>SJYA01002281.1:132695-153691 GCA_006410615.1 Neotragus moschatus | reverse complement strand
TTTTTTTTTTTTTTTTTTTTTTTGCCCTTTAAAGTGTTCACATTGTGATTTAACCACATTATTACTAGGCGAGATAGGGGAATCTCATTTGATACACTTCATTGTATTTTATATTAAAATTCAGGGATTCTGAGGCTTTTAATGCATAGAAATGTAGCAGAATTTACATCTTCTACTTTAGTAATCAGCCATGTTATTGTCTGTTACCCTTTGCTGATTCCAATGTCAGAAACAATACTTCTACCTATGTCTCAAACTGAATTCATATATGACCTAGGGTACAAATGAAATATTGCACAATCTTACTTTAGTCAGGAATAAAACAAATAAAACCCAAACAAAAAAGCAATTAACTGAATATAGTTTAATAATACCAGTAAGTTTTCTCCACACAATTTTGATTTCATTATGGCAAAATATTTGTACATATAAATATATTTGAAGTTTATGACCACCTATATCTCAGTATATATCATCTCTTTATATATATATATCTATATGTACTTTATTCCTAAAAAAATTAGGATAAATCTTTTATTTAAAAAGATCACTGTATTTTATAGTTAAAAATGTTCATTCCTGGGAACAAGGTAGAAACTTTTAGATGTAGTTTTTTAAATTGAATTTAAATAATAAAAACCATAAAATGACAGTGTAGGTCCAGAAAGCTATACCTGAAAGTAAATTCAATTTTGATTTGTCATAATTAAAGCATCTCTCAGAGTAGGATGAAGATCTTCAAGTAGGTTCTTTGTGGGGAAATGGGATAAAAACACTGTTAATTTTTATCTCTTTTTTACATTTAAGTAATAAATATTTTAAACACAATGTGACAATTTTTATGTAATTTAGAAAGTTGATTTGAAAATTCTGTTGTAGAAATGTCATTGGCAAATTGCTTTGAAAAAATGGAAACAGTATTGCATACCCTATTTGATATCAAAACACTATAAATCAGTCACAATTAACACACACTGGTATTGGTCAAGAACACACAAACACATTGGGAAACAAAATAGATAACCCAAGGATAGACTCAAAGAGCAAAACTGGCTTACAAGTATTTGACAGTTCAAATACAGAGAAAATGTACATTTTAGTAAATACTTGTAGGCTATTTTGATATCTATTTTGGGAAAAATCAGTTCTTACCTAACATTATGTTCAAACTGAACTAATGTCATTTCTCATGTAAATGTTTAAAAACACATTAAAATAATTATAGAAAAACCAGGAGACTATTTTAAAATTCATTTAATTACATATAATATGAAACTCAAAAGATACTGTAAAACAAGTAAAACACTCAAGTGGCAGTCTGGCTACATAACATTTTCAACATATGTAACCAAAGAGTTCTTAAGGTAATAAAATTACAAGTAGGAAAATAAGTAAAAAAAAAAAAATGAATAAAATCTGACACATATACACAAGAACTACAAATTGTTAGTTAACATATAAAATAATTAGCTTTACTAGCAGTTAGGGATATGAAACGTGTAAAAACAAAACCCTATCCCCCCCATTTGAGAAGCATTTAAAAAACTGTTAAAAGTCTAGAACTATAAAAAGTGTGGGCTAACGACATTCTCTTTCAATAGTAGTGGGATTTTGAATTGATGGATAAATTAAGTTTTCAGACACAGACTTGTTTTTACCATTAATTTTAAAAATCTATAAACTCAACCAAGCTGTTCTCTTCTAAAAAAAACTAGCATATGTATATAAATGATTACTATAAAATACTGATTATTATAAAAACAAATTGCCAAAATGACCTTAATGTCCATCAGAATTGGAGGATTTATTTAAACACTGGCACATCCATGATATGAAAGTTCATCCATCCATTTAATCTGTGTATATTTAGAAATGGCAATATGGGTGATCACAACTACACACTGATGAATGGGAAGAGACATAGGACATGTACATGTTATTTCATTAAAAATATCTCAGCATGTGTGTCTCTGAATATGTCTGTGTGTGTAATAAATTCATAGAAAATTATGTCAAGTGCAAAATACAAGTCAAGACATTTTTCAATGCTATTGCTTAAGTTGTGATTTATTTTCCTAATCACTCCATACATGTACAGTTATACATTTTTGGTCAATGGAAAAATATAAATTATAATTCATGCATTTGTCTAAGAATTAAGTTTCTGGACACTTTATGATAATTTCTGAATATTGAATGTTTACTCTGTGACAGGCATTGCATTGAAAATTAAATGTTAATCCTTATTATTTCCAATGAAATATATTTCACTATTAGGACTATTGTACACTATTAGGACTGTACAAACCAGAAACCGAAGTTGATGAAATAACATTTCTAGGGCCAGACTAATAAGTGGTATACAGCATGAAGTTTTCTCTGGTTTTCAAGGACACCGAATAAATGCATTTTGTATTACCTCTTACAACACCTGTACCCAACTTTCTTTTTTTTTAATATAAATTTATTTATTTTAATTGGAGGTTAATTATTTATAATATACTATTGGTTTTGCCACACATCAACATGAATCCGCCACGGGTATACACATGTTCCCCATCCTGAACCCCCCTCACTTCTCCCTCCTCGTACCATCCCTGTGGGCCATCCCAGTGCACCAGACCCAAGAATCCAGTATCATGCATCAAACCTGGACTGGCAATTCATTTCCTATATGATATTATACATGTTTCAATGTCATTTACCCAAGTCNTGGAAGATTTCTGATTACAGTTTCATCTGCTTGTGATGAGTCTGTTTAAGATTTTCTATTTCTTCGTGGTTCAGTTTTGGAAAGTTGTACTTGTCTAAGAATTTGTCCATTTCTTCCACATTGTCCATTTTATTGGCATATAATTGCTGATAGTAGTTTCTTATGATCTGTTGAATTTCTGTGTTGTCTATTGTGATCTCTCCATTTTCATTTCAATAATGTTATTGATTTGATTTTTCTCCCTTTTTTCTTGATGAGCCAACTTTCTTAACTCTGTTCCATTTGTGTCTTTTCATATTTGTTGAAAATAGCAAAATGTAAAAATATTAAATTCACTTAATAAATTAAAAAAAAACTGTAAAAGTGAGTAAATACTTGCAGAACAATGTCTTAGAGACTATTTATTTTGAATAAACAAATTATTAGAGAGACTCACACAGACACACACACAAGGACCACCATCACCAATTCCACCAAACTGGATGCATGTCAAGTGTCAATATTTGTAGTGTTTATTTTCATCATTGTTCTTGCATTGCATGTTAAATAAGTAGATAAATATACTTAATTTTTATTTTTAATCTTCTTTTACTTGTGTAAGTCAATCACTAAAGCCTTCATATATGATTGGAGTTAATCCCCAAATTTGTATGTGTGATACAATTTCTTGTCTAGTGATATATAAGTATTTCCATCTCCTTGATTATTTTGGGCTTGAATTGTATTTTTCTACAAATCACTTGTCTGCTTTTAGAAAATGCTAAGTAGGTAGTGACTGTTAGTTTTCATTTCTCTTCTTTTTTCTTTGCTATCTTTCCCCCTAAATAAACTCATTTTGCTCCGTATGCTTCATTCTGTTTAAATTTCTTTATGTTCTCATATTCCTCCCTTATATGTTATGCCTCCATGCTAGAATGCTCAACATATTGAGAAAGTCTACATTTGATGTTTTTCAACCAATAGTTTAGCAGGTGTTAGGATTTCCACTGTGCAATTCAACCTCACTTCCTTCATGATTTTCCTGTGTGGTGGAAATGATACTTGCCTTCATTTCAAGTAACTAATATTCACTTTCCATCCATTATGGTAGTTGTATGATGTATAGTATTACTGTTTCCTGCTGGGATAAAAATGATGCATAGTGAACATATTTTTAAACTGTTATGGGCATTCAGAAGTTTGAAGGGCTAGTACACATAGAATTTTTATGTGTAGCTGACTTTGTCATTATGTCTAAATATAAATGTTACTTTTTTTGTAAAATTACATATGTCTTCAGTGTAATTAGTACTTGTTGTTAAGGAAAATGCCCTGAAAGAGTAAGAATTTTAGAAGCATTGGCTAATATATCTATGTTGAATTGCATATTAATTTGTTATTATCTGCATTATCCCTTAGGATGAGGAATTGAAATATACAGAGCTTAGAACAGAAGGGAGAAATGCCATGCGAGAAAATATTTTAATTCTCCTCTCTTTGGCCCTTCTGTATTTTTATTCCTGGCTTGTTCTTACTCTTTTCATCCACTCAAAAACTTAAAAACACATTACAGACGCACATACAGGCATGGCAAAACAATATGTTTTAATGAAAGTATACATATAAATATATGTCTTTTTAAGTATACAAAGATTTAGATGTTTAAATTGTAGCCTAAGTATCCTAGAATAACAAAATATATCAAATGATAGAAAGCCAATTGAGTTATTGAGCAAGTTGGTTTTCATTTAATGTTCGCTCACTGATTTTGTAATTGCAGTGTATATACAATCTTTAGGATTTGTTTTCATCACTAGTTTTTTGTTTTGTTCTGTTTTTTGGTCTGTTTCTCCCTTTCACACCCACTTCAGCTCTTCTTGCCTTAGAATGTTGTAATGAAAGGACCTTCAACTATAAAGTTAACAGAGATCAAGTTTATGATTGAGCTCTGACATTACCAGCTATGTGATACTGTGTAAGTTATTTAAGCTGGCTTACTCCTTTTCCTAACAATAACATTGTTATCACATAACAAGATATAAGATTTTAACAGATGGTGAAATAAAAGCTGATTTTCTTTCTCTAATTATGCATTCATTTAGTTTTTTGCATATAGTAATATAAAGCCATTGTTCCATATATCTGGATAGGTTGAATAAAAGTATGAAGGAGAGCCAAGGAATTTAGAGGACTGTATAAATTAGGCTAGCCAGGAGGGCTGCTTATTTTACCTGAGGTCCTCACTCTGGTCCTTGGATCTTCCTTTGATCTATTTTTCTGGGCTTTTCCCTTCCTTGTCCTTTAGCCACTGCTATTCTGGACTCCTTTTTACTATTCTAAATACCTAACAATGTCTAATCAAGAATAAATATTCCATTCATGTAGCATCTGATGTCTGGGAAGCCCTTCAAATGGGGTGTATGTGTGCATGATAACAGAAGTGTTCCATGCTTTCGGCACTTCCTGTAATCACAATGCCATAATGCTACACACACATATACTTACACTTTCACATACACATACCTTGGGAAAAGGCAATGGCAACCCTCTCCAGTACCNTTCATGTAGCATCTGATGTCTGGGAAGCCCTTCAAATGGGGTGTATGTGTGCATGATAACAGAAGTGTTCCATGCTTTCGGCACTTCCTGTAATCACAATGCCATAATGCTACACACACATATACTTACACTTTCACATACACATACCTTGGGAAAAGGCAATGGCAACCCTCTCCAGTACCCTTGCCTGGAAAATCCCATGGATGGAGGAGCCTGGAAGGCTGCAGTCCATGGGATCGCTGAGGGTCGGACACGACTGAGTGACTTCACTTTCACTTTTCACTTTCACACATTGGAGAAGGAAATGGTAACCCACTCCAGTGTTCTTGCCTGGAGAATCTCAGGGACAGGGGAGTCTGGTGGGCTGTCATCTATGGAGTCGCACAGAGTTGGATATGACTGAAGTGAGACTTAGCAGCAGCAGCACACATACCTTAATTCTAATTTTAGAAATTAAAAGCAATAAGTTCTATTGATTTAATAAATGCAAGCTTATTTTCCTTAAATTTGTTAAAACATTTTAATGTTTATTTTTATTTATGTATTTATTTATATTTGGCTGTGCTGTGTCTTTGTTGTGGCATGGGCTTTTCTCCAGATGCAGAGGTTTCTCTTGTTGTGGAGAACAGGCTCTAGAGCATAAGGGCTTCTTCAGTAGTTGGGGCATGTGGGCTGAGTAGTTTCTGTTCCTGGGTTCTAGAGCAGAGGATCTATAGTTGTGGCGCACCAGCTTAGTTGTTCCAAGGCCTGTGGGATCCTCCCAGACTAGGTATGAACCTATGTTTCCTGAACTGGCAGGCAGATTCTTTACTACTGCACCACCAGGGAAACCCCATTCATAAAATTTTAAGGTGGAACTGAAAACCAATTTTATTGTCAGAGTAAATGGCTAAAGCATTAAAGACTAACTTAGAATTTGTAGCATGTGAAGTTTTCATAATCCCTCTAACGTGGTAACTGAATAACTGAATCATTCATGCACACATATACTATATTTTCTGGAATCTCTAGCTAAAGAATCTCTAGCTATGTACCTTCAGCCAAGACTGGAAGCATTCTTACTCCAAGCATAGCTTATCATCAATAAAAGTTGTTGAATATCAACATAATGATCATTTTATTGATGCTCTTTGTTTTGTTTTGTTTTTAATAGCCACACACAAAGATAATACATTACTGAAAAATGGAGTTGTTACTCATCACTGAAACAAATTTCTTCTGAGGACATATGTATACTCTCTACTTCAACAACCTACTATTTGCTTTAGCAGAATTAATGTGTGGACTGCTGTCTCCAGATCAGTAACAATCTTTTGTATTATTATGATATTGAATTATATTGTGAAGCGTGTATCAGAAACTATGTGTCCATTGACTCTCAGGTGTGAGAAAGTTAGAAGGCTAAAAAATGGAGATTGAATGGTGGATGGATAGTTGGAGGGGTGGAGTGGCGTGGAGATTAAGATCTTATAAATGTTTCAGAGTCCTGATTTCAGAACAACTAAAATAAGATATTGTACTTTGTCAATAATAAAATTTAGTTCTTCCTTCTCATTATTGGTTTAAAACACAGATATACATACAGATATGAGGCCACTTTCATCTCTTTGATCTAATTGAATCAGTATAGCCTTTACAATTTCTTCTTTGGTGATACCATACATTTTGATTTAATTGAAACAGATAAACCAATATAAAGCTGCCACTCAGTACTCATAGTACAGTTCTTTAAGATTTTTTTAAAGATCTGAACCAGCTTTAAAGCCTCTACTGAATTTGTTATAATTTGCATCTATTTTATGTTCTGGTTCCTTTGCCCTTGTGAAAATCTCACCATCCCAACCAGGGATCAGACCCACAACCCCCCTTCATTGGAAAGCAGTCTTAACCAGGGATTACCAACGAAGTCCCCATAATACAATTTTAGAAGAATAAATGTGGCTATCCCAGATGGTGCTAGTGGTACAGAACCTGCCTGCCAATGCAGAAGACAAAAAAGATGCAGGATTGATCCTTGGGTTGGGAAGACTCCCTGGAGGAAGGCACAGAAGCCCACACTAACATTCTTGCTGGAGAATCCCCATGGAGAGAGGAGCCTGGTGGGCTACAGTCTGGAGGGTTGCAGAATTGGACATGATTGAAGTGACTTAGCATTTTAGTTCAATTCAGTTGCTCAGTCATGTCCAACTCTTTGCAGCTCCTTGGACAGCAGCACGCCAGGCTTCCCTGTCCACCAACTCCCTGAGTCTGCTCAAACTCATGTCCATAGAGTCAGTGATGCCATCCAACCATGTCATCCTCTGTCATCCTCTTCTTCTCCTGCCTTCAGTTTTTCCAAGCATCAGGGTCTTTTTCAGTCAATCATTTCTTCACATCAAGTGGCCAAAGTATGACTTACCATTTAGGAGCAAGTAAAAAATAATCAATTACCATTATTAACTATGCCTATCCTTTTCTTCTGCCATTTTACCTACATTAGGAATCTTATCCAGACTTCAATATTTATAAAGACTTTGAACAGTATTTGTTTAACTTATGCTCAATAATTGGATAAGTTTAACACTAAAAAAAAAAAAAAAAATGTATACCTAGATGGTGAATTTGGTAGCAGTAAGGAACAAAAAGAGGTGGGTATGACCGAGCATCTAAGCACAAGGTACAAAAGACAAAATCCACAGGACAGTAAAGGAGATGACTATTGTAATGAGAATAACGTTCATTATTAAAAGTGTCTACGAGGGAATGCAAACTAGTACAGCCACTATGGAAAACAGTGTGGAGATTCCTTAAAAAATTGCAAATAGAACTGCCATATGACCCAGCAATCCAACTGCTAGGCATACACACCAAGGAAACCAGAATTGAAAGAGACACATGTACTCCAATGTTCATTGCAGCACTGTTTATAATAGCCAGGATGTGGAAACAACCTAGGTGTCCATCAACAGGTGAATGGATAAGAAAGCTGTGGTACATATACACAATGGAGTATTACTCAGCTATTAAAAAGAATACATTTGAATCAGTTCTAATGAGATGGATGAAACTGGAGCCAATTATACAGAGTGAAGTAAGCCAGAAAGAAAAGCACCAATACAGTATACTAACTCATATATATGGAATTTAGAAACATGGTAATGATAACCCTGTATGCGAGACAGCAAAAGAGACACAGATGTATAGAATGGACTTTTGGACTTTGAGGGAGAGGGAGAGGGTGGGAAGATTTGGGAGAATGGCACTGAAACATGTATACTATCATGTAAGAAATGAAGTCTATATTCAATACAGGATACAGGATGCTTGGGACTGGTGCACGGGGATGATCCTGAGAGTTGATATGGGGTGGGAGGTGTGAGGTGGGGTTCAAGATTGGGAACTCATGTACTCCTGAGATGGAAAAAAATAAAAATTAAAAAAAATTAAAAAAAAAAAAAAAAAGCTCACTGAAAGTGTATACAAGAAAAGGAGAGTAACCTAGGGTTTATAGAGGCAGGGAAACAAGGGAGTCATCATTGAGTCTTTTGAGACTCCTAAGGAAGGATTGAGGCTGGCCTTAATTTAAATCACTGAGGGAAAGCCAAGGCAGATCTGGGATATGAGAGAGCAGGATGGCCTTCCTGCAATTAGGTGTTTCTGGGATCACTTTGGGATGAGATTTCTCAAACATCCGTGTTTTGGGGGTGTATGAGACTCAGATCAAATTCAACATTGTCAAGAATAAATATAGCATACACTGCCACTGAACAGGTCAGAAGCAGTATTAAATCTCTAGAATAGAGTGAAGCAGGATGTAAGACAGTCTCTGGAGGATTCTTAGAGTTTGTTCCATATCACTAGTTGGACCATCTGTTGAGTGATAGTGGTAAAGGCCAAGGTTGGTTTGTTTTAATTTATTAGTTAGTTTCTTTGTTTTAGGGTTTGCAGGATTAGGGAATGATCAAAATGAAAAAAAGAGATGTTAACAAAAAGGTTATATTAAAGTTCCAGAATTACCCATGAGGATATCAGTCTGTGGATTTGAGTTGTATAAGGGAAAAATCTTTCAGTTAGTTAGCACCACTGCTTGAGTTTCCTGAATGTCTCAAGCTAGTATGCCAAGCTCTTGGTGATGTTGTCCAGTCTTTTTTACCTCTTACATAAGGACCTACAAGATCTGAAGATCTCATTGACTTTCTCAATGGTCCAGATAGCAGCTTGTCCATGGAGAAATTAGCCAGCCCATAGTTTGCTTTGAGGGCAGGTCATGTGGTGGAAGTCATTGGGCTTCACTGAGTTTACAGAGCTTTGTTCAGATCCATAAAATAAAATGATCATTTGCAAGGAAATCTAGAGTCTGAATGCAGATCTCAAAAGCCAGTATTTATCTCTCATTGATGCTGAGTCAGGCAGAAGGAAGGAAAATTGGAAAAGTTAGGTTGAAGAGATTACCCAAAGAACTGAAAATTTGATAAGGATGAACAATCTGTGCACGGTAATAGGACCTAGTACTGTTGTGTTGCAATAAGGTAACAAAATTGTAAGAGTCAATTAAGTTTTATCCAGGTAAAACAGAATCTGCCTGTCCATCAGTTACTTCTAATTTGCAGAGAGGAACGAAATTGTTTCAAGAAATAGAATACAGTTTCAAACTGCTAACAGTGAAGGGTGCACTATAGAAGACACATAGTTTTCTATTTTCTACTTAAACACAAAATTTCACTGTATAATTACTCATCTTTTGACCAAAAATAATCTCAAAGAGAGATTGTTCTTTATAATAAACTAAGACCGGTATCCTTAAATTTGGTCTAATCATATATAGGGAGACAAGAATACTAATTTAGTATACAGACATAAATTGTTTTGTTAGAAGATTTCATAAGGAATCTCAGATTAGGATTTTAAAAGCATTTTAAGGCTTTGAAACCAAGCCATAAACTCTCCATCAGATTTTACCTGTATATAAGTTTGGGCAAATTTCTCTGTCTTAGATGACTCTAAGGTAGCTTAAGATTCTTGAGCTTCCATGCTCACCCCTTACCCCGCCCCCAAGTTTTCTTACTCACTTCAAAGACTGAAAACACTATAAGCCAGATATAAGGCCAATTTTCTCAAAAGGATTTTGTAGGCATTGGCTCCATAAAGTTAAACTTAGTTTCCTATTTGTTCATATCTGATTATATTAGTATTCTTCTCAAATATGGCACTCCAGGGAAGGACTTGGTTACTTAGGCAATATTTCCAATTCTATCTTGGTACNATCAGATTTTACCTGTATATAAGTTTGGGCAAATTTCTCTGTCTTAGATGACTCTAAGGTAGCTTAAGATTCTTGAGCTTCCATGCTCACCCCTTACCCCGCCCCCAAGTTTTCTTACTCACTTCAAAGACTGAAAACACTATAAGCCAGATATAAGGCCAATTTTCTCAAAAGGATTTTGTAGGCATTGGCTCCATAAAGTTAAACTTAGTTTCCTATTTGTTCATATCTGATTATATTAGTATTCTTCTCAAATATGGCACTCCAGGGAAGGACTTGGTTACTTAGGCAATATTTCCAATTCTATCTTGGTACAAAAGAGGATAGATTCTTTTGAACTTAATGTGAATAGTTATATTGCCATGAAAATAATACTGTATGAGAGTTTCCAAATTCTTGAGGGTCATGCTGAGAGGAAAAAATGTGTATGTGTTTGTGTCTATGTATATATATATATATATCTTACAAATATCTCATTTATGTTTTAGAAAGCATATTCTACTTAAGTATTATGTTATATATTGTTTAAGAGGAAAGGAGACATTTCTCATATGTCCAGCAAATAACATATGAAAATATAAACAGTATACTAAACAAAAACCACAATCATTTGTGATTAGTTTACTCAAAATTATTGCAGATGTCAATAAAATAGTTTCAATTTGATCCTGTTTGTTGCTTCATTTTGGTTTAGCATATTTTGACTTCAGATACCAAATACTACAGAAGACAGGTTACTAATGGCTGAATAATCCATTTGCTCAAACTATATTAATTTAATGTTCAGTAGTAAAATAAATGAAAATCATTAGCATGATCAGCATGTTGGTATTGTTCAGAGACTAACATACAATTTGTGTAAGAAAATAAGCACTACAGGAAAAAATACTATACATTCTAGTTTTCATTGGCAGCTCCTGGTTGTTTGAATGCCAGAAGCTGTTTTTAGTGCTTTAATTTACCTATCTTCATGTGAACTCAGTGCTCATAAAAGGCTAGAAATTGACAGTTTCAGAGAACCTTATCTCCAGCTTGACCCCCTGAGTTCCTACAGTATAACCCAAACATTCTCCTCAAGCTTTTATGAAGTGTTGCCCACCAGTGTCCACCATCAGGAAGACAGTCCTTACACAATCATCATCTTTCTGTGCTAAATCGCTTCAGTCCCATCCTACTCTTTGCGACCCATAGACTGTAGCCAGTCAGGCTCCTCTGTTCATGGGATTATCCAGGTAAGAATACTGGAGTACTTTGACATGCCCCCCTCCAGAGGATCTTCCTGACCCAGGGATTGAACCTGTGTGTCTCTTATGTCTTCTGCATTGGCAGGTGGGTTCTTTACCACTACTGCCACTTGGGAAATCTCCACCCAGTCATGCTGGTGCCCTAATCTAAGACTGGTAGCCTCCAGAAGCTTCAGAAATCAATATCTGGTGTTTACAAGCTACCTAGTCTATGGTGTTTTGTTATAGAAGCTCAAAGAGACTAAGACAGATACATTATTATTTGAATATAAGGCATATCTTTAAATATACCTTATATTCAATATTCAACTGTATATTAAATACAGTTACACTATCATGGAACAAGACATCTAAGAAAATAATTAGTTTTGTGCCAATGAAACTCTTCAAGGAACTCTTTAAGCACAAGATATTCATTGGTATCTTAACTTCTCTGGATTTCATGGGAAATTAAGCTAGATAGGTAAACTTTAGGCCTGTTTGCAAAAAAGAGTATAATAATGTGGTTAATTAATTAACAAATATAATTTGGTAAGCTAAATAATTACTTCAAAATATTACTCAAGCTTTTATTAAGTAAATACCTGAAGATAAGAAAGAATGATTATAAATTTTCTTTCACTTCCTATCAAACCAGTAAGATTTTCTTTCTTTTTAAAATATTTATTTATTAACTTATTTGACTGCACTGGGTATTTATTGTGGTGTGTGGGATCCTTGATCTTCATTGTAGCACGTGGAGTTTTAGTTGAGGCATGTGAACTCTTAGTTGTGGCAGGTGAAATCTAGTTCCCTGACCAAGGATTGAACCTGAGCCCCCTGTATTAGGAGTGTGGAATTTAGCTACTGAACCACCACAGAAATCCCAGCAAGGTTTTTTATTTGGTGTTTGTATGTGAATCTATTTTAGAGTTTCTTAAAATTTTTCACTCTATCGAAAGGGAAAAAAGAAAACAGACAAATTTTTATTCCATTCTTAACTTCATCATTGAACTTTTTTGGACAGTGTTAAAATGTGTCTGAGCCCTATAATGGCTGGCAAATCCCCCATCCTTTTGTATCCAAAAAGGGCAACCCTACACTTAAGTAGTTTCATTTGATATGTCTCAAGGACGATTTTTCATCATGGAAATCTACAACCCTCTTTCCATACTGTGGGATTGTTATTAGCTAGCTTTTTCTTTTTTCTCTTGCATTCTGATTTGTCCATAACCTTGAATCCACCAATAGAATGTCAAAAGATTTGCTATGTGTGACTTCCAGCCCAGGCATTTAAAGAGACCTTCTCTTCCCTTCCCATCCCCCCATCTTTTTTTTCTCCTAACTGGATGCAGATGATGATGAAAAGTGAAAGTGAAAGTCACTCAGTTTTGTCCAACTCTTTGTGATCCCATACAGTTTATGGGATTCTCCAGGCCAGAATACTGGAGTGGGTAGCCTTTCCCTTCTCCAGGGGATCTTCCCAACTCAGGGATCGTACCCAGGTTTCCTGCATTAAGGGCAGATTCTTTACCAGCTTAGCCACAAGGAAAGCCCAAGAATACTGGAGTAGGTGGCTTATCCCTTCTCCAGCGGATCTTCCCAACCCAGGAATCAAACTGGGGTCTCCTGTATTTCAGACAGATTGTTTACAAACTGAACTGTCAGGGAAGCTCAAATGATGATAGACATTGGCACAATGAACAAGAAGAATCTTTGAATCATTTCTTGGAGAAGAGCCAGTCACTAGACAGCTAACTGACTAGCACCTATTTGGATCATCGCATGAATGCAAAATAAACTTGTTTTGTTGGTCCACTGAAAGCTGTTATGTCCTAAATGAAACATTTCTTAGGTACACTAATGATGAGAATGATCATTCTAGGCTACTGTGAATCCCACTTTATCTCTGACCTTGACTTACATCCCTGTGTCAGACATATAAAGCTGACAACTTGAGATGTATTATTTTCTCTCAAATTGTATTCCATTGCAGTAGATTTCCACACATGGAAATCACTTCATCTGTTGGTCTAAATCTGAGGGCTATCATAGATTAGTTCAAGTATTATATTTGACTCTTTCAGGTCACTGGGAACAAAGTTATGTCATATACCTTCAAGTGATAGGGGTTTTGATTTGTAAGAATAAATGAAGATATAAGAAAGTATGAAAAACAAATTAGCAGTTGTATAATTAAGCATCCTTATAATTCGACTATCACTAAGGTTTCACTAGCACATTATAATTTTTTTCTCTTAGAACTGCTCATAATTGCTTCCCTCTAGTGCACTGGTAGCCACCTGGTCACATTCCATAACATCTAAAAGATTTTCTCTGTTGGAAGACCTGACGGTATTAAAATTTCTCAAAGAGATGCTCATAACCAGAGATATAGGACATCAATGTATATATATATACTTTGTAGCTTGTGCTCTTCTATCCTACAAATTTTTCAGGAGTCATTATTTCTATCTCAGTATACTGCTATGTGAGCTTCCCAGGTGGTGCTAATGGTAAGGAACCCAGCTGCCAATACAGGAGCCATAACAGATGCAGGTTTGATCCCTGGGTCAGGAAGATCCTCTGGAAGAGGGTATAGCAACCCACTCTAGTATTCATGCCTAGAGAATCCCATAGACAGAGGAGCCTGGTGAGCTACAGTCCATGGTGTCACAAAGAGCTGGACACAGCTGAGCATGCAAGCACACATACTGTCAATTCTTACCCCTTTGTAGTCTCGCTGTGCTACAACCCATTAAGAATCTTATGGATTTGATTTGTTTAGTCACTAAGCAATATAGAACACTTAAAATACATCATTACCAGTTTTAAATTTTTAGAGATGATAATCTCTAAGTTAGGAAAGTTAACAGCATTTCCCTTATTTTAGAGATGTTAAAAGTGAAATGCAAAGAAGTTAAATAACTTATCCAAGATCACATAGCTAGTAAGTGATGAAGACGGAATAGAACTTAAATACTACTGATATTATTTTTCAGTCTACCCCATTGACTCCTGGATGACCGAGGAATGACTGTTGGGCTTAGGTGTTGATTTCTGGCTCTATTAGTGGTGCACAGGCTGGTAAGATAATCTAGTACATAGCATGAAAACTTCTTATGAAGAAAAGATACAATAATTTTCTCAGAAGATTTAGTAAACCAGAATGATTCAAATATTGTTTGTTGTCCAGATCCAATTTCAGACATATTGGTTGCTTCTCTGTCTCTGTTTCTTTCCTTCCCTCCTTCCCTCCCTATCCCTAATTTTGTCTCACATTTTCACATTCTTTGAAGCTACATCCCTGCAACAAACATGCATATATTATATAAGTAAACTCATATTTTAAAATATGATAAAGACAAATAATGACAATTTTTCCCCATTTTAAGTTGAAAGAATGCTGACACCAAAGGAAATAATTTAAATTTGCAAACTTGCCATTATAATGATGGTACCAATATACAATCCAGCACTACATTGTAACTGAGGGTCATAAAACTCTAAAGGAATACCATAGGCTTCCCTGGTGGCTCAGATAGTAAAGCGTCTGCCTGCAATGCGGGAGACCTGGGTTTGATTCCTGGGTTGGGAAAATCCCCTGGAGAAGGAAATGGCAATCCACTCCAGCACTCTTGCCTGGAAAATCCCATGGATGGAGGAGCCTGATAGACTACAATCCATGGGGTCACAACGAGTCGTACACGACTGAGTGACTTCATACCGTATTGCAAATAGTTCTAAATTTTAAAAAAGGAATTAGAAGCAGTTTTGAATTTTTAGAAGACAGACAATAACTTGCTCACACTTTATGTGAACTGTATTACTTAGGTTATTTTCCATTTGTTACTTTTTAAAAATCCAAACTATAACTGTACAGATGTGTGAATTGATAGCTAGTATTTAATATTAAAAAGATCTACAATGTGTCATATTGGGATATATTTTATGCATATATTTGTGTTGCACCCTGTCATGAACCAACAAGATATTCTCCAGTTTGACACATCATAAATGCAATTTAATTCTGTCAAAAGTGCAAGGAAGGGATAGCTAGTTTTTGTTTCACAGCATGAACAATGCAGAAGTTGCTGTTTTAGTTGTTTAAGTCAAATAATTTTATTAACTGAGAGCATGAAGTGCTGGGGGAAAAAATAACAGTGACAAATTATGTTACTCTTCCAATAGCCTATGCTGTATGCTTAGAACTTTTGATGAGCTTTTTTCCAGAGTGAAAAATTTGTTTCTGTTTTTATAGGGAAAAGAAAATTAGCAGATTTATAAGTGTGGATTAATGTTATCTCAAATGTTCTATCATATCACTGAATTAATTAAGACATTAACAATTAAGTAGTGAGTAGTAATATTATATGATTATTATTTTTAAATGCTAAAACAAATACATCATATATTCCAGTTTCTATATTAAACAGTTTTTTACTAAAGTCTTGCCATTGTTGCTGAACTAGTCAAAGTGATCTTGCTAAACCATACACTGGACTTTTTAGAGGTAAAAGTGAAACAGGAAAGGAAACCCTTCTGTGCATAATCATAGTCCACAGTTTGAGTCCAACTCTGGGACAGATATTCTGAGAGATATTTGTTTCTTCCAAGTCATTGACCTTTGATATTGGCTTAGGTGGAGGAAATATATGCTATCATGATATGGCTGTTTCCCTGTTGTGCTCTTCTGTATCTGCTCAGAATTTCTTTCTTCTTAACAGTTTAAAATTTAACATAGTTCCTGGTATATGATTGGCATTCAATATATACTTGTAAATAAATACTTTAAACATTTTGTTTAAATTATAACTCTAAAATGTGTTGCACTTTGTCCATATTGACTTATATTATTGTCTTTCAAGTTTAAGGGGAAACTTCGACAATATAAGACTTGAATTAACTCATTGATACTAAAATGGGCATCATTCTCAAATTTTTGTTTTGTTTGTTGGTTTGTTTGTTTTGCTTTATCCTAGGAGAATGAAAAAGGATACAAATTTGTGGACTGGTTTATGTAGTAACAGAGAGTAGTCATTTTATAATATATGTTATTTCACCTATTTCTTATAGTCCTAAAAGTACCTGTTTTTGTTTATCCTTTTCTGAAAAATTAACCAACATAGCTTAAAGAGAGAGGTGGTCTGTTGTATGCTAAATACACAGAGACTTTGGAATCAGCACTTATTAATACTCTAGCTCCCAAATTTACAAACTGACCTTAAGAAAATTATCTATCTGAACTTCAACTTTCATTTACAGAAATCCTATTAATTTCAAATTTATTAAAATTCCTATAAATTTCATTTATAGGAATCAAGGTTTAAGGTTGCTGTGAGAATTAAATAAGATTAGTCATAGGAGAAGTTTATCATAGTACTTGTTATATATGTGTTCAGTATCTGGTAAGAGAAAGAGATTAAATAATTTGTGAAGACCAAAGAGTTGGCAGTGAGAGCAGGAAAATTTATGATTTGATGAAACTTTCAATTTATGCTGTGAAATCTACACTGGCTGAATTCTACAGAAAGTAAGAACTTAAGTAATTCCAGATTTTCTTTCTTTTTTTTTAATTCCAGGTTTTCTAATTATCTGTTGTTGTTTTTTTTTTTCCAAATCTCTAGTTGCTTTCGTTAATCAGTAAAAAATAGTAGCCAAGTTTGTGAGAGTAAGCCTTATCTCAGTAAATAAATGGAAGCTTAAAAGACTTTAAAACTCTTTGTGTTTCTTTTGAGATATGGTATTTCACATAGAAGATCTTTAAAAATCTGCTTAAAAAGATATTTGGACAAGTGGCTATATAACAGTGCAGTAGAGCAGTTGTAAAGAGATGCAAGTAAGTATAACTCAGGTGGAGAAATGGTAGTTTTAAGGGTGTATTGAGACAGGCCAACAGTCTTCATTAGCTGAGTTGATATCTCTAAGTACATTTTACATCTTCACTGTTATGTCTGCCTACCACGCCTATTAAGTGTTTCAAAACTGATTTCTATTTCAACAATATTTGTAAAAAAAGACAGCTAAATATGCTGATGATTGTGACCTCAGTTCAGTTCAGTTCAGCCACTCAGTCCTGTCCGACTCTTTGAGACCCCATGAATCACAGCACACCAGGCCTCNAAGTTTAAATTTTTATTTTTTAGTTTGTTTTGCTTTACAGTACTGTATTCATTTTGCTATACATTAACATGAATCAGCCACGAGTGTACATGAGCTCTTACTCTTGGCCTGGCATCTGCCTTTCTAAATCTTTCTGTGTATTGCTTCGCTGGGGATGTGCAGTTCAATTGCCAAGTGACTTCCTGTTGGGTACTTCCAATGGGAGGCCAGCAGGCACTGACTGAAGATAAGATTATAGAAAAACGGGAGAAAAATCCCTACCTCTGAAACCCACAGCTAGCATGTACTGAAAGTGACTGGCAGAGTGGTGGGTGAGATAGTTCGTGAGTTGAGCAGTCAGGGAGAAGCAGTATTGGTTGTTCTTGTTGTGATCACAGAAGGCAGTATGAGAGCATTTCCAATCATGTTTTAGGAAATGTGAGCGCATGGGTTCCAGCCAGGAGTATTAATATCGTGTGTTCTCTGGTATCACCTTTTTTTTTTTTTTTTTTTTAATCCTTAATGTTTCTTATTTGGATTCTTTTTGTACTGCAGTTTACTGTTTCTAGCCTTTCTATGTTCTTGGAAGGCAATTTCCTATAGTAAGGGCCCAATGTTTGAAATATTTGGAATGCTTCTCATTCATATCTCTACATTTTACTCATTATAGAAGGTTTATTTAGAATTCATATATTAAATAAATGTGTATTGTATTATTAGGTTTTCTGTGAGCTCATCTGTAAATTCACATCTCAAGTTATTAGGAGAGCTCCAGTTTGGTGACATTTTATATGATCTTTAGTTTTCTATGTGGAACTTAGAAAGCAGAAGTCTTGCTCTTGGACTTTGAGTTTAGGTGAATTAAAAGCAATGGCATCCTGCTTCATAGTTTGTTATTTGTTCTGGACAGGTTTGCTATTATTAATGAATGACTCAAACCTATTCTCAAACAGAGACTTGTCACCAGAGACCACTGTGTAGTTATGATCACTACTCACTCTCCTGACAAACTGGGTCCTTTAATGAACATCAGGGTTAACCTAGAGCTGTGCAATTCCCTGTCTTGTCTTTCTGAGATGAGAGTTCCATAGTATGATGAAAAACACTCTGGTCTCTCCTAACTAATGAGAAGCAAACCTATTGCCTGGGCAAAGAAAGTGCAGAGAATGTGCCTCAGAGGGATCGCTGAAACTCTCCAGAAAACCATATTCAGGATCACTACAGATCTCAGTACAGCAGTTTTCATATCTTTACTTGAAAGGGGCATAAAACAGAACTAGTCTTCACGTGGTGAAGACTAAATCATTTACTCTAATGTGATCATTATTTACCTAAAAAGAAATACTTTGCATAGTTATGTCATTTCACACCTCGTAAAACATCTGGACTGTGTGCACCATTGGCTTCTCCAAGCACAGACTGCAGACTGGATCCTCAGACCCAGCAGCTAGCTCTCTGCAGAAAGAAACCTCATAACGAGAGTCATTGGGCCAGAATTCTATGTTGGAAAGCAATGGTAAACAAAGAAAATACATAAGTTTCTAATAGAGAGCTCTGGAGTGTAAGTAGAATTTGCCCTTTAACTTGATTCACTAATTTATGGAAACACTAAATGGTGTTGCTCATTCCTCTCCAATCATTCCCTCTATTTTATTCAAAGGATTTTTCCAGGAGTCATTTCTAAGAATTTCTCATGAAAGTTGCTAGAATAATCATGGTCAGAAATGTGACCTTCCTGAAAAACACCTCCTCCCCTATAAACAATTATAATGAACCAAAGCAAACTTAAAATACCACAAACTATAATACATATGACCTATAAAGTAGGATTTTGAACAACTGGGAAGAGAAGAACAGAAGTTAGCACATAAACCCTGTTTTTCACACACACACACCCCCCTACACATGTAGTTTTACATACATACGCAAGCAGTCTCCCTTTTAAAACTGTAATTTGCTTGATAAGATTTATGTTTTAATTAATTTTTGAGTTGTTCAAAGCAGTTGCCACAGAAGCCTAACATAATATTAAATAAAAGAGAAATTTATTGAGTGTCTAATACATGCCAGGCATTATTCTAAGCACTAGATGTCTTTGGATTCACACAATAACTCAAAAGTATGTATTATTGTTATATTAATCACTCGAGATACTAATACACATTTTGAATAGGATTATTGAAAACAGCAATACACATAGGGAAACATATTTGCTTTTACTTCACTTCTCTAAAGCAGAAGTCATGTAATATCATTTCCCTCACAATGACCATCATTAGTGATGATTAGCCATTACAGGATTGTACACAAATAAAATCAACCTCAGATAAACCTACTCCCTAGGGCCCTGACTCTATCCTTTTCAAACTCTTTTTGGTTCATGAATGTGCTAACATGTCATAGTATTTACTTGAATATCCAAACCTGAAACAACTTGAAATAATCTAAGAATTAAACTATCAAATTTTGTTTTTACTTCAGAAATACTTCCCATGTTTCTGAACGGCCTAGCTATATTTTTAGTACTATTGTACTCTCTATCCCTCAGAAAACATTACTTTTATTTTTTCTCCTGTTTTATTAAATTCAGGCTTTAACTTTATTTTCTTGATTGTCTTCCCACAATGCCCACCTTTTGTGGCTCCTTCAGGCCTCATAACTAAAACTTCAGGTCAAGCCGGTGACGATGCTCCACGTTCTAAACATTAGATGCTTGAGGTTGTGATTGGTCTTTCCGGTAAATGGCGTGAGATGGGTCTTCAGGGATCAGAAGATCTATGGGTCACATATTGAGGCAGGGCTGGGGAATGGCTTTCCTTGCTGGGGGTGGTGTTTTATGAAGCCTTGTTACCAAGCTCGCTTGCAGGCTCTCCTGGGCATAGCTGCTCTCTTTCTTTCCCAGATCCACTGTATTTACTGCATTATTCTTACCTAACATAATCCTCTCCTTATTTATTGTGGAAAAATGATTTTATCACATAATTCCCTGGCCTTCTTTCTTTTTTGTTGTGAAACAGCAACTGCAGCTGCTCCTTGAGAGCTTTAAAAACATCAATCAGTGTCACAGCTAGAGGTAAAGTGATGAAGACTCAGCTTTTACTTTTTTTGTTTGTTTTCTCATTTTAACCTTCTCTGAGAGACTTTTTTTTTTTTTTTTTTTTTTTTTAAATGAAAGAAA
>SJYA01002281.1:105328-132595 GCA_006410615.1 Neotragus moschatus | reverse complement strand
TTTTTTTTTTTTTTTTTTTTTTGCATAAAGTGAAAGAAATACATGGTAAAATTTCAAGAGCAGCTGGATCTTTGCCCCTGCCTATAAGTGGGGAAGGGAAGGAAGCAATTCCCTACTCCAACCCCTGGCCGTTGTAGCTCCATAATCTTTGCTTCCTCTGCTTTTCAGCCACTTCTTGGTGCCACTGCGTACATGTGTACGTGCTAAGGCACTTCCTTGTGTCCAACTCTTTGTGACTTTATGGACTGTAGCCTGTCATGGGATTCAGTTCTCCAGACAAGAATACTGGAATGGGTTGCCATGTACTCTTCAAAGGGGTCTTCCTGACCCAGGGATCAAACCCATATCTTTTATGTCTCCTGCATTGGCAGGCAGATTCTTTACCACTAGCACCACCTGGGAAGCCCATTGGTGCCACTGGATGAATATTATTTAAAATTGCAGTGGCTTTCCACTGTTGGAGGAAACACACTTTTCATGTGGTACTAGTATTGCTTATTTCAGTGTTTTTCCTTTTCCTGAACTTTGTGATTATAATGTAAAAATCGCTCTTTTGTTTCAGAAAACAGTGTATCGTTCTCACTTTTACACATCCTTAACATAAAATGCAAAGTAAATTTGAAAATGGAAGCTAGTGTCATCCTGTAGAATTTCCTGAAAACTGTAGTGAAGAGGTCTTGCCAAATTTTACAGCTGATGAAAAGACAATCAGAGGTTTATTTGTTCATTAACTCTCTATTCAAATGCAGTATGCCAATAATTTTAATCTTATGATACAAGAAGCATCCTTTATTGTCTATTTGAATACATCTCTTTATTTTCAATTATTTCTCAGTGGCAGAACTTTAAGATCTATCATTTACATTTGACATGTGTTGAGTGCACGATAGATGTAGGATGCCGTAAATTGAATTGTACTTTTACTTAGTAGAGTACTTAAGGACATGCTTTGAATAGAGCTCACTTTTATAAAAATAAATACACCGCAGCACACAGTATAACTTGGGTTTGGCAGTTAGTAACAATACGTAACTGAAGAATCATTTAGAAGCTTATTTTTATAGCCTTCAAGTAATGACTGCACAGATGAGATTTCATAAGGTCAGGGAACATAGCATTGGCAAGAGTAACAAAAAATCCAAAGTAAATGGACTTTACACTGGTAGAATCTATAGAATTTAGTAAATCATTCCTTTGTTTGGAAGAAATAAGTAGGAGTAAAATATTTGAGTCTTTGTTGAGCAGGATAATAGCAAAATAACTGAATTTCAAGAGATATAAGGTGGACGGAGAAGGAATAGCTTAATGGAAGAAAGGAAACTGAATTTTATATTTTGAAAATCTAAGTATTATTCTCACTTATGTTCATGGAAAATTCTTTAAATCTTAGGTGCTTTGTTTAATATCTTTAAGAAAACAAACAAACAAACTATCTTCAACAATCTTTCCAGCTCAAGTATCAAAATGCCTCTATGATTTTGACAGAAACACTTGAGCTATAAAAGGCAGGGTCAGAGAGTGAACCTGAAGGATTGAAAGATATTTTCATATTCAGAAAGGAGGGTTGCTTTTCAACTAGTTTACTTTTCTTTTAGAGTGGAAAAAAAATGTACACACTAGAGAAGAGAGGATCATTTTTAGGACCTGGCCCTAAAAGATCAGAGTAAGGAAAGTAATAACACAACAGACAGATTTATAGTTTAGAACTGGCTAGAAAATGGATGAGAGTAACACAGTTATATTTTAATATGCATAGACATAAGATATTAAGGTGCAATATGCAAATTATATGTTGTATATGATATGCTAGTAACATTTATATATAAAGTAACATGTATGAAAACATTATGAAAAGTTATAAGAGAAACGAATTGAGGACTGTTTTTCTTAATTTCTCAGAAAGTTTGAAAATACGGCTGCTCTTGAGGGAGAAGCCCAGAAATAGAATGAAAGACATGGTAACCATAACTGTGTTTGGATAATGTTTGCATGAGAAAAGAGACTGAACACACCAAAATTAAACGATTAACAAGAAATAGAGATCCCATTTGAAGAATGATAACATGAAATTTAGTAGATGTCAGTGAACTTTCTTTAAAAATTTCTCAGCTTCCAGTCTTCTCCATTTGAAGATAATAGAGAATACATTTTTCAACTGGCTGACAATATTATATTGGAGAGAAAATTGCATGAAGTCACTTTGATGGGTGATATTTTAGGTCAGAGAACTGAGATGAGATAGAGAACTTGAAGGGAATTTCCAATGAGACTAGAGAATAGNCTTTAAAAATTTCTCAGCTTCCAGTCTTCTCCATTTGAAGATAATAGAGAATACATTTTTCAACTGGCTGACAATATTATATTGGAGAGAAAATTGCATGAAGTCACTTTGATGGGTGATATTTTAGGTCAGAGAACTGAGATGAGACAGAGAACTTGAAGGGAATTTCCAATGAGACTAGAGAATAGGTTTAAAGTAACTGCAGGAAGTTGGTTCATGTTTCAAGTTTCAAGATTAAGAAAATAGTACAGACCAGAGTGTTGACTGGCTGTAAGATGTCATCATGTCAGAGTAGATGGTGGAAATGTGAGGTGGAGGCTCCTGAATCAGANAGCACTAGTTTTAGTTAAAGGGTTGATTTCAGTACTCTGATAGATAAAAGATCAGAAAATTTCAAGGTACTTTTAAAAAAGATCATTTTGAGAAAATGTTGATTAACAGTTAGACACAAGCTGGGTTGGGATGTATCAAGAAATGGTTACAGGGAATTCCCTGGCAGTCCAGTGGTTAAGTCTCACTCTCTCACTGATAAGAGCCCCCAGGTTCAATCCCTGGTAAGGGAACTAAGATCCCACAAGTCACACAGTGTGGCCAAAACACAAATAAATAAAGTTAAAAATAAAGCATAATGAAATATCATAGAGAGAAATTTCACAGAGAAATCTTACCAGAAAGATATTTGAGATGGACCTTGAAAAGCTGAAATACTTTCATGTGATGGAGTTGGGGATTAGAGACATTATAGGTAAAAGTAATAACCTGAAATAAAGATTAAAGAATATAGATCAAGGCCTTTTGTACTATTGATTCATTTTTCTGGATAGAACAGGGCTATGAATTTAAATTTGATAATCATTTATGTGAGGATGCTGGTTGAAATTAAAGAAATGAATAGCATTTCATTAAACAAATGTAAAGATGAAAGTAAAAAGACATAGTTCAGAATGTATCTTCAGCAGCCAACAAAACCCTTTGATTTTCCTCCCGATCACTTTCCACACCTTCTTTCCTATACTTCAAACATCATAGTTCTGAAATTTTTTGAAGCTCATATTTTGTTTGTACCATGGAATGTATGTGTTCTTTTGTGTTNGTAAAAAGACATAGTTCAGAATGTATCTTCAGCAGCCAACAAAACCCTTTGATTTTCCTCCCGATCACTTTCCACACCTTCTTTCCTATACTTCAAACATCATAGTTCTGAAATTTTTTGAAGCTCATATTTTGTTTGTACCATGGAATGTATGTGTTCTTTTGTGTTGACTTTCTTTTGCAAAATACTGGATATGGATAAATACATAATCCATATTGTTTCATGGTGATATATAGTATCCTTTTTTACAATTAAATAAATACCACTGAATAAAAGGCAGTGGTAAATACTTTTTTCTTGTACCCAAATTAAGGGAAAACTGTTTACCACTGAGTACAATGAAGGCTTGAGGATTATTAGAGATATCCTTCATCAAGAAAAGCAAGTTTCCTTCTGTTTGCACTTCACTGAAAGGTTTTCTAATAAATGAACTTGAATTTCATACTTTCTCTTAATCTTGATATTAGCATACATTATTCCTTTTTTTCCTGCTAAATTAGAGTATTACTTTTTGAATGTTAAACTAATCTTGAAATCCTTTTAATATATTGTTGGATTCAAAATGCTAATATGTTCAGAACTCTTGTCAATATTTGTAAGCCATATTGGTCTTTTCTTTTTTCTCTACTGTTTGTTAACTGTTTTATGTATTGTAGGTATATTTATATATGTATTTATTCCTCCAGTTTATTGAAATATAGTTGGCATACAGCACTGGTGTATGTTTAAGGTGTACAGCATAATGATTTGACTTACATCATGAAGTGATTACCACTTTAAATTTAGTGAACATGTATCATATCATATAGTTGCAAAATAAAAATATGTATTTTCCTTGTGATTGGAACTCAGGATTTACTCTCTTAGCTATTTTTATCTATAACATGCTCTAGTATTAATTATACTGATCATAGTGTACACTGCACCTCTACTACTAGAAGCTTCTACACTGACAGCCTTCAGCTACTTCTCTGCCTGTGGTAATTACAAACCTGATTTCATTTCCTTTTCTTGTTATATCTTTAACAAATTTGAGTGTCATAGTTTTGATGGCCCTGTGTAACACATGGGGAGTGCTTTCTATTTTCCGAAAGAAGTATTACAAGATTGATTTGTTTTCTCTGGTTAATCTACTGTTATCACAGGGTCTCTAGAAGAACTGAGAAGGGCAGGGGGAAATTTGATTTTCCTCCTCTGCAGAAGGAACAGGAACCTGTGAAGCCTGTATGCCTCCCAAGCTATACATGGTGTGAAGTTAAACAAATGGGTGGCTCAGAAGGTAAAGTGTCTGTCTACAGTGCAGGAGACCCAGGTTCGATGCCTGGGTTGGGAAGATCCCCTGGAGCAGGAAATGGCAACCCACTCCAGTACTCTTGCCTGGANGGAACAGGAACCTGTGAAGCCTGTATGCCTCCCAAGCTATACATGGTGTGAAGTTAAACAAATGGGTGGCTCAGAAGGTAAAGCGTCTGTCTACAGTGCAGGAGACCCGGGTTCGATGCCTGGGTTGGGAAGATCCCCTGGAGCAGGAAATGGCAACCCACTCCAGTACTCTTGCCTGGAAAATGCTACCGACGGAGAAGCCTGGTAGGCTACAGTCCATGGGGTTGCAGAGAGTCAGTCATTAAGCAATTTCACTTTCACTTTCACTATCACAGGCAGTTAGAAAAGCTTATTAATGGGATTTATAGGTGGCAGGCTTGAAACTTGGGATCATTGCTAAATCAATAAAAAGAATAATTTTAACAGAAGGAATTTCAACTGAGAGAATCTGGAGATCTTTGCTGAGGTGTATGTTATGCACTGATGATACCAGCATTCTCTCTCTAGCTCAAGACATAGCGATTAAAGTGTAGTTTGATCTTATGCCACATCCCAGCTCATCACACGCTGATAGAAATATAAATGGAGGGACAGAGACCAAGCTCATGAGCTGGTTAAAGGTGAGAGTTATATGCATATTACCTTGAGAAGAACTGCCCATGGCATCCTATATATTAAAGGGGACGCGCCTGAGTCTTCTCCATTTTAAGAAGATAAGCTACTTTAGACTGGGTATATGGTGATATCAGAGTGTCTCCTAATTTTATCTCTTTACCTTATATCATGATTGGTTCCACAGTAAGTGGAGCTCTGCATCTTTGAACATCTTATTGTATATTATGACTAAAGAACCAGATCAGATGAGAAAAATTATCACAAATCTACTAGCTGAGTTCTGCATAATGGGCTACATGACAGAAAGAAGGTATCAGTTATTCAGAGAAGCATGAAAATAATTTTTAGAAAGATGATAAAGAGGCAGGATGGTCAAATAAAATGTAAGTGTTTAGATGATTAGTTAAAAGTGGTACAAAAGGGGAGGAGATGATTGACTTGCCAACCAAAGTGATTATGGATCATTATGAAATCAAGGTGCTGTAGTAACTCCTTAGGTGGAAAGCAATCACCTATAGTCTCTTCAGATTGGTAAGCAAAATAGTGTGACATGAAAGAGGATTATGACTCTTGAGTCCCTGAGGAGTTGGGGTCTCTTGACACAAGTTTTAAAAGAAACTTGAAGCCTTTTTGCATTGGTGCAGGTCAAATATCCTGAAGAGGCACTATTGGGATTATCAGGTAAGGGTGCTTACTGCACACTGATCTATAAACCTGAAAATGAAAATATGAAGGACATTGTGTTACATTTACAGTATATGGTGAGGCTAGCATAAAACATTCAAAAGTAAAAATGTGGCACATGTGAATTTGTAAATGAATATCATGTGTGAAAATTGTGTCATTTATAAATTTATACATTGTTAGAATCAGTGTAATGTGTGAATGGGAAATTCTGCATACAAAATTAACTAAGGAATGAAAATCTTGTTCAAGTCTATTTTTATCTATTTTTTGGTCAGATGTTTACTCTGTTTTTAGAAGATGTATATAGGCAAATTGAAATACAGTACACTTGCAATAAACTACATATGAATATGTCATACAAGTCTTTACATATGTAAAAACAAGGTATACTTACTAAGTGAACAAATCTATCACCATCACACACAAATATTTCCTCATGGTTCTGTTTTTTTTAAATTTTATTTTTTAATTTATTTTTTACTGAAGAATAATTGCTTTATAGAATTTTGTTGTTTTCTGTCAAACCTCAACATGAATCACTCATAGGTATACATGTATCCCCTCCCTTTTGAACCTCCCTCCCATCTCCTGCCCCATCCCATGCTTCTAGGTTGATACAGAGCCCCTGTTTGAGTTTTCTGAGCCATACAGCAAATTCTCACTGGCTATCTATTTTACATATGGTAATGTAAGTTTCCATGTTACTCATTCCATACATCTCACCCTCTCCTCCCCTCTCTCCATGTCCATATGTCTATTCTCGATGTCTATTCCTCCACTGTTGTCCTGTAAATAAATTCTGCAGTACCACTTTTCTAGATTTTGTATTTATGCATTAGAAAATGTATTTATCTTTCTGTTTCTGATGCGCTTCACTCTGTATAATATGTTCCAGGTTCATTCACCTCATTAGAACTGACTCCAATGCATTCCTTTTTATGGCCTAGTAATATTCCATTGTGTATATGCACCACAACTACTTTATCAGAAACAGAAATTAAGGAATCAATCCCATTCACCATTGCAACAAAAAGAATTAAATATTTAGAAATAAACCTGCTGAGGAGACAAAAGAACTGTACACAGAAAATTATAAGACACTAATGAAATAAATCAAAGATGACATAAACAGATGGAGAGAGATTCCATGTTCCTGCTAAGTCACTTCAGTCGTGTCTGACTCTGTGCACCCACCAGGTCCCCCCCATCCCTGGGATTCTCCGGGCAAGAACACTGGAGTGGGTTGCCACTTCCTTCTCCAATACATGAAAGTGAAAAGTGAAAGGGAAGTTGCTCAGTCATATCCGACTCTTAGCAACCCCATGGACTGCAGCCTACCAGGCTTCTCCATCCATAGGATTTTCCAGACAAGAGTACTGAAGTGGGGTGCCATTGCCTTCTCTGTCCATGTTCCTAGGTAGGAAGAATAAATACTGTGAAAATGACTATACTACCAAATACAATCTACAGATTCAATGTGATCCCTATCAAATTACCAATGGCATTTTTCACAGAATTTATGGCCCTCTTTAATTCTACCCTCCTGATGTTTCTGGGCTTCCCTTTTGGCTTAGCTGGCAAAGAATCTGCCCACAATGCTGGAGACCTGGGTTCAATCCCCAGGTTGGGAAGATCTACTGGAGAAGGGAAAGGCTACCCACTTCAGCATTCTGGCCTGGAGAATTTCATGGACTATATAGTCCATTGGGTCGCAAAGAGCCAGACACCACTGAGCGACTTCCACTTTCACTTTCACTCTCCTGATGTTCCCACTCTCCTATCCTCAAGAAAGTATTAATCTAATTTTTTTAAACTATAGATTTGTATTTTTTTTAGAATTTTATATAAATGGAATCGTTTAATATGGGCTTTTTTGTGAAGGAGCAAAAAAGTTTGGCTTTTGACCGTTTTCTCAGCAAAATTCTTTGAGATTAACCAATGTTGTTGCATGTATGAAGAGTTTTTCCATTATTGCTAAGTACTCATCCATCATATAGATATATGTCAATATTTGTTTCATCATTTACCTACTAATTAGTAGACATTTGGGCTGTTTCCAATTTGGAGCTATTAGACAAAATCAGTTACAAAGATGAGGACAGAAGTCTTTGTGTGGTCATAGATCCTTTTATCCTCTTGGGTTAATAACTACAAGGGGGATGATTAGTGGTGTATCTTCAGTGTATGAAGAGATTGACAAACTATTTTCCAAAGTGGTTATGAGGTTTTATATTACCACCTCCAGTGGATGAGGGTTCTATTTATTCCAGACATTCACCAATACAGTCTTTTAGTTTAAGTAGCAGGTCGATTTTTCTTGTCATTTTAATTTGCATTTCCCTAAAGACTTATGGTTTTAAGCAGCATTTCATGTGCTATTTTTCACTTATATATTTTGCAGTAACATTTCTGTTCAGTTTATTTTTAATGAGTTTTTGGATTTCTTATTGACTTTGGAGAGTTATCAGAATTATGACTTAAAATTTTGTCTCTATGGCTTGTCTTTTTATTTTCTTAATAATTTTTTGAAGAACACATATTTTTCCTTATTTAAAAAAATGTTAAGTCCAATTCAAAAGTCCCTCCATTGGCGTAATTTAGTACACTGCATACACTCTATTTCAAGTCATCCTGTCCTCCCATGAGGTTCAATTTAATCGAACATATAAGAGCAATTTCAATGAAAAAGTAACCTATGTACCTGATTAAAAGACATAAGGGGAGACATAAATGTTGCTCCCTTCACCAGTCCTACCATTGTCCTCCCTGGTCATGTGTTCCCTCTTGTTTACCTTGTAGCAATCATGGTCACAGCCCCCAGTTTTTTCCTCCCAGAATTGTGTATGGGAGCAAGGCTGGGTTTTGGAGCAACATCCTAACAGATGATGAATGTAAGACTGTCTTTAGCATCACAGTTTCTTTGAACAGTTACCTAAACAAAAATCAGCTCTCAGTTGTTTGTGCCTCTTCAAAAGGGGTGCACACCTGTCTGAAGGCTGATCCCCTTCCCGGGCCAACCCTGGGCCCTGGACAATCAGCAGGCAAGAGCTCTTATAGGCTGCTGCTGCTGCTGCTAAGTCGCTTCAGTTGTGTCTGACTCTCTGCGACCCCAGAGACGGCAGCCCACCAGGCTCCCCGTTCCTGGGATTCTCCAGACAAGAACACTGGAATGGGTTGCCATTTCCTTCTCCATATAGGCTGAGGTAGGGGCTTTTTTTTTTTAGAAACAGTAAAGTCAACTCCAACCTTCGCTTGAAATCGGTCATCAGTGATCTGACCAATGTCATCTATGATTGTTTTAAGTACAGTTAATCTTTAGCTCTAGGGTTAGTTTGTTCCCATTTCCTTAAGGCTTATTCTTAGAATTGTATAGTCCTTGAGAAGGAACTAAAGGTCCTTGACTTTAGGACCTAAAGGGACCTAAAGGTCCTTGCAAGCATCCTAAGTCACTTTAGTCATGCCTGACTCTTTGCGATCCTGTGGACTGTAGCCCACCAGACTCCTCTGTCCATGGAATTCTCCAGGCCAGAATACTTGAGTGGGTTGCCATTCCCTTCTCCAGGGGATCTTCCCGACCCAGGGATCACACCCAGGTCTCCCGCACTGCCAGCAGATTCTTTATGAACTGAGCCACCAGGGAAGTTCCCTGACTTTCCTATTATTTTTCTTTATTGACAGTTATTATTCTGTGCTGTCTGCTTTTCTTTGCTTTTCCATTTTCTTACTTCTCTGATTAAACTTACTCTTTGGCTAAAGTTTTTCCACAGACAAAAGGCAGGCAGAAGATGTGATGAGCAAGGATCATAGGGTCCTATTCTTTTACAGTATGAGGCCATGACTATCATTCCTTATCCTGTTTATATTAGCTAGAAAGACAAATATAATACATATTTAACACCTACTTACTCATCCACATCAAATACAATTCAGGAATAGCAATAATGAAATGAAAAGCAGTTACATATTCAATGCTTAGTAAATGCCAAGCATTGCATTAATCACATCAATTTTTATACTTACAGGCTGTCTTTAGAAATAAAGCCTAACTTATGAATGGTTGTTTGGAGAACAAAGTTAACTGTCTTCCACCTCACAAACCCAGCTGAAAGTGTATTGATTTCATCTCAGGAAGTGCATTGCTGGTCTCAGACACCTTGCTTTAGTTAAGGATGCTCAATACACCAAGATTTTAAGAAATGTGTATTTGGGGAATAAATGTTTGATATTTGCTTCCTCCCCAGTAACCTTCAGAGTTTGTATGTTAATGAAATCTCTCACCCATAGCATATTGTTTTTCACTAATCAAAATGTATATATAGACCAAGTCTTATTTATTTTTACTTTTTTGCCTTATATCCAACTTTATAGCCAACTTATAGCCAACTTTACCCACTAGTCCCCCTCCACCTTTATTCACTATGTACCATTTAATCACTGAGTTAAAACAAACATTATCCATTAGATAATAACTAATAAGGAAATTAGCTCTGAATATATGTACATTTGCCTTAATCTTCCTATGTTTTATCCCTAAATAGAAGAAAATAATAACAAATTTCTCATAGGTTGTAAAATAGTTTTGCTAGAGACACAGATAAATCCTTTTTATCTTTAAAATTGCTCATATAATACATTTTAAAATCATGGAATTGAATGTTTGATAAATCTTTATATCTACATTATTTATATTATTCTGAAAGCAAATACAAAATTTCTGGATCCAGTGCAGACTACTCTTATGTACAGTGATAACTATATCGGGTCCCCACTCTGTACCCTCCCTCATTCGGGAAGATGCCGTTAGAGCCAGATGGACACTGCACATGCAAAAGAGATTTGACACACCAAGAGGGGCCAAAATTATGAATCTCGTAATTTATAGGCTACATGCTCCCCCCCTCCCCTTCTGAGAGAGGAGGGGAACATTTTGCTCCCTCATGTGTTATAATCCTTTGGAATGTAAACAGCCTGCTCTTGGCTCCAGGTTTCATGCCACTTTGAAATGTAAATAAATTGTAAGATAAGCATCTAAATCTCTCTGGAGGTCTCTCACTATCTAAGACTTGTACTTTAATCCAGGTTTCAGTTTCCTGGCTCAGAAAGCCCTAACTCGGCAAAAACATGAAAATATTCACTTCCTGATAATGTTCAATTTAAATTACAGCTGTATATATGGATGAAGATTAGGAGTTTATGTCACAAAAGTTAATCATGAACTTGCTAAATATATATTTCCTCAAATCTGACAAAGGTAGCTCACTTTTTAATTAGTGCCAGTGATACAACTGCCCTGCATTACTTGCGGCTTTCATATATGACTCTAAAAGTAAAAACAGTTTTTAATGAAAATTAAATACACCATGCTGTTTTCATCTATCTCCTTGTCACTAACATGGAATAAGATGAAAATATTGCATTTCAAACAATTGTACATCATGCTACGTTTCCCCAGAGCCTTAATCCACATGCAGCATTTTTGGAAACAGCCAAAGCTTTAATAAGAGAAAGTCAATGAACCTCATGTACCTTTTATAAAACATGACAATAAGGCAATATAATTAAAACTAAACTTATTTCCTGTGGTGAAATTAACTTACAGAAATGAAGGTGTTTATTTATTAAATGGGATCTCTAGAGCTCTTGCCTTATTCTTTCCCCTCCTGGGAAGGTTTTGATTGTTTGCTTCCTTTTTCTTGCCCGCTCACTGTGTAATTTAAAACTGATGCCTTCCTTTGGGAAACAAAATTTGATCGGAGAACAGCCTGCACCACCAGCTAAACAAATTACCAGTGTTTTACTCACTTTTCTTCCTGTATTCTTTTTTTTTTCCCCTTTAAGAATCAAAAGAATCGTGTGCAGGGTTTTACAAGTGCTGTTGTACAGATTTAATTGTAATAATAAGGAGGACACACCAGTCCCTTTAGTGATGTATAGGTGCTGAGGAGAGTAAGTGTAGAAGCAAACAGGTTATATTTTCCCCCACTGCCTGAAGTCTGCCCTTCTCTGGCAAGCTTTCAGCTTCTAAGGAACTATTTTGTGATAATTAGGGATTAAATTACAAATGCAAAATAATTAAAATAAGAACATTTTTAAAATAGTTTCTTATAAAAATAGAGACCAAAAGAATTTTTACAGCATAGTAAAATCAAATAGTTGGAGAAGGCAATGGCACCCCACTCCAGTACTCTTGCCTAGAAAATCCCATGGATGAAGGAGCCTGGTAGGCTGCAGTCCATGAGGTTGTTAGATATATCCTATAACCACCTATTCATTCATTAAATAAAACATTTATTTAATACAAGTTGTCTCATTTACCAATGCAAATATAAATATAAATGATATACTGTTTTAAACTGCAGGCATTTTATTTAACAGCATTTTTACTCATAATGTGGGAGATTTACATGTAAATATTTTTAGTCAGAGTGACTCCAGATAACAAGTTTCATGATTCACACTTGATTCCTAGATGACAGTAAAAAATTAGTCTTTGCAGTATAAGTAAATTTGGTCAATCACATGTGTTGAGAAATTATTTTCACTTAAGCCCATATTTGCTTCTGAAAATGATGTTCTAGGCCATATGATTTACCAAGGTTTATCCTGGTTACTATTTTAAATTTCTTTTATTTATTTGTAGTCATCTTATTTTCTTTGTAGTCAACAAACATGTTCAGAAGTTTAAAATATTCTAAGTTCAAATTTTAACATGTTTAAAAGCTGTTTCTTGATCTTACTTTTAAAATTAAAGATGATTTATAAAGACATAGACAATGTTCCAAATTGAAGAGATCTTAGAAATCTGAAAATACCTTGTTAACTAAAATATTTCCATGTGCTCTCATGGAGAGTTCTATGGAAGAAATACATGTGTCTCACCCAGATTTATATGTTGAACTACTAGGGGATGCAATTTGGAGGTGCTTAGGTCATAATGATGGAGCCTTGTGAGGGAGAATGGTATCTTAATAAAAGAGATAAGGAGGCTGGCTTGCCCCTTTTCTATCATGTGAGGCTACTGTCAGAAGATGGCTATCACTGAGGAAACTAGTTCTTACTGGTCACTGAATCTGCTAGAACCTTGATCTTGAACTACTTCATGATATTGCTAAGCTATTTTATGATATTGCTGCCTTATCCATTTTGTTTGGCTGGCAATGGCCTTCAGCAGACACTAGCCTCTCACCCAAGTTCACGCTTTAAATAGTAGCCCTAGCGTCACAAGTAAACTTCAGTTCCTGAAAGGAATTCCCCAATGGCTCTTGTGATCGAGTCTTCCCTGCCTTCCTACACCGTCTCCTTATGTGCCTTTAGATAAACCTGCAGTGGTGCTTACCAAAACCTGACTCTTCTGGTTTGTACTGACCTATCCACAGCCCCAGAACTTCAAAGCACTGCACCCACCGACCCTGATAGTCATGTGTCCTGGCCCCTGTGTCTGTCTGTCTGCCTACACTCTGCCTTGACCTCCCCGTGTGGCCACTGGAGGTGTGCCAGGTGCTCCTTTCAGAGTCCATGAGTAATAATATTCTCTGTTTCAAGTGTATTTTTGAACTATGGCTCACCATTCAGCACCCTGCGCTCTACATAACAAGTGTTAATCTAGTAAACTTATAACAATAAGTTACCCAGTTTAAGGCATTTTGTTATAGTAGGCCAAAGGGACTGGGGGTTAAGGGCAGAGTCCAGTGTTCCTCTCACAAATTAAGTATTGATATTTGGTCGTTTATTCAATTAACTGAATGCATTGAGTATGGACTCTATAATATGTGGCATTTTGTTTGGTGCTGAAGATGTAATAGTTAATAAGGCTGTGCTAAGGCTTCAAACCTAATGGGGAGGCATTGCCACAAATTATAAAATATGTCAGGAAAATAATAGCATATTGTAAGAAATGATATAAAGAAAACAGAGTGGTAAGAAAGAAAATATTGGGATTCTTGGAGTGTGTGTATATAATAAACAAAGCAAAATTTGTCACTTCACACAGATGTAATATTCATACCAAAAAGAAACAGGATAGAGTTAAATATGTTTCTAATGTGGGCAGACTACAAATGATAGCTTTGTAGTATATAGCCTGAATGAAAACTAATGATTACTTTGTAGGATGGGGATCCTTGGCAGTCCAGTGTTTAGGACTCTGCGCTTCTGCTGTAGGGGGGTGGGTTCAATCTCTGATGAAGAAACAGCCTTCTCACAATTGAGTGATGCAGTCAAAAAAGGAAAAATTACATTGCATGAGAAGGCACATGATCATATACGTCCTTGTATGTGTACCTGTTAAAGAATTTGATTTTTCCAAGTACAATAATGCTGAAGTTATTCTAAGCAAAAAAGGGATATAATGCATTCCTTCACCTTACTGTCCTGCATAGGATATACGAAGAGAAAAAGGGTGTAGACACTAAGCAAATTGTGGTAATTGTCTGAGTGAGAGACTTCAAGAAGTAGATGGGGATATTGGTACTGGAGGTGGAGAAGAGTAGGTAGATTTGAGATATATGCTCTGATACTAACCAGATGTGTGGATAAAACAGATAATGTCTGCAGGAATACAAAGGAAAAAGAGGTATAAAAAATGACTCAGCATCATGCTTTAAGAAGCTGAATGACTGAATAAGAATCTGAGTTCCTGAGATTGGAGAATTTTCAGATGGGTATCATTCAACACTAATCAGTTTAAAAGATCTGCTATACCAACCAATGAGGGTATAATCACTGTGAATTTGTATTCCTTTGCTAACAAGACACTATCTTATTTTGAGTTAATGTATATAATTCAGCTGAATCCAACTATATTTCTTTAAAAATATGAACTATCCCATATGGAGGGGAGGGATTAAGATTTCAGTTTTGGATGTGATAAATTTGAGATTTCTCTGAGACCCTGAAAGGAAATACCAAGCACACACTTGGAAGGGCATGTAGGAGACTGCAGAGATCTGGAACATAAACATAAATTTGAACATGGTATTGAGCTGGTCTTTAAAACCTTATAAATCAGTCATATAATTATCAGGGTGAGCCTAAGAAGGAAAAGGGGCTAAAATGATCCCTGTGAAGTACATAATTTTAGAGGCCAAACAGAGACGAGAGAACTGAATTTAAAAAATGCTAAGAAAGAAATATTACTGAATAAGAGGTAAAATGACTAATAATTTATGACAAAATATGGCCATTTGTACAAGATTGATGATAGGTTCACCTCTCTGAATGATGCCTAAAGATCAAAGACTATGAAGATGGAACGTTTTATCTTGAGTTTCTGCATGTTGAGGTCATTGATGACCAGGATGAGCACAGATTCACTGTAATTCTGGAATCAGGAACTGATTTTGTAATTGAACAGTAAATAGAAGGTGAGGTACAGAAATACTACATATACACGATTCTAAATTTAGAGACAATTGTAAAAAGGAGCAGTTTATTTGGTGGGCTTCACATATACTAAGAGAAGGCAATGGCACCCCACTCCAGTACTCTTGCCTGGAAAATCCCATGGATGGAGAGGCCTGGTGGGCTGCAGTCCATGGGGTCGCTAAGAGTCGGACACGACTGAGCGACTTCACTTTGACTTTTCACTTTCATACATTGGAGAAGAAAGTGGCAAACCCACTCCAGTGTTCTTGCCTGGAGAATCCCAGGGACGGGGGAGCCTGGTGGGCTGCCGTCTGTGGTATCGCACAGAGTCGGACACAACTGAAGCGACTTAGCAGCAGCAGCAGCACATATACTATGGGGCAAAAGTTTCATTAATTAGAGCATATCTGTGAAAGTGTTAGTGGCTCAGTAGTGTCTGATTCTTTGCGACCCCATGGGCTATAGCCCACCAGGCTCCTCTGTCCATCGAACCCAGGTCCAATACTGCAGGCAGATTCTTTACTGTCTGAGTCACTGCTCAATTGAAATGGAGACCATAAGTGGTACAAGAGAGGATTTAAATAAAGGTGCAGATATAAGGATTCTCAACTGGAAGGGATTCATGGCATAAGTGGAGAAATTATTTTTTCCTAAGAAGAGAATGGTTTACAGGAAGAAATCATTTTAATAGGAAGGAAGATAATTGGAACAAAAGCAATGGTATGTAGGTCACAGAATATGATGGTGAGATGTGTAGCTGTTTATTTTTTTCAATGAAATGTGGGCAAGACTACAGCTGAAAGTGAGAGGGAACAAAGACATATGGAATATCTGAGGGGAGATGGAAGGATGCAAAGTAAACATTTTAAGAACTGAGGGAAAGGAACTCTATTACAAATCAAAAGGAATGAAGAATGTTGTATTTTTAATGTTAAACTGTAAGTGATAAGAAAACATTAACAGTGGTTTAATTAAGATTAACTTTTGTACTTTCTTATACATATGGATAGACATACAAGAGTCAGTGTAAGGCTTTCATGATTGTCAGGAAACCAGACTTGCAGATTTTACTCCACCAGCCCTAAAGTTGCTTTCTCCTCACGGTGCAGGTGGCCTGTTTATGTTCCTGGTACCACCACTGATATGCCTCTGAGGCAGCAGGAAGTAGGAAAATGATAAAAGGAAGGAGAAGCAAAAATTCTTTCTCTTCAAGCATAATTCCCATTAGTCTTCTGCACCATTTTATATTTTCTACAGTTTTGGCCAGAACCTAGTCACATAGTCATGCTTAGCTGCAAAAACGATGGAAAAGCAGTTATGTCCAGGGAGACTAGTATCCAATGATAATTAGGGATCTACTACAATAGAATCAGGAACACAGATATTAGGCACTGTGATCGTGCATTTTATTTGTCCTAGATAGTCAGAAAATCGATCTGAGTGTGTCTGTGAAGATGTTTCCAGAAAAAAAAAAAATTAGCTTTCCATTCAGTTAACTATACAAAGAAGATCTGCCCTCACCAGCATGTATGGGGCATTATCTAATCTGCTGAGGATCTGGGTAGAACAAAGGGGCAGAGGAGAATGAATTCTCTCTCTCAAGCTGAAATATCTGTTTTCTTCTGCCCTTAGTCATAGGAACTCTTGATCCTTGGACCTGTGGTCTTAGACTGAATTAGACCACTGCTTTCTCAGTTCTCCAGCTTGTGAATGGTAGTCTGTGAGACTTCTTGGCTTCCACAACTGTGTAAGCCAATTCCTATAAGAAATCTCTCTCTCTACATATATATGTGTGTGTTATTCTCTCTCTATACACACACACACACACACACACACACACACACACACGAGAACCGATAGCATAGAAAGAAATTCATATTTTTAAAGAAACAGAGTTTGATTCAATTGAATTAAAAACAGTAACTCAAAGTAACATCTGATTAGATAAGGAAGACAAATTTGAACATTTGTTTGTCCAGCACATGCTTTATGCTGATTGAAGGTGAATAGAACCTCATTCTGGAACATGTAATTATTTATCCAGATAATTTGCCTTTCATGAAAATGATCAGTTTGTATCCCTCTATCATATTCATTGAAGTGAATTAAAAATAAAATTATATATATATACACACACAGACTTCAGGTATATACTTGCTAATACTATACAATAATACTAATTAGTATACTTTATTATTATACTTTCAACTTATGTCCCTGTTACCCACCTCTTATTCTCGCCCCACACTTTTTTTTCTATTATTAAAATTCTATTAATAATACATTTATCATTCAAAAGCAATTATGACTTTGGCTATTAAGATACATCTTGAGAACTACGGAGGTAAATATGGAGGTATTCTAACTGATGAAAACTGAGGCCTTCTTTATTGGCTTCATGACATCATGCATACTGTGGAATATGGGAAAGCTGTAGCCTGTAACAAATGAAGAAATTCTCATTTGAGCTGAAAATGGCAATCATCTTTTATCCTCTCAATTCTCATATAATAAACATTTCTGATTTTTGATAGCTCAACATGTATCAGAAGAGTTGTATTTGTTTACCAAAGAGTGCCTATCATTTGGACAAGATCTCTTCAGGAATGATGAAATTAAAGTGTTTAATTGGTATCCTAGAAAGAATAAAGGAAAACCAAGGTGAGGTGGCCAGGACACTCAAATCACCCCTTGTAGAGTCAGAAAAGGCTAGAGTATCAAATAACCCTAATTTTGCTGGGTAATAAAAACAAAACAAAAAAAACAAACTATGTGTGTTTACTTAACCACTCAAGTTGCATGATCAGTTAACATGAGTCATTAAAGAGCTTTGTTCGAAATAGGCTTTCAAAAGCTCAAGCTAACAAAAATTGTATCATTTTGTTGCCACACAACAGAAATATGTGGCTTTTTCAACTAGTCTGTGAATTAGAAGAAAAAGATTAGGAGATCATGATAGGCTTTTTATTACTAAGGACTCTGAATGATAGGTCTTGCTTCATAGCGCTTTGGCCAGAGCCACACATAGCCTCACACTTTTTGGATAATACAGAAGAGCCATGACAAATGTAACATTTACTAGATATTAATATCTGCCTCAGTCTCTTATTTTGATTACCAAATTCTGTATTTTTCCCCCCTAACATCCAATGATTTTGTGATTTATAATAAGAAATATATATTTCATCTTTCTCCCCTTTCTGAAACAGAGCTCCTAAAATCCTTGTAATTTCTATGATGGTCTTTTATTGTTATTGAGGTGACACTTGTGCCTCATCTAATAATGGCTGGTTTTCAGGAGAATCAACCATGTGATTGGACAATTGGGACTTCCAGCCCCGCCCTCTGACCTCCATGGAGGGGAGAATTGCTGGTCGGTGGTGGAATCAAGCATGCCAAGAGTCCATAGGGTCACAAAGAATCAGACACAACTGAAGCGACCTAGCACGCACGCACACACACACACACACCTATATAATGAAGCCTCCATATAAACCAAAAGGAGGGGATTCAAAGAGCTTCCAGGATGGTGAACCAGAACTTTTCCAGGGGTCACCATGCCAGGCCCACCTTTACAAGGACAGAATCTCCCTTGTTTGGGATCTCACTTTATGCATCTTTTCATTAGGCTATTGATTTCCTACCTTTGTGTGTACAAACTCACTTTAGTTGCGTCCGACTCTTTGTGATCCTGTCCTGCCAGGCTTTTCTGTCCATGGGATTCTCCAGGCAAGAATACTGGAGTAAGTTGCTATGACCTCTTCCAGGGGTCTTCCTGACCCAGGGATCAAACCCACATCTCTTATGTGTCCTGCATTGGCAAGCAGGTTCTTTACCATTAGTACCACCTGGGAAGCCCTGCCTTTAATATTCTTATAATAAACCAGTTATCTAGTGAGTAAACACATTTCTTGAGTCCTGTGAGCTGCTCTAGCAATAANAGTTGCTATGACCTCTTCCAGGGGTCTTCCTGACCCAGGGATCAAACCCACATCTCTTATGTGTCCTGCATTGGCAAGCAGGTTCTTTACCATTAGTACCACCTGGGAAGCCCTGCCTTTAATATTCTTATAATAAACCAGTTATCTAGTGAGTAAACACATTTCTTGAGTCCTGTGAGCTGCTCTAGCAATAAATTGAGGCAAAGAAAGAGATTGTGTGAAGCTCTGATTTATAGCCAGTTGGTCAGAAGTGTAGGTAACAATCTAGACTTGCTTATAACTTGGATTTCAAGTGGAGGGCACTCTTGTGGAACCAAATACCTAAAGTGCAGAATCTGATGCTATCTTGGGTAAAAAATTTCAGAATTGAGTTGAATTGTAGCACACCCAGCTGGTATCTGAGAATTGCATGCAAACTTTGGGAATTAGGTGTAAAACACTTACCCTTAAAAAAAAAAAAAAAAAGTTTGAGGATTTCACAGCCTATTTAACTCTCAGAGATTCTTTGTTGTCATTGTTTAGTTGCTTAGTGCATCCAGATCGTTGCAACCCCGTGGACTACAGCATGCCAGGCTTCCCTGTTCTTCCCTATTTCCTGGAGTTTGCTCAAATTCATGTCCATTGAGTTATACGATCATCAATGGACAGAGGACAAACAACATTCTTGTCCTGTCATCCACTTCTCCTCCTGCCCTCAATCTTTCCCAGCATCATGGTCTTTTCCAATGGGTTGGCTCGTTGCATCAGGTGGCCAAAGTATTGGAGCTTCAGCTTCACCATCATTCCTTTCAATAAATGTTCAGTGTTGATTTCAGTGTTGATTTAGGGTTAATTAGCTTGATCCCCTTGCTGTCCAATGGACTCTTTTAAAAAAATAGTTTAATTAATTTATTTTGATTGGATGATAATTACTTTACAATAATGTGATGATTTTTGCCATACATTGACATGAATCAGCCACAGGTACACATGTACTGCCCAAGGCTAACCCTTTCCCACCTCCCCAGTGGACTCTTAGGCATCTTCTCCAGCACCACAGTTCAAAAACATCAATTATTTGGTGCTCAGCCTTCTCTATGGTCCAACTCTCACATCCATACATGACTACTGGAAAAACCATAGCTTNCCAACCATCTCATCCTCTGTCGTCCCCTTCTCCTCCTGCCTTCAATTTTCCCTAGCATCAGGGTCTTTTCTAATGAGTCCTCTCTTCATATCAGGTGGCCAAAGTATTAGAGCTTCAGCATCAATCCTTCCAATAAACATTCAGGACTAATTTCCTTTCAGATTGACTGATTTGATCTCCTTGCTGTCCAAAGGAATCTCAAGAGTCTTCTCCAACACCACAGTTCAAAAGCATCAATTGTTCAATGCTTAGTATTTTTACGGTCCAACTCTCACATCCATCCATGACTACTGGAGGAATCATAGCTTTGACTAGATGCACTTTTGTCTGTACTTTTTAATATGAAGACTAGGTTTGCTATAGCTTTTCTTCCAAGGAGCAAGCATCTTTTAATTTCATGGCTGCACTCACCATCAGCAGTGAATTTGGAGCCCAATAAAATCTGTCAATGTTACCACTTCTCATCTATTTGCTATGAAGTTAGTTTTTTCATGCCATGGTCTTAATTTTCTGAATGTGAGTTTTAAGCCATCTTTTTCACTCTCCTCTTTCCCCTTCAACAAGAGGCTCTTCAGTTACTCTTCACTTTCTGCCATTAGAGTTGTATCATCTGTGTATCTGAGATTGTTGATATGTTTCCTGGCAATCTTGATTCCAGCTTGTGATTCTTCCAGCCTGGCATTTTGCATGATGTACTCTGCCAGAGATCNGTGATGGGACTGGATGCCATGATCTTCATTTTTGGAATGTTCAGTTTTAAGCAGCTTATTCACTCTCCTCTTTCAATTTCATCAAGTGGCCCTTTAGTTCCTCTTCACTTTCTGGATTCAGGTGGTTTCACCTGCATATCTGAGGTTGTTGATATTTCTCCTAGCAGTCTTGATTCCAGCATCTGATTCATCCAGCTGAGCATTTCACATCATATACTCTGCATAGAAGTTAAATATACAGAGTAACAATACACAACCTTGATGTATTCCTTTCCCAGAATGAACCAGCCTGTTGTTCCATGTCTGGTTCTAACTGTTGCTTCTTAACCTGCATACAGATTCCTCAGGAGGCAGGTAAGGTGGTCTGGTATTCCCATCTCTTTAAAAAATTTCCACAGTTGTGATCCACACAGTCAAAGGCTTTGGCATTGTCGGTGAAGCAGACGGAGATGTTTTTCTCGAATTCCCTTGCTTTTTCTATGATCCAACAGATGTTCTGATTCCTCTGCATTTTCTAAATTCAGGTAGAACATCTGGAAGTTTTCAGTTCATGTACTGTTGAAGCCTGCCTTGAAGATTTTGGGAATAATCTTGCTAGCATATGAAATGAGTGAAATTGTGTAGAAGTTTGAACATTCTTTGGCCTTGCCCTTCTTTGGGGTTGGAATGAAAACTGACCTTTTCCAGTCCTATGGCCACTGCTGAGTTGTCCATATTTGCTGGTATATTGAGTGCAGTACTTTAACAGCCTTGTCTTTTAGTATTTGAAATACCTCTGGAATTCCATCACCACTTCCAGTTGGAATTCCATCACCTCCTCTAGCTTTGTTCATAGCAATGTTTCCTAAGGCTGACTTCACACTCCAGGATATCTGGCTCTCGGTGAGTGATCATGCCATGGTGGTTATTCAGATCATTAAGATCTTTTTTGCACAGTTCTTGTGTGTATTCTTGCCACCTCTTCTTAATATCTCTGCTTCTGTTAGGTCTATACCATTTCTGTCCTTTCTTGTGCCCATCTTTGCCTGAAATATTCCCTTGGTATCTCAAATTTTCTTGAAAAATCTCTAATCTTTCCCATTCTATTGTTTTCTCTATTTCTTTGAATTGTTCACTTAAAAAGCCTTTCATATCTCTCCTTGCTACTCTTTGGAACTCTATACCTTATTCTGATTGGCCACATAAGACATTGGTCTAGGAACATATATTTTCCTTGTACACTATGCGTCTTCCTTAGGTTATTACCTGCATGTAGATATTTTGGGGGCCACAGCACAGTTTTTGTCTTAAAAGCTAACTTCTACCTTTTAGAAGTGACTCATCATTTTTGTCAGAATATATTTCTCTAAAATTTGATAAACACATATTTTTTGGATATGTTTAAGTTGAAATTTTGTTTTGTTTTGTTTTACACTCTACCTCCTAGTCCCCATCTATCTTTCTTCTGAATTTAACATTGGACAACTTAAGTATATTGAATTTGATGGGAAACCCACATCCTTAATCTGATCTTTGTTCTAAGTCATTGGATTGAAATAATTCACTGGGAGTCACAAATATATATTCCTTTTCTATTCTGGGTTTAATTTAATCACTTGAGAGAGACTGAAGATTGGTTATTCCCATTCTCTCCCAATCTTATTTTTTGTTCTTCTGGGTTGAACATTGTTTCCTTTCCAATGGTCAACATTTTTTTCTGAGCTTTTTTCTTTTAATACCCTGGCAAATATAACCAATCAATAGCAACACACTTTAGAAGGTTGTATATTTTTACCTATTCTCACAGAGCNAGAGACTGAAGATTGGTTATTCCCATTCTCTCCCAATCTTATTTTTTGTTCTTCTGGGTTGAACATTGTTTCCTTTCCAATGGTCAACATTTTTTTCTGAGCTTTTTTCTTTTAATACCCTGGCAAATATAACCAATCAATAGCAACACACTTTAGAAGGTTGTATATTTTTACCTATTTTCACAGAGCTCTAAGTTTATTAAGCAAGTTACTTTGCCTCCATTTAATTTCAGTTGATGATTTTTCCAAGAATTTTGCACTACAGATCATGCTTCGTTATCTTCTCAGACTATGATATCAATTTTCTCATTATGCCACATAGTTTAGCTTTTTTCCTTTCACTTTTTATGTCCATTTCTTTACTAGTCAGTGCTGGTTAGGTTGTGCTGTATTAAAGCAAACTGTCAAAATCTCAGTGACTTAAATTCAAAGTTAAACTTAACAGTCACTCAGATTTATGTCCAGTAGAATTCTGTGGCAGTGTAGAGGATTCTCCGCTTCATATAGTCACTCAAGAATAAAGATGATAGGCATCTCTGGTGGCTCACACTATAAAGAATCTACCTGCAATCCAAGAGACCTGGGTTTGATCCCTTGGTAAGAAAGATACCCTGGAGAAGGGAATGACTACTCACTCCAGTATTCTTACTTGAAGAATTCCATGGACGGAGATAATAATCTATGGGGTTGCAGAGTTGGACAAAACTGAGAGTAAAACTTCCCTAACTGCAAGGAAGGGTGAGACATAGGATTTGTTTTACATAGTAACCGTTACCTTCTCTGGGACTCTTATCATGAGAAAATTTATTCTTAAGCTCTTTATTAGACATGCTGATCATTATCTATTTTGTCCATTGTAACTAATGAATAAAATAAGGTCTTGTAATTCTTTTGCACAAAATATTATGTTGCTTCTCCCTAATTAAAATATATAGTACAAATACTTAAGCTAACTTTCAAAGTCTTATTAATAGGGAAAACCTTTCTTTTTTCTTTTGGCTCTCTACTCACAACTTGTGGGATCTTAGTTTCCTGACCAGGGATCAACCTGTGCCCCCTGCAGTGGAAGCAAGGAAGCTTAACCACTGGACAACCAGGGAAGTCTCCGAAATTTAGTCTTAAAGTATGATTCTAATCTCTTTTTCAAGCTATATTGTGTTAGTATCAATTGATGTTGTTGTTCACTTGCTCAGTCATGTCTGACTCTTTGCAACCCTGTAGACTGCAGCACAACAGTCTTCCCTGCCCATCTTCATCTCCTGGAGCTTGCTCAAACTAATGTCCATTGAATCAGTGATGCCATACAACCATCTCATCCTCTGTTTTCCCATCCTCCTCCAGCCTTCAATCTTTTTTAACATCAGGGTCTTTGCTAAGGAGTTGGCTTTTTGTATCAGGTGGCTGAAGTATTGGAGCTTCAGTTTCAGCATCAGCGTCCTTCTAATGAATATTCAGGATTGATTTTCTTTAGGATTGACTGGTTTGATCTCCTTGCAGTCCAAGGGACTCTCAAGGGTCTTCTCCAACACCACAGTTTGAAAGCATCAATTCTTTGGCACTCAGCTTTCTTTATAGCTCAACTTACATCCATACATGACTACTGAAAAACCACAGCCTTGACTAGATGGATCTTTGTTGGCAAAGTAACGTCTCTGTTTTTTAATATGCTGTCTAGATTTGTCATAGCTGTCTTCTGAGGAGCAAGAAGAAGTCACCATATGCAGTGATTTTGGAGCCCAAGAAAATAAAGTCAGTCAGTCGGTCACTGTTTCCTTTATTTCTCCATCTATTTACCATGAAGTGATGGGACCAGATACCATGATTTTCATTTTTGAATGTTGTTTTTTTAAGCCAGCTTTTTCACCTACTCTTTCACCTTCATCAAGAGGCTCTTTAGTTCCTCTTCACTTTCTGCCATAAGGGTGGTGTCACCTGCATATCAGGTTATTGATATTTTTCCTGGCAATCTTGGTTCCAGCTTGTGCTTCATCCATCTGGGCATTTTGCTGGTTAATACTTGGTCTCATATATGGTTTCATGTATTTGCTCTTCGAATAGAAGAATTTTATCCACTTAGAATTATTTTAATCAGACATTCATTATTATTCTCCTAAATCTACTAAATCCTAGCATCTCCAATGGCAATAGCAATATTTAGGTCTCAGAATAAAACCTGAAAAAAAATGACTATCAATTCACTTTGGGTTAATACTCTATTATAGGAATTTGGAATTCTATTCTGTTTCCTAACAGCATTTTCAGAAGGCATTCATGCCCTCAATAGCTTTTTTTTTTTTTTCTTTTTTTCCAACCATTCCTATCTGGTATTCTTCATCCAGTAAAGTCCAGTCACTGGAGAGCTAGATTCCAAAACTGTTTTATAGGTTCTATAATCTAAATATATTATGTCTTCTAATTCTTAATGTCTCATCAATTAAGGATGTATAACAGCATTTTCTATATCATTTTCACAGACTTACTATAGAAACCAAATCAAATGCAGTCTGCAACAAGGTTTTAAACATTGTACATCATTGTTGTACTGATGTTGCACAGTACATCACACATCCGTTTCACTGATATAATTGCCATTATTGAAAGTGCATTGCTAACATTCTCTTTGAAAGTCTATACTGTATTCTCAAGCCACATTTAATCACTCTTTTTTTCTTAAGCACTTATTAGTTGTAATGATTTTACAATTAAAAAAACAAAGCAGCCTCACAGCACTTGAGATTCTTTTGTCTCTATCGCTAAATATTCAGTAACCTTCCTATAAACAGGGGTTGGTGTTAAACATGATTTCTGTCAAGCTCAGTACTTGATAAGTGTCCAAAATCATGTCAAACAAAATTAACACATTTCTCCTTCTGGCATGTTCACATTTAGCATCATTATCTAAAAATATGTGTTAAAAGAAAAAAAAATGCTAAACAAAGAAATTTGAATCTAGTTCAAATGATCGTTTTGTAATTCATGAATAATTCAGAATTACTGGAGTTTAGAACAAAAGGGCTTTAGTCTATGTATGCATATACAACCTGAATCTCAGTCTATTCAGTAAAAATCAACAACAAAACATGTATCATTCGGCTAATTTATCCATAAGATCTTTAAAATCCTATTTCTTTTTAAAAATACAAGCCCAGTCCTTAGGGTGAATATCTTTTCTAGGAGAAAAGCCAATCTCTTCTTATCTCAGTTCCTTCTGCAATGTTTTTAGTAACTAATCTTATTAATAATATTTAAGGTTCTTACTGTTTTGCTTATAGTGAAAATTAGAACTAAAATATGCTGAAGTGAAAATCATCACTGTTCTATATCAGAATTATCAATGGATATATAAAAGTTATAGAATCATAATTCATAAAAACTGAAGCAACCTTAAATGTTATCTGATAAACTTAGCACAGTCTCAGTAATGAAAAACCCTGACACCTGGAGGGTTTAAGTGAACTTCCTGTGTCTACACTGCTTGGGAGTACCAGAAATGGATCCAGACTCCTATATCCTGGCCTCACAATTCTGAAAAGTGACCTCTCTCACTGTCTGTTAAGTTACTGGATATAGATATGTCTAGAAGTAGGGAGAGCAACAAAAAGACTATTAAAATATTTCATTAAAGAAAGGATGAAGGTAAACTAGAGCAGAGCTGACAAGAGAGATAAAGGAAACACCAAAACTACATAGGAAGCAGGATGGAGGCATTACAGTGATGAATTGAGAGATAAGCAGATGGAAGAGTAATATATTCATAGAGATTCGTGCTTAGTCCACGTGGTTCTCCATATCACTACAACTGGGAATATAGGAGCAGATGAATCTTCACATGGGGACAGAAAGATGAAGACTCATTGTTTTTTCTTTCTTTCTGGTTGTGCTGGGTCTTCATTGCTGTGTGGACTTCTCTCTAGCTGCAACTCTCTCATTGTGGTATGGAGGCTTCTCAATGTGTGGGTTCTCTTGTTGGGGAGCGTGGGCCATAGGGTACATGGGGTTCAGTATTTGGGGCTCCCAGACTCTAGGGCACAGGCTCAACAGTTGCAATGCAAGGTCTTAATTGCTCTGAGGCACATGGGATTTTTCTGAATCAGAGATCAGAGTGTGTCTCTGACTGTGTCTTCTGCATTGGCAGGCAGATTCTTTACCACTGAGACACCAGAGAAGCCCGAATATTCATGTTTTGATAAGCTAACTTTTAGGTACAAAAGGTAATCCATGCGGAATTTCTAAAAAACAACACTGATATATGGAGTTTAATTTTTTTTAATTGAATCACTTGGCTGTATGGAAGAAATTAACACAGCATTTTTATTACCTAAAAAAAAAAAAAAAAAA
>SJYA01002281.1:50135-105322 GCA_006410615.1 Neotragus moschatus | reverse complement strand
CATCCTCCTCCAGCCTTCAATCTTTTTTAACATCAGGGTCTTTGCTAAGGAGTTGGCTTTTTGTATCAGGTGGCTGAAGTATTGGAGCTTCAGTTTCAGCATCAGCGTCCTTCTAATGAATATTCAGGATTGATTTTCTTTAGGATTGACTGGTTTGATCTCCTTGCAGTCCAAGGGACTCTCAAGGGTCTTCTCCAACACCACAGTTTGAAAGCATCAATTCTTTGGCACTCAGCTTTCTTTATAGCTCAACTTACATCCATACATGACTACTGAAAAACCACAGCCTTGACTAGATGGATCTTTGTTGGCAAAGTAACGTCTCTGTTTTTTAATATGCTGTCTAGATTTGTCATAGCTGTCTTCTGAGGAGCAAGAAGAAGTCACCATATGCAGTGATTTTGGAGCCCAAGAAAATAAAGTCAGTCAGTCGGTCACTGTTTCCTTTATTTCTCCATCTATTTACCATGAAGTGATGGGACCAGATACCATGATTTTCATTTTTGAATGTTGTTTTTTTAAGCCAGCTTTTTCACCTACTCTTTCACCTTCATCAAGAGGCTCTTTAGTTCCTCTTCACTTTCTGCCATAAGGGTGGTGTCACCTGCATATCAGGTTATTGATATTTTTCCTGGCAATCTTGGTTCCAGCTTGTGCTTCATCCATCTGGGCATTTTGCTGGTTAATACTTGGTCTCATATATGGTTTCATGTATTTGCTCTTCGAATAGAAGAATTTTATCCACTTAGAATTATTTTAATCAGACATTCATTATTATTCTCCTAAATCTACTAAATCCTAGCATTTCCAATGGCAATAGCAATATTTAGGTCTCAGAATAAAACCTGAAAAAAAATGACTATCAATTCACTTTGGGTTAATACTCTATTATAGGAATTTGGAATTCTATTCTGTTTCCTAACAGCATTTTCAGAAGGCATTCATGCCCTCAATAGCTTTTTTTTTTTTTTCTTTTTTTCCAACCATTCCTATCTGGTATTCTTCATCCAGTAAAGTCCAGTCACTGGAGAGCTAGATTCCAAAACTGTTTTATAGGTTCTATAATCTAAATATATTATGTCTTCTAATTCTTAATGTCTCATCAATTAAGGATGTATAACAGCATTTTCTATATCATTTTCACAGACTTACTATAGAAACCAAATCAAATGCAGTCTGCAACAAGGTTTTAAACATTGTACATCATTGTTGTACTGATGTTGCACAGTACATCACACATCCGTTTCACTGATATAATTGCCATTATTGAAAGTGCATTGCTAACATTCTCTTTGAAAGTCTATACTGTATTCTCAAGCCACATTTAATCACTCTTTTTTTCTTAAGCACTTATTAGTTGTAATGATTTTACAATTAAAAAAACAAAGCAGCCTCACAGCACTTGAGATTCTTTTGTCTCTATCGCTAAATATTCAGTAACCTTCCTATAAACAGGGGTTGGTGTTAAACATGATTTCTGTCAAGCTCAGTACTTGATAAGTGTCCAAAATTATGTCAAACAAAATTAACACATTTCTCCTTCTGGCATGTTCACATTTAGCATCATTATCTAAAAATATGTGTTAAAAGAAAAAAAAATGCTAAACAAAGAAATTTGAATCTAGTTCAAATGATCGTTTTGTAATTCATGAATAATTCAGAATTACTGGAGTTTAGAACAAAAGGGCTTTAGTCTATGTATGCATATACAACCTGAATCTCAGTCTATTCAGTAAAAATCAACAACAAAACATGTATCATTCGGCTAATTTATCCATAAGATCTTTAAAATCCTATTTCTTTTTAAAAATATAAGCCCAGTCCTTAGGGTGAATATCTTTTCTAGGAGAAAAGCCAATCTCTTCTTATCTCAGTTCCTTCTGCAATGTTTTTAGTAACTAATCTTATTAATAATATTTAAGGTTCTTACTGTTTTGCTTATAGTGAAAATTAGAACTAAAATATGCTGAAGCAAAAATCATCACTGTTCTATATCAGAATTATCAATGGATATATAAAAGTTATAGAATCATAATTCATAAAAACTGAAGCAACCTTAAATGTTATCTGATAAACTTAGCACAGTCTCAGTAATGAAAAACCCTGACACCTGGAGGGTTTAAGTGAACTTCCTGTGTCTACACTGCTTGGGAGTACCAGAAATGGATCCAGACTCCTATATCCTGGCCTCACAATTCTGAAAAGTGACCTCTCTCACTGTCTGTTAAGTTACTGGATATAGATATGTCTAGAAGTAGGGAGAGCAACAAAAAGACTATTAAAATATTTCATTAAAGAAAGGATGAAGGTAAACTAGAGCAGAGCTGACAAGAGAGATAAAGGAAACACCAAAACTACATAGGAAGCAGGATGGAGGCATTACAATGATGAATTGAGAGATAAGCAGATGGAAGAGTAATATATTCATAGAGATTCGTGCTTAGTCCACGTGGTTCTCCATATCACTACAACTGGGAATATAGGAGCAGATGAATCTTCACATGGGGACAGAAAGATGAAGACTCATTGTTTTTTCTTTCTTTCTGGTTGTGCTGGGTCTTCATTGCTGTGTGGACTTCTCTCTAGCTGCAACTCTCTCATTGTGGTATGGAGGCTTCTCATTGTGTGGGTTCTCTTGTTGGGGAGCGTGGGCCCTAGGGTACATGGGGTTCAGTATTTGGGGCTCCCAGACTCTAGGGCACAGGCTCAACAGTTGCAATGCAAGGCCTTAATTGCTCTGAGGCACATGGGATTTTCCTGAATCAGAGATCAGAGTGTGTCTCTGCCTGTGTCTTCTGCATTGGCAGGCAGATTCTTTACCACTGAGACACCAGAGAAGCCCGAATATTCATGTTTTGATAAGCTAACTTTTAGGTACAAAAGGTAATCCATGCGGAATTTCTAAAAAACAACACTGATATATGGAGTTTAATTTTTTTTAATTGAATCACTTGGCTGTATGGAAGAAATTAACACAGCATTTTTATTACCTAAAAAAAAAAAAAAAGAACATTCATCTGTTAATGGGTATGGTTTCTTTTTAAGGTAATAAAAATTCTAAAATTGCTTGTGATGATTGCAAAACTGTGCTAACATGCTAGAAATCAATTGAATTGTACACTTAGAAAGAATGAGGGAGAAGAAGATGAGTGAATTTAGGAAATTTTACGGAACAATAAACATATTATCCTTGGTGAAAGATACAGCCATACCAAAAGATTGGTGGCGATTGGGACTGATGTATGTGCACCACCAGATGTAAAACAGCTAGTGGAAACCTACTGTAAATGTAGCACAGGGAGCTCAGCTCAGTGGTCTGTGACCTAGAGGGGTGGAAGGCGGACGGGTTGGAAGGGAGGTATATATGTATACATATAGCTGATTTCCTTCAATGTATAGCAGAAAGTAACACAGTATTGTAAAGCAGCTATATCCCAATTTAAACAAATAGTAAAAAAAAAAAAAAAGAAACCACATATACTAATTAGCAGTCATTCCCAGTTCCTTCAAAATATTCCCTTCACTGGCAACAACTCATCTACTTTGTCTCTGTTAATGGAATCATATGACACGTGGATTTTTGAGGTGTTTTTCAGAGACCATATATATTTTTTTTAATATTCATGCATGTCCTATTTTACACATATACTTTCTCTATATGCCGTCAGTTTGGGTGGAAATTTGGGTAGTTTCTACTTTTAGATATTATGAATAATACTTCAATGAAAACTAGTTTATGTTTTTATGTGAGTATATGTTTTAATTTCTCATGAGTATATATATTTCATAGAGGAATTACTTGGTCATATGAAAATTCTATGTATAACTTTATGAGGAACTGTCAAACTCTTTTTCAAAATTGCTGCCACATTTTACACTCCCATGTGCAGTTTATAAAAGGGTTTCATTTTTTTCCACATTCTTGCCAATATTTGTTATTGTTTTTTCTTGTTGTTTTTTTGATTACAATATATTAGTGAGATGTGAAAAGATACTGTTGATTTGAGGTATATCTTACTTACAGATAATGTTATTGAGCATTTTTATGTGTTTATTGGCTATGTATATATCCACTTTTTTTTTCTTTTTGTTATTGAGTTGTAAGAGTTTTTTTTTACATAATTTAGATAGAAGTCCTTTATCAGATAAATAATTTGTAAATATTCACTTCCAATTCTAAATGTTGTCTTTATGACATTGTTTGCAACACAAAAGTTTTAAATTTTGATTAATTACAATTTATTTATTAGTATTGTGGTGACTTGTGCTTTTGATGTAGTAGCAAAAGAATGTTTACTTAATCCCAGGTCACACAAATTTACTCATGTATTTACTTGTAACATTTTAGGGCTTTTTAGGAATTTTCTGGTGGTCCAATGGTTAGGACTCCACAGTGCCACTGCAGGGGGCATGGATTCAATCCCTGGTCAGGGAACTAAGATTCAACAAGGTGAACAATGGCAAAAAAAAAAAAATATATATATATATAGATAGATAGATAGATAGATAGATAGATATAGATAGGTATAAGAGTTTCTTGTTAAATTTAGATCTATGAATTACACTGGCTTAATTTTTATATTTGGTTTTGCATGTAGGTATCCAGTTTTTCCAATACCATTTGTTGAAAAGAGTGTTATTTTCCCCATTGAATTTTGTTAACGTCCTTTTAAAGAATTAATCAACCATCAATACAAAGGTTTATTTCTAGTCTCTCTAAATTGGTTACCATTAATCTACATGTTTAGTCTTATGCTACTACCACACTGTTTTGACTAGTGTAGCTTTTTAGTAAGTTTTAAAATCAGGAAATATGAGTTCTCCAACTTTTCCCTTTCCAAAATTTGTTTCCCTGCAGTTATGGGTTCCCTGCAGTTCCATATTAATTTTTAGATCAATTTGTCAAATTCTTAAAAAAAATTCTACTGAATCTGTACATAAATCTAAGCAGTATTGTCACCTGATCAACATTAAGCTTTCTGCCCCATGAACATGAAATATCTTTCCGTTTGTTTGGGGTGTCCTTCCTTTCTTTCAACAGTCTTTCAGAGTTTTCAATGTACAAATCTTGTAATTTTTTTGTTAGATTTATTTCTATTTAATTGTTGTTGGTACAACTGTAAAATGAATTGTTCCTTAATTCCATTTTCAGATATTCATTGCTATAAGTTTTTATATTTGTCTTCTACCCTGAAACCTTCTGAGCTCATTTATTCGTTATTATAGACTTTAAGTAAGTTTATATTTTTTAATACATTAATTTTAGTGGACTATAGTTGGTTTATAATGTTGTGTTAATTTCTGCTGTACAAAAAAGTAAATAAGTTATACGTAGTACATATATCTACTCTTTTGGCTTCTATTCCCAGTACTCTGTCATTACAGAGTATTGAGTAGAGTTTTCTGTGCTATACAGTAGGTTCTTGATAGTTATCTGTTTTACATATCTTAATAGTAGTTTGTGTATATTAATCCCAATCTCCTAATTTTTCCCTCCCCTCATTCCCTTTGGCAACCATAAGTTTGTTTCCTACATCTTTGACCCTATTTCTGTTCTATAAATAGGTTCATCTGTACCATTAGTTTTAGATTCCACATGCAAGGGACATGCTATTTGTCTTCATTTGCCTGACTTCATTCAGTATGACAATCTCTAGGTCCACCCATGTCATTGCAGATGGCATTATTTCATTCTTCTTAATGGCAGTGCAATATTCCATGGTGTAAGTATACTGCATCTTCCATTCCTCCATCAATGAACCTTTAGGTTGCTTCCATGTTCTGGCTTTTGTAAACAGCACTGCAATGAACTCGGTGGTACGTGTATCTTTTCAAATTATGATTTTCTCCAGATATGTGACCAGGGGTGGGATTGCTGGATTATTTGGTAGTTCTATGTTTATTTTTTTAAGGAACCTCCATACTGTTGTCCATAGTGGCTGTAACAATTTATATTCCCACCAATAATGTAAGAGGGTTCCCTTTCTGCCATATCATCTCCAGGATTAATTGTTTGTATATAATTTTTTTTTAATATGAGATCATGTCATCTACAAATAGATATACTTTTATTTAGTTATTTCCAAATCTAGACATTTTAGAGGTTGCTTTAAGGCTTACAATATGCATCTGAATCTATAGGAATCTACTTCATTTAATTCCAATGAGATATAGAGATGTTCTTTCAAGATAGCTCTATTTAATTGTTCACTTTCTTCTATGCTATTATTGTTTTGTGTATTATGTGTATGAAAGTGAAACTGTTAGCTGCTCGGTGATGTCTGACTCTTTGCAACTCCATGGACTGTAGCCTATCAGACTACTCTCTCCAGGGAATTCTATAGGTAAAAATACTGGAGAGGGTGGCCATTCCCGTCTCCATGCAATCTTCCCTATCCAGGGATCAAACCCAGGTCTCCTGCATTGTAGATGGATTCTTTATCATCTAAGCCACCAGGAAAGCCCAAATTATGTATATAGACATTACAAGCTCAATAATTGGGCTTCCCTGGTGGCTCAGCAGTAAAGAATCCCCCTGCAATGCAGGAGGTGCAGGTCTGATTCCCGGGTCAGGACAGTCCTCTGGAGAAAGGAATGGTTTCCCCCTCCAGTATTCTTGCCTGGGAAATCTCAGGGACAGAGGAACTTGGTGGGTTACAGTCCATGAGGTCACAACAGTCAGACACAACTTAGAGACTAAAGTGCAAGTGAAAGTGAAATTGTTCAGTCATGTCTGACTCTTTGCAACCCCATGAACTGTAGCCTACCAGGGTCCTCTGTCCATGGGACTTTCCAGGCAATAGTATTGGAGTGGATTGCCATTCCCTTCTCCAGGGATCTTCCCAAACCGGGGATCGAACTCGGGTCTCCCACATTGTAGACAGGCACTTTACTGTCTGAGCCACCAGGGAAGTCCTTAGAGACTAAATCGCCACCATAATACTAATTTATATAATTTTATGTCTTTTAAAGATGCTAAGAGAATGACAGCAAGTAATTAAGTTGATATAATGCAAGTTGATATAATGAACTAAGGTATACTTCTTATTTTGCGTTTCTGGTTATGTTCATTGCTCCTTGTGGTTTTTTAATCATTTGTTGCCATTTTACTTACACCAATATAGCTTTTCCCCTACCTGTCTCTTTTGTGCTATTATTGTCAGACATTACAGGTCTGAATGTTAAATTTCTACTGTATGTACTCATTTTGCTTGTCACTATTACAGAAGCCACTAGCCTTCTCTTAATGTCTCATTCCCAAATCTTCATTGTTTTGACAATTTTTTGGTTTTCATTTCTCTACACTATATTCCAAATAAAATTGGTCCCTTTTTAAGAGACAGCAACTGGGACATCTGTTCTTATAGCCTCTTTCACCCACGGGCAAAGCACCACGTCTCTCAGGCTGGGGTGTAGACAGATACTAGCCTTTTCTTGGAGCAACACCATTGGTCTATGAGTAGGTACAGAGTAAGCACAACAGACTCTGTCTGTCTTAGTTTACTTCACATTGGTAGGGGTTCATTATCTCATAAGCACACTGTAGTGAAGGTGATCAAGACTCTGTCTTTTTTGGCACACCATGCCTGTTACAGACATTCTTCCATGAAAACTGAGACTAGGGAGAAGAAAAGAGCCCCAGACCTTTTAAGTCACTTGCCTCTGATAGAGCTCCTGACACATGGAGTTCAATGGAATGATGAGAAATCCTGTTAGCTTGCCCATTCCCATGAGAAATCACAACCCTAGATAGGAAACATGGGGGAAGAGGGAATCATAAGCTCTTGACCACATTCACCCAGAGGTTCCATCCATCTCACTGAGTTAGGGAAAGGGTCAGTTATATACCTCAAGACTTGCTTCCTTTCCCAGGAATGTTCTAGTAATTCCCAGGAATTTTCATCTGGATAATTTATGCTCAGCACTCCAGGTTTTATTTATCTGCATCCATAGCTCTAGAGATCTCTTCAAGAAAATCAGAGACACCAAGGGAACATTTTATGCAAAGATGGGCTCGATAAAGGACAGAAATGGTACGGANATAAGTTAAATAAGCAGAGTGACAATATACAGCCTTGACATACTCCTTTCCTGATCTGGAACCAGTCTGTTTATACATGTCCAATATTATATACTTACTATGGGAATGAAAATATGAAAGTATAATAATAGTGATGATTTGGGGAAAATTAAGAAATGTTTGTTCAAGTTTAAAGCATTCTACATGATATTTGTGAGAATAGTGATAGTAATTGACTTAAATGATTGTTAAACTTTCTGAAATAAACTACAGATAAATGAAATGTAAAATTTTAATTGAATGAGGGTGATAAAATTCAAATAATCACAAAAACAGAAAAAAGTAAACAATGTAGAAAACTGGAAAAATTTTGCAACTCATAATGTTAAAAATGAATAAAACCGATCATTGCAATGAAGGGACAACGTGCTTGAATTGAGAAATAAAAAGCTTATCAGAATAGATCTTTTGAAACATATCTACCTATGCTCAAAAGAGACTTATCTAAAATATAGCACAGAAAAAGGTGGAAAGTAAAATGATGAACAAAGAGAACAGGCAAAAACTAATCAAAATATAACAGTTAATGTTTAACTTGAAAAATATTATGCCAATTATTTGGAAAAGATCAAGCAAATGAGTGAATTTCTATATAAATATTAACTTGTAAAGGTGACTGAAATATTTTAAAAATCAGATTCACTTTATAACTTAAAATATATTTGAAAAATAGTATCTTTAAAAAAGAAAATGCTAAGCCTCAATTTTTTTTCAACCAACAAATTCTAGCATGTATTCAAGAAACAACTAATCCCATTTTTCATATTCAGAAAATGTGGAAACTATTACCACTGCAGAATATAGAAAATAGAAAACATACTCCAACTATTTTTACTGGATTAAGACATTCTATATACTAAAACCCTACAAAGGCCATCTACTTTCCTTCATTAACTACACTGAAGCCATTGACTGTGTAGATCACAAGAAACTGTGGAAAATTCTTAAAAAGATGGGAATACCAGACCACTTTACCTGCCTCCTGAGAAACCTGCATGCAGGCTAAGAAGCAACAGTTAGAGTCAGACATGGAATAACAGGCTGGTTCAAAATTGAGAAACGAGTGTGTCAAGGCTGTATATCATCACCTTGCTTATTTAATTTAAATGCAGAATACATCTTGCAAAATTGTGGGCAAGATTGCCAGGAAAAATTTCAATAACCTCACATATGCAGATGATACCACTCTTATGGCAGAAAGTGAAGAGAAATTAAAGAGCCTCTTAATGAAGGTGAAAGAAGAGAGTGAAGAAGCTGGCTTAAAATTCAACATTCAAAAAGAGTAGATCATGACATCTGGTCCCATCATTTCATGGCAAATAGATAAACAATGGAAACAGTGACAGACTTTATTTTCTTAAGCTCCAAAATCACTGCAGATAGTGACTGCAGCCATGAAATTAAAAGACACTTGCTCCTTGGAAGAAAAGCAATGACAAACCTAGACAGAATATTAAAAAACAGAGACATTACTTTCCCTACAAAGATCCATCTAGTCAAAGCTATGTTTTTTCCAGTATGGATGTGAAAGCTGGACAATAAAGGCTGAGTGCCAAAAAATTGATGCCTTCAAACTAAAGTGCTGGAGAAGACTCTTGGGAGTCCCTTGAACTGCAAGGAGATAAAACCAGTCAATTCAAAAGGAAATCAAGACTGAATATTCACTGGAAAGACTGATGCTGAAGCTGAAACTTCAGTACTCTGGCCAAATGACCCTGATGCTGGGAAAGATTAAAGGCAGGAGGAGAAGGGGATGACAGAGGATGAGATGGTTGGATGGCATCACCTACTTAATGGACATAAGTTTGAGCAAACTCCAGTAGATGGTGAAGGACAGGGAAGTGTGGTGTGCTACAGTCCATGGGGCACAAAAAGTCAGACACATCTGAGCAACTGAACAACAACAATGTAGGCAACACATGAAACGATTACAGGTGTCATCACATGAAGCAAAATTGCTATATGAATACTTGATTTATGACAGAAATGGCACTGTCAGTCATGGCAGAAAGAAAGAACTACAGTAACACATGCCGAGATGATTAGCCATCCATATTTCAAAAAGTGGAGCTGGACTCTCGCCTTATAACATAAACAAAGATCTAATGAATTTGAATATGAAAACCATAAATATTATCCAATAGCATATTATCTAATAATTCTACAAGTTGTAGAACTTGCTTATAGAACTTGTTATATCAAGTTATATGGACATGAGTCTGAGCAAACTGGTAGATGCTGAGGGACAGGGAAGTGTGGCTGTTTTTTTCCTTGAACTTGTTATATCTAAACAAGTTGTTATATCTAAACAGAAGAACTTGTTATATTTAAACAGGAATATTCACTTATGAAAATACACCATAACAAGTAGAAACACAGACCATGAATTGAAGAGAACATTTGAAACTGACATAATTTTTACCTACCAATCATTAAGAAAAAGAGATAACCTGATAATATAGAAAAAAAAAAACAGAATTTCCAGAGAGCAGAATCTTATTAACCATTAAATATTTGAAGAAGTTAATAGGTGGCACTGATAATAGGTGAAATTCTAATTGAACTTTACAATAAGATATCACTTCATATCAACCAGATTAGCAAAAATTTAAGTATGAAATATTCAGTGTTGATTATATGAATAACTAGAATAATTGTGTACTTCCTATGGGAGTGCACATTTATACAATGGTTTTAGAAAGAAACTTGGCATCTTCTAGGAGGAATGAAGATATACATACCCCATGATGCAGCAACTCTATTCTTGGCTGTACACTCCGAAGAATCCTTTGCACACGCACACCAGGAAGCATACAGAAGAGTGGTCATGAGAGAATTTCCTATTTAAAAAAAAAAAAAAAAGTGGAAATAATCCTATGTTTGATACATGTGTTAGTGTTATTCAATAGCATATTATCCAATAATTCATAATATATGCTCATTAGTTATAGTAAATATAGATGCATTTTAGGAATCTGGTGTTAAATAAACAATTTGCAGAGGAATCCACAGATTGTGACTTCATTAACACAGACTTTTTAAAAACATCCAGAGTCAGAAACATATTTATTCAGGGAAATAGGCACATACTAGGAAAACCAAAGGACTCTAGGGAAAGGCACACTGAACATTCAGCAGAGTGATTTCTTCTGAATGGAAAGATAGAGTTGGCACCAGTAGGGGCCACAGTAGTCTCTGAAAGCAATATGATTTTTATCGTAAAATATATGCTAGATACATCAGTATTTCTTCTAAAACTCACATATATTTATACATATTTTTATTTGATGTTAATAAGCTGACAAGTATAATGGTTAAGCACCTCAATGTGGAAAGTAAGCAATATGAATTAGAATGATTCAGTCATGTTGGAGTCAGAAATGAAAATTAAGTAAAGGCAGAGGAGATAGTGTTGCTTAGTCCCAGGATCACTGAATTGCACTAAGTGAAAGCCATAGTGAGGGTAGCCACACTAATGATTAAGAGTTTCTAACTTCTAGAAATTCATAGAGGAAGAAAACTATTCTGATATTACTTAGAGAGTATTGACTTTATCTTCTTTCCTGGAGAAGCATTTTATTTAAAATATAGCAGTGTGTTCATGTCAAGTCCAAACTCCCAATCTATTCCCCACTCCTACCTTCTCCCCTGTAAGTTCATTCTCTTAGTCTGTGAGTCTGTTTTGTAAACAAGTTTGGATCATTTCTTTCTTCAGATTCTGAACATAAGCATTATCACATTGTCTTTCTCTGACTTACCACACTTAATATGATCATCTCCAGTTCCATCCATGTTGCTGCAAATGGCATATATTTAATGGCTGAGTAATATTGCATTGTATATATGTACCACATCTCTTTATCCATTCATCATCAATGGGCATTTAGGTTTCTCCTGAAAAAAAAAGTATTGATATCATGTTGGAAAGATTAATTCAGTCAGGATATCTAACTATCTCAAAGCAATGAGAAACATCAAACTTGGATTTATAAGAATCTAAAGACCTGAAAAAGCTTTAAAGCTGCTTCTGTAAAGGTTTATAGAAGAGAAATTAAGGCAATGGTTCATTGATACAGTTTGTCCTTTGCAGTCTTTCTCCAGGGAATGTATGTGAGAAACATAGGAGTATGAAAACAGGTGACCTTTGAATGTGTGTATTGAGGTCAAATACCAAAGGTTTATAAGAGTTTTCTCATAATGACATTGCTTCTATGTGTGAATTATGCTGGAAAAAAAAAAGAGACAACAACAATTTTAAATGATGATATGAAGCAAAAGAGAGAAAGAGAAGAGTTTGGTCTAGAGGGGGATGAATCTCATTTATCACCATCTAGGGCCTGATGAAACCTCACAGCTGAAATCACACATTTAAATAATATATCAACCTAATGTCTTATGCATTGTCCCCAGTAAGTGCAGTTTATGTAAGTGCCAATTCAATCCAGCACCTAGGATAAAATGGCAAGAACCTTGAATATCAAGATGCAGGTGGTGTAGTAGTTTCCTAGGAGAACTATGAAGTATCACAAAAAGAGTGGCTTAAAACAACAGAAATTTACCTTCTCACAGTTTTGGAGGGCAGGAGTCTGAAATCAGACTGTGAGCAGTATAGATTCTTTCCAAGGGCTGATGGGAAATCTGTTTTGTGCCTCTCAGCAGCTGGTGATGGCAGTCTTAGGTTGTAGACATATCACTCCAGTCTCAAACTCTGCCTTTATGTACATTCACCCCATATTTCTGGGTTTTCACTTGGCTGTCCTCTTATAAAGATGTTAGTCATATTGGATTAAATGACTACATTTTAATTTGACTGAATCTGCAAAGATCCTATTTATAAATAGAGCCACAGTCTCAAGTACTGGGGCTGATGACTTCAGCATATCTTTGATTTAGGAACTTTTCATTCATATAAAATTTTGTTTGCTTTGAAATAAGTTCCACTTCTCCTGTGTTATTAATTATAAGAAGTGTACCTTTTCTTGTTCCTAAAATAGAAAAATATAAAATATAATGTTACTTTGTATGCAACTAAAATTAGTAATAATAAATTCTAGGGAAAAATCATTATGTTTTAAAACATTTTACACACTTTAGGATATATATGGCAATTAGTAAATTATACCGATAATATTTTCCTATCAGTAGCTTACATCTGCAAAGCAGTTAACAAAATGAAAAACTAGTTCTGTTTAATTTATCTTCACAAATAGTTTTTCTTAAAATATGTAATCCATTTTTTTATCTTTATTTTTTTTAGTTTTTGGCTGTGCTGGGTCTTCATTGCTGCCTGGGCTTTTCTCTAGTTGCGGTGAGTAGAGTTATTCTCAGGTTGCGGGACATGGGTTTCTCTTTGCAGTGGCTTCTCTTGTCGTAAAGCCCGGGCTCTACGGTGTGTGGGCTTCAGTATTTGCAATATGTGGGCTCAGTAGTTGCAGCTTGCACGTTCTAGAGTGCAGGTTGTAGAGCATACACTCAATGGTTGTGGCATAGGGACTCAGTTGCTTCAAGAATGTGGGATCTTTCTGGAAAAGGGATCAAACCTATGTCTCCTGTATTGGCAAGCAGATTCCTTACCACTGAGCCACCAGGGAAGCTCCCACAAATGGTAATTTTTAAGCAGTTCATGATGTGATTTCTGTGAAAATGCACAGAAGAACTTTAAAATAAATATATAGAATTCAGACTATCATTAAGATGTTGTTAGGGACTTCCCTGGTGGTCCAGTGGTTAAGAATCCACCTGCCAAAGCAGAGGACATAAGCTTAATTCCAGGTCCAAAAAGATTCTCCATGCTTGGGGCAACTAAGCCTACGCACCACAGCTACTGAGCACACTTGCCTAGAGTTTGTGCTCCACGACAGGAGAAGCCACCAGAATGAGAAGCCCATGCCCCACAGCTAGAGAGAGCCTGCATCCTGCAACAAAGACCCAGCACAGCTGTAAATAAATAAACAAAAACTAAGTATTTCATTAGTAAACAATCGCAAACTGAAAGCCTGAGATATAAATTATTAGCTGTTTAAACATTAAAGACACTCTTCCATCATCATTTCATATTTTACTTACACAAAATAACTACAAACACTACACTTTAATTTTTCTATTAGATTGCTTCATCCTAAACTTAAAAAAAACAACCCTCAACTAAGAGTATATCTAGATAACGGAGGGGCAGCTCAAAATAACAGTATTTTGAGCATAAGTAGTCCTTATAATACAAATTAATTTATCATTCAGTAAGAGCACATTAATAAAATAGGTAAAAGGAAAACCCATTATTTCAGCACTCAAAATTACTTTCTAAAGGTCATATCAATACAGTGCTACATTACTGTAATATTTCTCAGATTTGGCATTTATGCTCTAAAAATCGATCCAATCCTTATATAATTTCCTAGGAATACTCTTTCATTTTCTTAGCTCTGCAGATAATTGTTAAAATGAATCTTTAAACACTCAACTATGATTGGATATATATAGTCCCCAAAATACAAACTATATATATATATATATAATTATATACATATTTATTTTTTTAGACATAAAAATTAGAAAAGTTTCAACTAGCCTCTGGCATAAACAAAATCAGATTATAATCCAGTCAAATATAAATGCAATAAAAGTAGACTTTCACATTATAAGAATAACTCAATATACACAATACACAATTCAAGAAACATGCATCATTTTAGTAAAGTTTGTTTTTGTCATTTTTATAGTACACTTAAAAGCTGATTATTTCTTTTTCTTTAAAACTGTGTTAAAATCAGGGTTAATCTGTGACCACACATTTTGTATAGGAAAGACAATAGGAATCAAGACAGAAATCTTTTTCTTTTATTAAAGTGAAGATATAAAATTCTGAAAATGCAAGATTTATTCTAATTAGTTAATTATATAAGTATTAATTGTTGAAAACCATTTGTACCAGTACTCTATTATAATAGTTTAGGTGTGTCTTGTCTCTTGATAGTATAGACACTATTTTTATAGGTTATTTGTTTTAGAGAAAAGCTTAGAATATCTTATAGATAGGTACAGTATTTGTTCATACTGCAAACTATCTGGATTGGGCAGGTGGAAGACAATGTAGGCTCACATAAAAAGCTTAGCAATATTTTTCTTGCTTGATTTATCATTAACCTACAACAGAAACCACTAGAAACCACTAACATCATTCTTTCAGAGGGTGAATAATGACAGTTTGTCTCAGTTTGTAAAGAACTCATGGATGTGAGGCTAAGTAGAATCCAGTCTTGGCATCTTTGTCTGTGAGTTTTAACAACAATGAATTTCCGGTGAACACTAATTGCAGGTTCCCTCTAAATCACTATTGTTGCCAATTGAGTTCATATTGTTTTTCATATGGATTTCCTCAGTAGCAATGACTTCTGTTTTATATTCCTACTGTATCTCTTAATGGCTACATAATTTGCTAGAGTGAATGCAAACTCCTGTAGGAATTACTTCTTATGTTAGGTTTAAAGAGGAGTGGTGGTCAGAGTGGCAAGTATTTAACTAGCGAGAACAAGGTTAATGATGGAGAGAGAGAGAGAGGTTTTTTCAAAGAAAAACTTGGAAGGAGGTTCAAGGAATTGCCTCATTAAAGAAACAAAAAATATAACTACCAATTATTTGCACTCTACCATTTCATGCTCGTGTGTGTGTGGGTGTGTGCACATATGGACAATATGTTTACTTTCATACTCTTATACATGTTATTTTCAAATGATTGTTTAATAGGATGCAGCCATACATTCTGCAAAGATTCTAAAATCGATTTGCAATAGGTTTGTGCTTAGTTGTTCAGTCATGTCTGACTCTTTGCAATCCCATGAACTGTAGTCCGCCAGACTCCTCTGTCCAGGATTCTCCAGGCGATACCTATTATTAGTATCACTAAATAGTTCTTAAGTGTTTATGTGAGTAAATATTATTCAAGGGCAAAAGTAAATAAACAACAGTGAGCAGCAATTACTTACCAAACACCTCTAAGCAAGAAAAGATTTGTTTTCTTTAGTATAGTGACCCACAGAATCTGGTCAGCTATCAATAAATTATGTTTGGTATGTCCATTAAACTCATTGCTAACATCTTGGATTTTAAACTAATATTTTGAAAAGTTTTCATGGAGAAAGAGTATCCATGTATTTACTGAATCATGTGCTTAGTCATGGCTGACTCTTTGTGACTATAGCCTGCCAGGATCCTCTGTCCCTGGCATTTTCCAGGCAAGAATACTGCAGTGGGTTGCCATTTAATGAATCATATGTGCACAGATATGTAATTGAATCAGTGAAAAGTTTATTACTCAATGTATTAGCATTGCATAGTCATAAAATTATTGAATTTTTAAATACCAAGGCCTGCACCAGAACATATGACATTCTAATTTATCATTAATCTTTTATATAATTCACTTAAGAATTAATTTTGAGAATATTCTTTTATACTTTTAAGAAAATCTTTATGAAAAGAATTCAAAATTCCAAAGGGAGAGAACATATTGCAATAATATATAATTTTGTTTGTTCATACAACAACATACAATCACTGCTTATGATATATTTACTTTGAGTGACTTCCCTATATCAGTGAAAATTTTATTACTCAATGTATTAGCGTTGTATAGTCATAAAATTATTGAATTTTTAAATACCTAGGCCTGCACCAGAACATATGACATTCTAATTTATCATTAATCTTTTATATAATTCACTTAAGAATTAATTTTGAGAATATTCTTTTATACTTTTAAGAAAATCTTTATGAAAAGAATTCAAAATTCCAAAGGGAGAGAGCATATTGCAATAGTATATATTTTTGTTTCTTCACACAACAACATGCAATCACTGCTTACGATACATTTACTTTGAGTGACTTCCCTAGTGGTCCAGTGATTAAGATGTCATCTTCCAATGCAGGGGATGAGGGTTTGATTTCTGCTCAGGGAACTGAGATCCCACATGCCTTGTGACCAAAATACCAAAGCATAAAACAGAAGTAACATTGTAACAAAATCAATAAAGAATTAAAAAAAATTAAAGATATACTATTATTTTGAAACAAAACAACAAACATGCTGTCCCAATTGAATTTGCATTTAGTGATTATATAACTTAAATGACATGGAATAAAAGGCTTAAATGAAATGATGTTGAATAAAAATCATCATTAACAAATGATGTTCTTCGTAGTTTGTTAATATTCTAAGTATTCACAAAATTATGTATAATGTTATAGTACTGTAAAGAGAATTAACAATTTACCTTATTTTTCTAGGTCTCAAACAGATAGTCTAAAATCTATGATTTTAGAATGAAATTAATAGTAAAATCGAATACATATCCTTTAACTGTAATTGATCGAGAACCACTTAACCTTAATATTTCTAAGAATTTAGCAAGAGGAACAAAAACTGATATTCAGAGCTGCCCCAGGGATGTGAAATAGCTTAGAAACACTGGACTGGATACATAGCATACACTTCTTAAAACTGCTTTTTTAAACTCTTTACATACTGATGCTGGAAGGCAGGAAACCACACTCAAAAGTTGTCTCCATTAAGTGAAATGATCTTTTGATCTTTTCTTCAGAAATGGTAATCTACCTCAGAAACAGAAAAATCCACTTTTGCTCTGACTGAAAAGACTTCCTAATGCTTATTTTTCTCTAAAAATCCTTCCACACAATAAGTGCTTATGTTGGTTATTTTCCCTTCGCAACTTGTTTAAACATTTTTAACACGGAAATTATTTGCATATTTTTCAAATATGTTGAAAATACTTGGCTAGTGAGAATACAATAATTTTTAATATTTGACTGTATTTCTTTGAGATTTTTAAACTTCCAAATTATTTCCTGGGAAATGCCTTCTTTGTCATGTCTTTTTACAGGCGCTTTCCAAGTGTTGCCCAGCATAAAACACCCAGTAGCTATCTTTCCTTTTCTTAATCCAACCTAGAAAGTCAGCAATTCTTTCACAGAAAAATGTGAGGTTTTGATCAGTGTTCTGCTGTTGTAAGTTATGCTATTATGCATTATATTAATATATTTTGGAGAAGGAAATAGCAACATAATCCAGTATTCTTGCCTGGAAAATTCCATGGACAGAGGAACCTGGCAAGCTACAGTCCATGGTGTCACAGAGTCGATACGACTGAGCACATACATGCACGCGTGCAGCTAAATCTTATAATTAATACAATTATTGGAGTGCTTGTTGTCTGAAAATAAGTTGAAATGTGTTTTACAAAGTCCATTATTCCCAGATGCCTATGGAACAGTCATACTCAAGAAAAGGCTATCATCTTAGGATGAGATTAAAGCACTTTTATACAAATCCTTGGAAATGTTTCCAGATCAAAATATATCTGTTCAGCTTTATTGAAATGTAATTGATATATAACACTTTCAAATTTGAGGTGTACAACATAATGATTTGATACATGAATATGTTATGCAGTGATTACAACAATGTTTAGTTAATATCCGCCATTTCATATACTTCACATTTTTGTATGTGTGATATGAAGGTTTAAGATCTACTCTCTTAGAAATTTTCAAATAAATAACATAGCATCATAACTATAGACCCCATGCTATATATTGTATCCCCTGAAATTATTTACCTTCTAATTGGAATTTTGTACCTTTTGAGCACTTTCATCTATTTCTTCCACTTCCCCAATCCTCTGACCTTGGTAACCACCACTCTGTTTTATGTTTCTGACTTTATTCTTTTTAAATTCCATGTATAAGTGAGATCATACAGTAAAATCTTTCTCTGTCTTATTTCACTTCACACAGTGCCCTCAAGATTCATCCGTATTGCTGCAAATGGCAGAACTTCCTTCTTTCTTATGGCTGAATATTATTAGACCAAAATACTAACATTTAATATAATGAAATACTTCTCTTTATTATGTTGCTACACTTCAAAAATCTACATGAATTTGCTAGGTAGTAATATGGTTTGATAATTTTATGAGTTATAACAAATCATAATAAAATGCATTTTGAGACAACATGAGCTATGGTTGTCTGTACTGTGGATTCTTTTAAAATAATCTACAGCTTAAGTTTTTAATAATCCAGAGAAAGGAAATAAAACTGTGACTAATTTTAGACTGTTTATTGAAAGTTAAAGATGAAAATTTCTTTAAAACCAAGCAAGAATAAATTGATAAAGAAAAATTTCAGATAGTTATCAGATTTCTCAAGTGTCCCTCTCTAATCTGTGTTACATGAATACTTAACTGTGCATGTATTTTAACATAGACTCTTTTGAAAAGATATAATTAATTATATTTTATGATTCAATTTTATAGATAGAAGTTTTAAGTATACCCAACTTCAGATACAACTTGAGTAGCTGAAGCAAAGAAATATGCAGGAATAGACTGAGAAACTTAATATATATTCATATCCTATTTTAGTAGCATACAATAGTTTGAATATTGACAATGGCTGTGATCAAATCACTGTTGAAAAAAACTAGGTTTATTGAAACTATTTATTGAAAACAGCTATAACAGCAATTTGCAGAAACATGTCTATAATCTCTGATATACTTATTTGTCAATAGCTATTCCAGTGCTTCTGTGAAAAAGTAATTTTGTTGGCATCTTCAGTGTCTTAATTAAATCTTCATAGCAACACAATGCAATGTAAGGAAAATTTTTACCTTTCTTATGGAAAAAAAATTGAATTTAGGAACAGGTTCCTAAATTCATGTTTACTTAAATATAAAGACACATTTTTTCATCAATATTTTTGACAGGTTTGGATTGAATTCAGACTCACAAGATTTTCTGCAGATGTAAGGTTTCTAAATTCATTGCTTTAGTGATTTTGCACAGTATATTATGTGTTTTTTGCCTTGATTTCTCTTCATTTCATCCTATCTATGGAGATCCTTTGTACATTAATGTTTCAGTGAGTCTAGCTATTATCAGCCCAATTTTCTATAAGTTTGCTTCTGCTGTTATCAATTACTATAAATTTGTGAGTATTTTTGGCTTAAAGCTAAAGATTTATAAGAAGCTTTTATTCAGCTCTGAATTTAAATACACAAAGTATCTCAAAGTATCCTCTCTAACAACCTTTTCACATTTTCCATGACGCAACCACATCTGGCTTTCTCTGAATATTTTAAACAAGATATATAAATGAACACTGTAAATAAATTTATTCCTATAAAATTATTTACCTGTAGTATTCTGGAAAAATATAAAAAGAAAAACCATTATTATGATCACAATTATTTTTTAAATTTAATAATTATTTCAATTTAAGCCCACCAGATAATGAAATTAATGGATTAGTAAATTGCAGGCACTTTATAATTGTTATAAGTTAAAAACTATGTAGTTTCTTAGATATATTTTTAGATATCTGCAGTGCCATTCATTGTTTATCATTTCTGGCAAATTATGTAATGCATTCAAATTTAAACTTATCTAGCTTTAATATCATAATATTTGCCTTAAATACTGTTCTGAGAATTAAACTTATTCTCAGTTTCCTTGAAATGTGAAAAACATTTTTTATTAAATGCAAGATTACCACTTAAGTTAGTCCATACCAAGTATGGAGAACACTTTAGACATATTGCCCTATATTTGTTTTTGCTATGCCACTTATACTTTTGCATTGTGTTTATCATATATACTTCTAGCATTTTTCTTGATGTTCATATTTGTGGACATTTTGTATCATGTAAAATGATATATCAAAATTTGAGAAAATAAAGACAATGAGGTAAATGTTTGATAAATTTTAAAACTCAGGAAAGTAAATAAGAAAATAAGAATCTGATCAAAGTTTCTGACTCTCCATAAAACTGAGAAAATATTTAAATAATCCCCACATGGTCTAGGAAAATATTCAATGAGATAACAGTGCACATATATTTTAACTATAAATTTTTTAGAATGATTATAGTATTATTTTTATCAATTTTTATTGAATATGTGAACATTCTGTATAAATTAAAACTTTGTCAGTTTATATTATAATTCTAAATTTCATAGTAAACATTGTAATGTTTTGGACATTCAAAGATATTTTCATAGTTAGAACACAAAACATTTCTCCAACTCTATGAGATTTATAAATGCAATTTATACTTATTTTGCTTTTTTTTAAATGAATAGAAAATAGTTCAGATTAATTAGTAAACCTTAATTTAAATCTTTTGAGTACATGATTTAGGATGTCTCTTATACACATCTAGATGTGTATAAGAGACAGCTCTTTACATACTGATGCTGGAAGGCAGGAAACCACACTCAAAAGTTGTCTCCATTAAGTGAAATGATCTTTTGATCTTTTCTTCAGAAATGGTAATCTACCTCAGAAACAGAAAAATCCACTTTTGCTCTGACTGAAAAGACTTCCTAATGCTTATTTTTCTCTAAAAATCCTTCCACACAATAAGTGCTTATGTTGGTTATTTTCCCTTCGCAACTTGTTTAAACATTTTTAACACGGAAATTATTTGCATATTTTTCAAATATGTTGAAAATACTTGGCTAGTGAGAATACAATAATTTTTAATATTTGACTGTATTTCTTTGAGATTTTTAAACTTCCAAATTATTTCCTGGGAAATGCCTTCTTTGTCATGTCTTTTTACAGGCGCTTTCCAAGTGTTGCCCAGCATAAAACACCCAGTAGCTATCTTTCCTTTTCTTAATCCAACCTAGAAAGTCAGCAATTCTTTCACAGAAAAATGTGAGGTTTTGATCAGTGTTCTGCTGTTGTAAGTTATGCTATTATGCATTATATTAATATATTTTGGAGAAGGAAATAGCAACATAATCCAGTATTCTTGCCTGGAAAATTCCATGGACAGAGGAACCTGGCAAGCTANATAGCTCTATATCACTCTCTTAACCAAATGCAAAAATATACTATATTTAAAGAAATAAGTAGAGAGGAAAATAAACTAATTCCTTTAGATGGAGAACACAATATGATAGTTTCTTCATTCTTTCACAAAATTCTTAATTAGTTCCTAGTGATTCCTGGCAATAAAGTAATGAATCAAAAAGAAATTGGGCCTTGCCTTCAGTGGGTTTTATTCTAACAACAGAAACATATATCAACAGAATAATATTATTAATACAAATAAGTGTAAGGCTTTAGTAAATTTGGTTGATATATTTTAAGCCTTGGAGTAGGAACTCCATTTTTACTTGGTAGTAGAATCTATGATTTTGTTTAGGTGAAATGTCATCTCAGATAGTGAAAATATATTTTAATTGAGCAATGTTAGATGTGAGTTGACCAAATTTGAGTCTACTACAGGTAGAAGATAAAACAATAGGACTAAGTTATGAATTAAGTATATAGGTTTAAGCAAAAGGAAGTGTCAAAAATGACTTCTGACCTGGCTTATTTAAGTGGTGGATAATGATAGCATTTACCAAATCATGAAGTTTGAATTCTTTGCATTTTTTATTTCTTTGAGTCTAGAAGTCATAGAGATGTCCTAATTGAATATACAAACTGTGAGTCTTGTGAACAACTGAATCAATTAGCCTGTAGAATGACCTAAAGAGCATATAGCATGAAAGAGATGCCCACAACGAGACAAAACACTGAGTCACAATTACTAATAATGACCAGTGGATGAAAATATGCTCACCAAATAAGTAGCACCAATATGACACAAACAGAGAGGTTGGAGAGGAGAACTAGGAAAATAGAAACCAGAGGAAGAAAACATTTTAAGAAGCAGAGTTTTGGCTAAGTAGTTTTGGCTAAATATTTCAGTTGTGGCTATGTAGTCGAATGACATGACCACTGAAAACATATTTTGGAGGCTGTTGTAACCATAAAGAGAATTGGGTCAATGGGAACTTCCAAGTGACAAACAGACCTGAATGATATTGGGAGAAAGTAGAAATTGAGGAAATATATATTCTCTGAGTTTTACTTACGAAGGGAGAGAAAAAAGGAAGCAACTAATGCACTAGTTTTTTTTTTTTTTAATTTTAAAGTGTTTTTACTTAAAGCATAGATATGTTAAGACTTATGGAATGGATTAAGTTTATAGCAAGAGGTTGACTGGAAAGGAGAAAAAGAGAAAAGGAAGGGATTCAGAGGACTAGAGGAACGCAGGAAGACGGGGAAAGAGGAAAAGAAAGTGACAGAGGGCTACAGAATAAAACAGTATACAATTCATAAGGCAGGAGGTGCGGAATCTAATAGAAAATGTATTCTTAAGAGCTGGAGTTAGTAACGTCTATGGAAGTCCAGATATTACAGTATCACTGAGTCACCGCAAACACTGACAAAGAATTTTCTCAAATGATTATACGGCAACCTAAGTGAAAGTGTTAGTCACTCAGTCATGCCCGACTCTGCAATCTCATGGACTTGTAGCCCACTAGGCTCTGCAGTGCAATTACAGTAAAATTGTTTTAGGAATTTTGGAGAATTTATCTGTGAATTGACATCAGTGCTGACTTTTAATGCATCTTAGTACTCATAAGATATAATAGGTCTTTATCAACATATATAATTCTCTAAATTTATAAAGAATTATTTCAAAATTACAATCAGCACAGTTATAAATAATGTATATGTATGTATGTATGATATGTATGATAAAAGGGAAAAATACAGAAAAACTAAAATGAATTATAGATGATCTTTAGGGAGACACAAAATATAAATAAAGTGTGCTTGTGGCCAAGTATTTAGATACTAGTTTTAACTGAATTAATAAGTATTAAAGGTTTTAATTATAAACATGAAAGTTTTATCTGATGCAACTGAGAGAAACAACAAATTTATGTTGTTTATGAAAAAATTTCTTCTGATGCATTTAGTGACTGCCAAGTTTATTGGAAAACTATCAGACTTAATTTGAGTTTATTATTTTGATTAGAGATAATTCATATTTATAGTTTGTTCCTTAATATTTTAAATGAGTAATTCATTTGTATGCAAGAATTTCAGATAAAATGATGGTCGACTAGAGAATCAAATTATATTGTTGAATAAATAATTAAATAAATATGAACTATCCATGATCAACTATGTAGCTACAAATATTGCAGCTGATGGTTGGCGGTTTGTGACAAGCCTTCATTAATAATTTAATCATGTTAAATTAATATATCACTTTGCTGCACACTTTTAACTTTCGATTACACATTTTGCAATATACTCTCAAAATGTTTGAATTTATATTGTTTTACAAAGAAGATTGATAATGGTAATCACCTAAGGAAAGTAATAGAAGGGACTAAGTTTATTCTTTCCCACTTTCTTTCAAATAATACCATTATGTATTTAGATCTGATATTTTATGAAGGAACAAATTATTAACAAATCTATTAAAATTATGAATGATGACTCTAAAATAAATGCATCAAGAAATATGAATGAAATACTCTCAATAACTTTGGAAATTGGCTTTTAATTTTTTAGTATCTAGGATTTCCTATTTTATTCACCCAGAGTCACATTGAGATAAATGGTGACAAGTTAGCTCTTAAGACCAAAAATAAAATATAGAACATTTAATATTAGAACATATCTGATTTATTGTGTGTGATACTTATTAAAAGAAAGTTTTTATTTTTAAAAGTCAATATGATTTTCTCTTAAGGGTTGGCAGATATATGGAAACACCAAAACTTTAGCCTTTAGTTCTATTCCAGCTTCTACACTAGAAATAAGAATAATGCTTTTCACTCAAAAATTGTCATTATATTCCCAATATGGATCTCAAATTCAACATCAAATGTGTTTAAATAATTTTAGTTCTCTATAAAATTTAAAATATCTGACACAAGCATCTCTTTGTAGAAGTACCATAACTTGTCTCTCTTTAGTTGTTCCTGGATTCCAAAGCCCCTGCCCCTTCACTGCTTCAAAAATTCTATTCTTTTGTCACAATTTGGGGCCATATGTCCTTCAGTCTATCATTATAATAACATTTCTCACTAATGGAGTAGAAAGTGGACTCTGTCAAACTATATATTCTGTAGTAAACTCTTGAGTAAAATCATCCAAAACTTGTCAAGAGACTTTAGGTTCAAGTCCAGCTCTGTTACAGCATGTAGCTTCATTCTTTTTTTTTGTTTTTTGGTCATTGAAAAAAATATATATTGAGTTATGATGTGTCTGAGTCATTGCTTTAGCATTACAAATGTGTATATGGACACAATCAAAACAGACTGGAGATTACATTCTAGCAGGTGAGAATGACATAAAATGAATGGTGACAAGATTCATTGTTTAGTTGATTATAACCACTAGAAAAGAGAAGTATTAATACAAATGCTATGAGCAGTCTACCAGGTTATCCTGCTCTAGAATGGAGTTTCAGGAAGGCTTCCTGGTGGATGAGGAGGCACCATTTCAGTGGCTGGAAATAAATTGCCTGGGGCAACAAAGGAATAAACACATTAACAGAGGGAATGTTGGAGTTTATTTATTATATGAGGAAGTAGTTTCTCTGTGTTCAGAAACATCATTTCTTATTTGTTACACTATGCTGATGTTCTGCAGCTGGATGGTAGGATACAGCCAACATTTTTTGATTTCTAACTATATAATCAACATGATATAATCCATGATTGTTCTTACCATATGAAATTTCTTGAGAACCAGAGAGTATTGTCCTATCTTGGAAACTGATAATTCTAAAGAATCACTGGGCCAGTCCATAATAGATATGGACTGTTCAACAGGTACAGCCACTCTCAACTTTGAATCAAGAGATAATCTGGCAAAAATGCTGGAATGATGGGAGGTTCTTGCTTCAAAAGGTCTGTTGGCAGCAAATAGAGGGGTGTTAGAAAGAGCACTGACAGCAAAGATAATGTGTCACCTAAGATCCAGTGTCTGGATGTAACATTTGGGATCTGTGTTAAGTTACTTAGCTGTGTCTGACATTTTGCGACCCCATGGACTATAGCCTGCCAGGCTCTTCTGTCCATGGGATTCCCCAGGCAAGAATACTGGAGTGGGTTGCCATTTCCTTCTCCAGGAGAACGTCCTGATCAGGGAATGAACCTGGATCTCCTGCACTGCAAGCAAACTGTTTACCATCTGAGCCACCAGGGAAGCCGAAAAATTGGGATCTAGTGCTCAGAAAAGTAAGAGCCAGCTTTTCAATGGGTGAGTTCTTTGGGCATGATTTTGCTGGTAGCATTGAATGTGGCAGAATTTGTGTAGCTCTGACTGGTTAACTTCTTTCCTTCTTGAAGACTTTCTGAGTCTGGTTCTCCAGGCTTTTTTTTTTTTTTTTTTTTTTTTTTTTTTATACTTATCTATTTGGTCTTCCCCATGGCTCAGTCAGTGCTAAAGAATCACCTGCCAGTACAGGAGACATGAGCTCAATCCCTGGGTCAGGAAGATGCCCTTGAGAAGGAAATGGCAACCCACTCCAGGATTCTTGCCTGGAGAATCCCANTTTTTTTTTTTTTTTTTTAGATGTTACATACATATATGTATACATATAGCTAGTTCACTTTGTTGTGAACAGAAATGAACACAAAATTGTAAAGCAATTATACTCCAATAAAAAAAAATTAAAATCTGGTACAGTCAGTCAGTCAGTTCAGTCACTCAGTCATGGCTGATTCTTTGCAGTCCATGGTGTCACCAACTCCCAGAGCTTGTTCAAACTCATGTCCATCCAGTCCTTTATGTCATCCAACCATCTCATCCTCTATCGTCCCCTTCTCCTCTTGCCTTCAGTCTTTCCCAGCATCAGAGTCTTTTTTAGTAAATTTTATCTGGTCCCATTTCTGCCTAAACAGACCCTGATAGATTCCTATTATTGGGGATTAAGAAAGATTAATTCAGGAATCACTAGCAGGAAAGCAAAATGGAAGGGCTGAGAGAAGGTGGTAGGGAAGTTGCGGAGTGGTTATATAGCTTCCTTGGGGGGAAGAGGAAAATCCAGTTATTGCTAAGGAATCTAGCAACCATGACATAAAGTGGGGAATGATAAATTCCTTTTTCACCTACTGTCACCTGGAATGAAATTCCCATTGAGAATTAAGTTTTAAATATTAGAATGGCTGATACCCTGTAATGGTATGAAGAACAAGAAAAATATAGGACTTGAATCGGATGAGCTATTGTTAGTAGTATTGTACATCATTTAAAAAACAGAACCGATGTGTAGAAGAATTGCTATCTAGGTTACATAGATGGAGGATAATGAGATCATGGGACAATAGAGGGAAAATCAAGGCAGGGAAGAGGAAGACCTAGAGAGTCCTAGCCCGGGAAAGAGTACAGCATAGACGTTACAGCCAAAGTCAACTGGGTTTGAATCCTGACACTGCCACTTTAACTCTGTGATGTTTAAATGAGTTAGTGTCTACAAAGACCTTGGAAGAGGGAATGGCAAGCTCCAGCCTGTGCACCAAATCTAGTCCTATACTTTTATAAACAAAGTTTGATTTAAACACAGCCACATATTTTTCATCTATGGATGCTTTCAAACTAGACATTTATATCTTCTGACTTATACTTTTTTTTCCTGCTCAAAATCACAGCTAGAATCTAATGATTTTAAAAGCAGATACATTTTCTCTATTCATTATATTCTCCTTCCTGTGTTAATGTACAAGAAACCACTTCATAAGAAAGGAACACTGGCTTGGTAGCACAGGTTCAACTATTTACCATCATCAGAGTTCTCTTGATGAACCCAAGATAGAAAATCAAGCATGCAGGTCTCGGGAGTAATATTAAATTCAGCAACACATTAATCTTTGTGCTTCAAAGTCAAAATGGTAATGCATTTCTTTTAACTTTGCCCTCTACTCTATTCTAGAAATACTGTCAATACTAATAAACATTTAAAATGTTGCCATACATAATCTAACAATATCAGAACAAGAAAAGATTATCTTTAAAATTTACTTTTAAGTGAAATTATGTTATAATTGAATTTAGTGAAAAAAGTGCCCAATGGGTAACATTTTAATGGTATGGTTTGGCAAAAAAAAAAAAAAAATCAGGTTTTTCCATAAGATGTTACCAAAAATCCAAATGAACCTTTTGGTCAAACCAGTAGTGTTGGGCAGAATTATACTAATTATCACAGTTAATATTTTACTCAAGGAGATCCAACCAGCCCATTCTAAAGGAGATCAGTTTTGGGTGTTCATGGAAAGACTGACGTTGAAGCTGAAACTCCAATACTTTGGCCACCTGATGTGAAGAACTGACTCATTGGTAAAGACTCTGATGCTGGGAAAGATTGAAGGCAAGAGAAGGGGATGACAGAGGATGATATGGTTGGATGGCATCACTGACTCAGTGGACATGAGTTTGGGTAAACTCCAGGAGTCAGCAATAGACAGGGAGGCCTGGAGTTCTGGGGTTCATGGGGTCGCAAAGAGTCGGACACAACTGAGCAACTGAACTGAACTGAAACATTTACTCTGTGGCAGGCTATGTGTTTATTCATTATAAATGAAATAGTTATTTTATACTACTGATGTTATTTTGAAATAGATGAAATTATTATTATACAGATTAGACAATAGATACATAAGGCTTAGATGATGCAAGTTTTCCAGAAGTTTTCAGCTAGACAGTTAAAGAACTGGAACTGGATATATTTAACTCCAGTGTGTGAACACCATTGTGCGTTTTCGTCCATCTTTCTCATAAAGAACCTATTATTTCTTATTTACTATGTGAAAAATTCCTTATCTCATCTGGACAGCTATGTTAAAAATGCCTCAGAGCTAAACTCTTCATAAGCAGAGTGAATGTTGGTAAAAAAATAATATAGTATCTGGTAATTTTATACTTCTGAAATATTTTAACTGAATATGACTTCAAAAAGTTAAAACCTGTTGTTTAGTCACTAAGTCACGTCCAACTCTTTTATAACCCTATGGACTGTAGTCCACCAGGCTCCTCTATTCATGGGACTTTCCAGACATGAATACCAGGGTGGGTTGCCATTTCCTTCCCCAGGGTATCTTCCCAACCCAAGGATTGAATGCACATCTCGTACAATGGCAAGTGGATTCTTTACCATTGAGCCACCTTGGAATCCCTGAGTAAAACCTATCAACTCCTAACCCAGTTAAGAAAGAAAACGGTATATGGGCATTTGAGGAGTCCTGTCCAGAATATATGTATCCAGTCTCTTCCATTGCCTCTGTACAAAGGAAATCATTGGCCTGATTTTATTTAGCTAGAGATACGATAAAGGAAATATAGGTATCTTTTTCACAAAGAGTATCAAAATTGTTCAAGCCAGGCTTATGAATCAAGAACTTTCAGATGTACAAGCTGGATTTTGAAGAAACAGAGGAACCAAAGATCAAAGGACCAGGATTCTTTAGATCAAAGAGAAAGCAAGAGAATTCCAGAAAAAAATCTACTTCTGCTTCGTTGATGCACTAAAGCCTTTAAAAGTGTGTGTCACAACAAACTGGAAAATTCCTAAAGAGATGGGAATACTAGACCACCACCTTACCTGACTCCTGAGAAGCCTGTATTCAGGTCAAGAGGCAACATTTAGAACAGTACATGGAACTACAGAATGGTTCCAAATTAGGAAATGAGTACAGCAAGGCTGTATATTGTCATCCTGCTTATTTAACTTCAGTACAGAGTGCCTCATGAGAAACGCCAAGCTGGATGAAACACAAGCTAGAATTAAGACTGCTGGGAGAAATATCAACAACTTCAGATATGCAGGTGATACAACTCTAGAGGCAGAGCAAAGTGGAACTAAAGAGTCTCTTGATGAGAGTGAAAGAAGAGAGAGAAAAAGCTGGCTTCAAACTCAACATTCAAAGAACTAAAATCATGGTATCTGGTCCCATCACTTCAAGTCAAATAAATGGGAGAAAAGTGGAAACAGATACAGAGTTTATTTTCTTGGGCTCCAAAATAACTGAGAAATGTGACTATTACTACTACTAAGTCACTTCAGTCGTGTCCAACTCTGTGCGACCCCATAGACGGCAGCCCACCAGGCTCCCCCGTCCCTGGGATTCTCCAGGCAAGAACACTGGAGTGGATTGCCATTTCCTTCTCCAAGGTGACTACAGCAGTGAAATTAAAGGACACTTCGTCCTTGGAAGGAAAGCTATGACAAACATTGTATTAAGAAGCAGAGACATCACTTTGCTGATAAAAGTTCATATAATCTAAAGCTACGGTTTTTCCAGCAGTCATGTATGGATGTGAGGGTTGGATCACAGGGAAGGCTNTCCAAGGTGACTACAGCAGTGAAATTAAAGGACACTTCATCCTTGGAAGGAAAGCTATGACAAACATTGTATTAAGAAGCAGAGACATCACTTTGCTGATAAAAGTTCATATAATCTAAAGCTACGGTTTTTCCAGCAGTCATGTATGGATGTGAGGGTTGGATCACAGGGAAGGCTGAGCACCAGATAATTGATGCTTCAAATGTGGTGCTGGTGAAGACTCTTGAGAGTCCCTTGAATAGCAAGGAGATCAACCAGTTAATCCTAAAAGAAATCAATCCTAAATATTCATTGGAAGGATTGATGCTGAAGCTCCAATACTTTAGACACCTGAGCAATTCACTGGGAAAGACCTTGATGCTGAAAAAGATTGAAGGCAAAAGAAGGGGTTGGTAGAGGATGAGATGATTAGATATAGCATCACCAATACAATGGACATGAATTTGAGCAAACTCCCGGAGAAGTGGAGAACAAGGAGCCTGGTGTTCTGTAGTCCTTGGGGTTTCGAAGAGTAGGACATGAGTTAGCTACTGAAAAACAACAACAATGAATATATAGGTATAGTTATCTTTATGTATGTATCTTTAGATAAATAGATATATATGGGCATAGATTCAGGTTTTTAGCCTAAAAATTTATAATATTAAAATTACATGTCTTTCCACAATGAAAACTAGAATTATTTTCTCACCATAAACAGACATTTGTAAAACATACGTCATATTCCCTTTTCAAATATTTGTCAGAACACATGCAGGGTTGTGACTCCTGATTAAAGGCTTCTACCTGAGGGGCTGTTTCAAACTAGATGTGATGTCTGTATATGAATGTAAGGAATGAAAATCTAATTAGATGGGTGCAATTTTGCTGAGTTAATGAGAGAGTCAGAAGTTCTGGGAGTCGGAGGCAGCTGGATTTGTGAAACATTTTCTCAGAGAATAGGGAGTTACACACATGTTGATGGACACCTTTTGATGTATGAATATGTAGCATAAACTACTCTAGGTTTGACATTTTTGATATGATACTTCATATGTAAGTGGGAAATTTCACAGTTTTAATTGCACTAGAAACAAAGTATGTAGCAAGTAGTAGCTATCAGGGCTTCAAATGGAAGTCAAAATTAATCCCAATGTATGTCTAATGTAAGCAACTAAACTGATAAATAGTTGACTTGGATAATAATAGACTTGAATAATAAAGTATGAATATATCAATACTTGGTAAGCAAACCCAAAGTCATGCAAGTGCAGTAAAAACAATTAAACTGTTTCTCTGCCAAATGCCTCTGACTTTGTTTAAAAGATGCACCTTAATTTTTGAATTAGCTAAATATTTTAAAAAGCAAATATTTCATAAATGAAAAAATTGAGATTTCACGCAATAACACAATATACAGCCAGATATATAGCCTGTGGATATACATTTAAAATTTGAAAATTTTCACACAAAAGTACAGAAATCCCCACTTCATTAAGCCTGTGATTGTTGAAGAAAATTCTAGATCACACAGGTATTTACATATTGAATATAAACTCTACAACACTGTGTTTTAACAAAGTTTTTTAGCTAGTATTTTGTTTGTAACATTTCATAACCTGACAGTTTTGCTTCTGTTTATCATTCTCTCTCTCTCACTCACTCACCAGTTGCAGAAATATATCAATAGACAAATACAATGGATTGCTTTAAAGTGAGCATTTGGATGGGAACATGATTTGTGAGGGGGCACAGCTGTGGTTACATCTACCAATGAGCTAAAATCCCTTGCAAATTCATTGTACATCTTAATTATCTTAAGTGTACCAATAGTTCTGAAGCATTTGCTCACATACTATGTTGATATTTGTTACCTTGAGATTTCTAATACTAATTATAAAAATAATTAATCATTATATATCTTATTAATATTTGTTTATGTAAATTTTTATAGTGATAGAACATGTTGATGAAATTGTGGAAATAATATTTTGACCTAAATTTTTATATAAGATTCAGATATTTATATAATCAATAATTTCTACTGTAAATTGTACTTAAATTGTAAACTTTGATAGTAGTTATACTACAGGGATATTGGCAGCCAACACTTTAATGGTGATTAAAAATTCAGGGCAAATAAGTGAACAGTTGTAATTATTTATCAATGAGATATTAAACATGGAATGAAACTTTCCCCCTCTTTCTCCATCATGCTTTTACAAAGTTCATTGTTTTAAAAATTGTATTATTTCTATTAATTAATTGTTTTATATTTTGATATTGTTCAATAGTTGCTATTCCAATCAAATAGCCAAGACATATTAAAGTAAAGATGAAGTTGGAGCAGATTGTGTAGAAGATAATTTCTCATACATTAAATATCATCCCAAATAAAATATTTTGAAATGATTGACTCAACTGTTTACTTTCAATAAGAATGGGTTCTAGTATATATAAAAATGACAGAAATTCATAATCAGCCTATGAAAACTGAGTAAAAGACCAAAAACATAAATAAGAGAAAAAATATCATTTTACATGAAGAGGATTTGAATATATGAACAGGGATTGAGAAAGCATTTTCTCTCAGAATGCAGTTATGTGTCTTTTATTTATTTAGCTATAACCCAAATTATTTTACTTAGTGAGAATTACAATTGTCTGAATAGCACACGTTAATTTTCCATTGGCTTATTCTCATGCTTTTGTTTCTGACCTTTCAAATGTATCTTCTTGTACCTATGTGATAGTTTGATTAAGAGAAGTGTCATAAACAGCTGTGTTTAGCAGGTCCTGAAAAAAATTATGCTATTAAACAAATAACGTGAAAAGACTAAACAGAACCACTAACAATGAAGTATTAGAATTCAGCTAGTCTGCAGGCAATAAAAGGATGGTTATTAGTTCACCAGCCTGCTAGGCTGAAGATTCATGGAGAATAAATATAAATAAAACCCTGGAGCATGTCTGTAAGACACTGCTGTATTCCAAAGGTGAAATGGGGGTAACTGCAAAGAAAGAACATGTATGCACTTAAAGTATATATTGAATTATGACCTGTAGAAACATAACACTGCCACAAAATCACTTGGCAAAAATAGCGGCGTGCAAAATTACCAAGATGTAAAAATAGAAAAAATGATAGCTCACGTTGAACAAAGACACTAAAAGTAATCAAATGCTTTAATAAATATAATTCACAAATAATGCTAAATAAAGAATGGCTTTGCCTACCACATAAAATATATTTTATATATGGAAGCATGGGGCTTAGTCTTTTCTTTCTTAACCACTTAACAAATGTTCTTTCCTATATATATATACATAAATTTACTACCAGTACTCTGAATGCCTACTTTGTGCAATAAAAAAAAACCCTAATGTGTTTATACATTTGAATTGAGTCTTACAGGCTTTTTGATAATATTAATAAAATATATATTTATACATAGAAATATATGTTTATATACATATATACAGATGCCTATAGTCAAAATATAACATGGATTAAAGTGCAGAACTTTACTCAAACATGATTATGAGGAGAAGAATATCTTGATAATTTAATAAAATACATTTAGTATCAACCATGGCATTAGTTTAAAATTACAGTAGATTGACTACATGTTTCTATTAGGAATCCACCAAGATGGTTGATATTGAGTTATGAAGTCAACAACAGGAATAAAAGTAGTATGACTTTTGTGGAATAAAGGAGGATAAGTGAGTTGTGTAAGGGAGAGTCGGACATGACTGAGCAACTGAACTGAGCTGAACTGAAGACAGGGAAGCCCAACTCACCCAGAAATGGAAAGTTCAGCTGAACAGACTAGAACTGATACACTCTAAACTAAGCAAGCCCAGGTTTCTTTCAGGCAGATGTTAGCCCTGAGATTTTCTGGGATGAAAAGTATGGTCTCAAGTAGTACATACAGAACATGTCTAAAAAAGTACTTATCAGAAAAATGCACAGCTATCACTACATGCTACATGTTCACAGGCAGAAGTGCCTGATGCTGGGATTGTTTCCTGGGTTAGGTTACAACTCTTGCACAAGAGGATGCTCAAGTTAGAGGATCTTGCAAAGATGAGACAAAAGTCTCAACCGAAGAGTAAATGCAAGTTTTACTTTTTAACCAGTCTCCAGTATGCTGTTTTTTTAAGTTGTAGGTCCTGTAAACTATTATCACTTTGTTTTGTTATTCAAGTAGTACCGCATGGCCTGTATGATATGGTGTACTTTTTTTTTTTGTATTCCTGTATCTCCATTACTGGAATTATCATTGTCTTGAAGAACATGGAAAAGAACTTTACAAAAAGTAGCATAATGGAGCAATCAGTTTGGAAAGAATAAAAACATTCTCAAACCACTCCCAGCTCCTGACTGGTATAAAGAACATATCATTATGTACACTAGGCCTTGATTTTATTCACAGGAGTTTTGAGGGTGTGCAGGCCTTTTAAAAGTTATTAAAGAGTAGGTAAAGGTTTGCTTGTATCAAATAAAAGTGGGCATGATGCAACCACCTACAAATGCAAGGAAAAGGTAAAAAACTCCTGGAGTTCTCACACAGAGCTGCACAGAATCAGGTACCTTATTGCTTTATCATGTCCCACCTATTACTTAAGCCTCTTGATTGAAGATACTGCTACTGCTAAATGTCCGATTCTGTGAGACCCCATAGATGGCAGCCCACCAGGCTCCCCCATCCCTGGGATTCTCCAGGCAAGAACATTGGAGTGGGTTGCCATTTCCTTCTCCAATTCATGAAAGTGAAAAATGAAAGTGAAGTCGTTCAGTTGTGTCCAACTGTTAGTGACCCCATGGACTGCAGCCTACCAGACTCCTCCATCCATGGGATTTTCCAGGCAAGAGTACAGGAGTGGGGTGCCATTGCCTTCTCCGATTGAAGATACATTGACCATAAAATTCTTTAGAGAAAAAAATACATAGATTAGATGTGGAAACTATTTCAACCAAGATGTGGACAGCCATATTGGTAGATGTCTTATTCAATTCCATCTCATTTGGAATATGAGATGGCCAACAATATGGCCAGGGAAGATGGAGACAAAGAAGTTTTGCAAGCAGACTGCTGTAGACCAGGAAGCCCTGTCCCAGCAGGAAAAGTGTTTAACTAATTAAAGATGAATAATAAGTGTAACATGGTAAGTAACTTAGGTTTTAGTAATCATATTAGACTTAATTTATTGGAAAGATGGGGAATATAATTGACTATTAATCAGCAAGTTACTTTCGTCATTCTACTTTCCAAAATCATCGCAATACAGGACACTAGGAGATTTGAAACAGGAATTCAATTTCAGTTAAGTATAAAATGTAAAGGCTTTTTATTTGTACAAAACTTGAAAAATTCCCCATTATATGGCAAATGCATGTAAACCAGGTCACTGATTGAGGACATATGCCATGCCTCATAATAATCAGATTAAATGACATAAATATTGTCTTGCTCACAGATCCCCAAAAGCACTTCCTAGAAATTGAGCTTTAAAGAAAGAGTTGTAGTGAAGTCTGGTTCTTACTGTGTTGAACATAGTTAAGCATGCTGTTTTACTGCAGCAATGCTTCTCATAATGGTAGTCTGAATTTCCAGGATGGTCCAGACCCCAAAACACAACATAATTTTTTAAAGACTGTTATGCATGCCAGTGGTTGCCGTGAACAGAGTTTTAGAAATCTTTATTTATCCCTATCCTTAAGTCTTCAGTTGAAGAAACAGATAAAATGAAGATTAAATGATTAGCTAAACCTGAACAGATAAATACTTGACAGAGGCAACCAGGTCTCCTTATGCCACACTGTTGACCTTACTAGACTTCTTACACTGACACTCTTCATTTATCATGCTGTGTCAGGAATAAATTGGAATCTATTTTAACTTTTAATAGACTCAACCTTGTCACCTTTCTTTAAATCTTTAATTAGACTTACTACTTGTGTCCCAGTCACATGTTATGTAAAATAATTCTCATCTTTATTAGTATAGTAAGTTTGAGGATGAAGTTTTACTCTTCTTAAATTGTAGCTGACATTATAATTCTATAAACCTGTTATCTAACATGTAGTCACATTTATATATTTTTTATTCAAAGAAGAATTTTCCTATTGAGCATCTTACTAGAATTTTATAACCATACAACTCATTCAGAAACTGGATTAACAAGACTATAGATTATATTTAGACTTTAATTACTTGAACATCATTATACCTTATTTCAGAGTATCAATTCCTTGATGTCATGAGTAGCAATGACATAGAAACAAACAAATGTTTACAAATTACCTAATCATTGACATTGGTACTTAAAGGTAAGTTACCAAATATTTTTTTACTGTTCCACTTGTTACATTTGTATCTATATAAATGAGATCAATGTGTATGTATATTGTTTTATACAGAAAGTACTTTCAATAAAGGATAAATGAATACTGACACAGCAACCCTTCATGGATCACAGTCTTGTCATAGTGAAGGTGCTTGTGAAACTCAATGAAGCTATGAGCCATGCCAAATGGGACCACCCAAAATGGGTGGATATTTTGGAGAGTTCTGATAAAACATGGTCCCTTGGAGGAGGGAATAGCAAACCACTCCAGTAATCTTGCTGTGAGAACCCCATGAACAGTATGCAAAGGCCAAACGATATGACTCTGGTAGATGAGCTCCCCAGGTCAGACGGTGTTGAATATGTGTGTTTTATTACAGTGTGTTTCTGGTGGTGAAAGTAAAGTATAATGAATGAATCTGGTGGTGAAAGTAAAGTTCGATATTGTAAAGGACAATATTGCACAGGAACCTGGAATGTTAGCTCTATGACTCAAGAAAAATTGAAAGTGGTCAAGTAGGAGATGCCAAGAATGAACATTAACATTTTAGGAATCAGTGAACCAAAATGGATGGGAGTGGGCAAATTTAATTCAGATGACCACTATATCTACTACTGTGTGCAAGAATCCTTTAAGAAAGGAGTAGCCCTCTTAGTAAAAAAAATGAGTCTAAAATGCAGTACTTGGGTGCAATCTCAAAAACACCAGAAATGATCTCAGTTTGTTTCAAAGGAAAACCATTCAACATCATTATGTTGAGTCTTTGCTCCAATCACTAATTCTAAAGGAAATCAGTCCTGAATATTCTTTGGAAGGACTGATGCTGAATCTGAAGCTCCAATCCTTTGGCCACCTGGTGAGAACAGCCCACTCGTTGGAAAAGACCCCGATGATGGGAAAAACTGAACAGAGGAGAGGGAGCAGCAGAGGATGAGATGGTTATATATCATCACCCAATCAATGGACATGGATTTGAGCCAACTCCAGGAGACAGAAAAGCACAGGGAAGCCTGGCATGCTGAAGTCCATTGGGTTCTAAAGGGTCAGACCCAACTTAATGACTCAATAACAACAGCAAAGCAGTATAGTCAATATTATTTCACAGAAAGTAAATTGACTCATTCCTTAGCATACCAGTGGTTCTCTAAAATGTCAGAATCATAGACTTTCAATTACAAATGTGATAAATAAATTATGTAATAAATAAAAGGCTATAAAAAGGCACAATGATTACTTTTTGAACAGTTAATCCCTCATTTATTTAAGTATATAGTTACTAAGTACCTATTATGTGCTATACTAGTTAGATGCTGAAGAAATTATGCTTAAGATGTAGTACTTCTCCTTAAGTTATTTCTAGATAAGTTGAACCTATGTTCTGTTTTCCTAGGAATTTATATATTTACTGCTTTTTGAAACTTTAATTTATTCAGAAGATGCCTTTTAATCTCAAATATGCCATCATATGATTACCCTATTTGTAAATTACTGATAAAACCCTTATATATAGAAATATTGGAAGAAATTCAAGTGAATAAATTAGGTCTTTTTTAAAAAGTAAATTAGATCCTTAGTTTCTTTTATAGGACTTTAAAAATTCTTTTATATTGAATAGTTCAAATACTAGTCTATCTGCATCAGTTGTGGCACTTTTTGTAAACCACAGTGTAAGTTGAATAAATATCTGATTATCTATCACCAGAATCAATCTCACACCACAGAGGTCAGTAAATTAGTTTCACCCAGCTGTGTTAAATCCTGTTTGGAGAAAACAGTGTAAAGAGGATTATGACAACATATTATAAATTGACTGTAAATAAACACCAATCTCCTTTTGAGGGAAGACATGATATTTGCACCTACAAATGATTATTTCATGATGCTCTGTCTCTGTTTCCTTGTTTTTACATAAAAATGGGGTATGGATAGCTGTCATTTTGTGGATGTAGAATGTATTTTAAGGAAATTTACTGAGGAAATGCTGAAGCTCCAATACTTTGGCCACCTGATGCATAGAGTTGAATCATTGCAAAAGACCGTGATGCGGGGAAAGATTGAGGGCCGGAGGAGAAGGAGGTGACAGAGGATGAGATGGTTGGATGGCATCACTGACACAATGGACATGAGTTTGAACAAACCCCAGGAGATAGTGAAGGACTGGGGAGCCTGGCGTGCTATAGTCCATGGCATTGCCAAGAGTTGTACACGACTTAGCAACTGTACAACAACAATTTTTAAAAAATACTCCTCTGAAAACAGCAAAAACAAATTCCCAAGATGCAAATCTGAGTATATATGAAATTCTATAGGGAAGAAGATTAGGAGTAGATCCAGGAAAGTAAGAAAAGTTTGCTTACAACTCTAAACAAATGAATATTCTCACTTGGAATGGAAGGATTTCTTTTGTTCTCACAGCTGAGTAATATCAGATTATGTAGGATATGAATATACATGTGCATATTGCTTGTGTGCTGTGCTTAGTCCCTCAGTTGTGTCCAACTTTGCGAGACTGTAGCCCACCAGGCTTCTCTGTCCATGCTTAATCCCCAGGTAAGGATACTGGCATGGGTTGCTATGCTCTTCTCCATGGGATCTTCCCAACCCAGGAACTGAACCCAGGTCTCCCACATTGCAGGTGGATTCTGTACCCCCTTAGCCACCAGGGAAGCCCATATGTATATTCATCTATTTATCTATCTGACATTCATTCATTCATTTACTGATGAACATTGGACACAGGTTGTTTATATATTTTGTGGCTGTTGTGTATTATGCTGCAATAAGGAGCCTGGTAGGCTGCAGTCCATGGGGTCACGAAGAGTTGGACATGACTGAGTGACTCCACTTTCACTTTTCACTTTCATGCATTGGAGAAGGAAATGGCAACCCACTCCAGTGTTCTTGCCTGGAGAATCCCAGGGACGACAGAGCCTGGTGGGCTGCCGCCTATGTCACACAGAGCCAGACACGACTGAAGTGACTTGGCAGCAGCAAGCATGATCAGTATGTAACAAATACTGATTTTTACAGTTTAAAACTCACATTTTGCTAATTTATTATGTTTTTGCATTTTAAAAATACATAAGAGAAATATAGATAAAGAGCAATGTAGTCTATTTCTCCACAGAAATAGAAAAGATGCAAATTTTTGCCCTTGAACTTATATGTACAATAAACTATAAAATAATTGATTTCACATTGCTAATGAGTAGTAGTGCTACTAATACTTACTGTAAATAATCTGAATATTTTCTCTGTACATTTAAGATAAAAAGCTCCTATCACATTTCAGAATGTAAGAAAAAGCTACAATGACTTCCTAATCTTTCTCCATACATACAACTCCTCTTTACTGTGCCTCAGGAAGCATATATCTGATAACATATGCTCATTAAATATTTGACATTTTGAAAAGAGTAACTGAGCATTTGTGGTTCTTTTGGGGGAAACTGAGATAATAAAAAGGATATAGATGACTCTATAGTTACCCTGCTAATTCTGGCAAAAATAAGTGGATGAGACTAGTTCATTTCCAAACCATCCTACAATGCTAATTTTATGACCTTTTTTTTTCTTTGTTCAGGGGTGAAAAACATTAACAAAATATGTAAATACATTTATCAAAGAGAGCTGGGAAATGTCACATCTTGCAGTTAAATTAAGCTGAAGGAGCAGTAAAGAATCCACTTCCCAATGCAAGAGACACAGGAAATGTGGGTTTGGTCTTTGAGTCACAGAGATCCCCTGAAGTAGGAAATGGCAACCCATTCCAGTATTCTTGCCTGGGAAGCCCCATGGACAGAGGAGCCTGGTGGGCTAGAGTCCATCCATAGGGTCACAAAGAGTTGGACAAGTCTCAGTACACATATAAGCATAAATAGATAATTACATANCCCAATGCAAGAGACACAGGAAATGTGGGTTTGGTCTTTGAGTCACAGAGATCCCCTGAAGTAGGAAATGGCAACCCATTCCGGTATTCTTGCCTGGGAAGCCCCATGGACAGAGGAGCCTGGTGGGCTAGAGTCCATCCATAGGGTCACAAAGAGTTGGACAAGTCTCAGTACACATATAAGCATAAATAGATAATTACATAAATATTATGATTCAAAATGAAACTTTTATGGTTAGCTTCAAATGCATTTTTGTTAGCTTATCAATAAATATCATAAAGAATGTGCTATCTAGAAGCCAAAGTAGTTTACTTCTTTTTTGAAATTAATTTTCTTTTCTTTTTAATAATATTACTAGGATTTTCAACGGAGAAGGCAATAGCACCCCACTCCAGTACTCTTGCCTGGAAAATCCCATGGACAGAGGAGCCTGATAGGCTGCAGTCCATGGGGTCGTGAAGAGTCGGACACCACTGAAGCGACTTAGCAGCAGCAGCAGCAGCAGCAGGATTTTCAAAAGTTTATCAGTAAGTTTCTACTTAAAGATGCAAAACTAAGTCTCAAAGACAAAAGCTATACCTATGCTGGAAAAGATTGAAAGCAAGAGGAGAAGGGGGATGACAGAGGATGAGACGGTTGGATGGCATCACTGACTCGATGGACTTGAGTTTAAGCAAGCTCCAGGAGTTGGTGATGGACAGGGAAGCATGGTGTGCTGCAGTCCATGGGGTCACAAAGAGTTGGACATGACTGAGTGATTGGACTGAACGGAACTGAACTGACTGAGTTATATTAGAACTAATACAGATAGCCACAGTCAGATTTATGAACATATAAACAATAGTATCAAATGTAATTAATAGATAATAATTATGTATAAATTTGTAATTTTAAGTGACTAGATAACAGAAAATTAAAAGTTTTCTTGGGGCTTTCCTGGTAACTCAGTGGTAGAGCATCTGCTTGCCAGTAAGGGAGACACAGGTTCAATCCCTCTTCTCAGAGGATCCCACAGGCAGTGGAGCAACTAAGCCCACACACCACACAATTGAACCTGTGCTCTAGAGTTCAGGAACCACAAGTACTGAGCCCACGTGCCACAACTACTGAAGCCTGCACACCCTAGAGCCCATGCTCTGCAACAAGCGAAGCCCACACATTGCCACAAAAGTAACCCTGGCTTGCCACTACTAGAGATAAGCATGTGCAGCAAGGAAGACCCAGCACAGCCATAAATAATTTTTTTTTCAAATAAAAAGTGAAACTATCTGTTATTAATGATTCACAAGATAATTATTAATTTTATTTATTATATCTGTTAGAATATCTAGATGTAGATATATCCCCAAGATGGTCAATTTTGTGTTAACGTGAGGGGTATTTTGATAAGTTAATATGTAGGTCAGTAAACTTTGAATAAAGCAGACTGCCCACCATAATATGACCTCATCCAATCAATTGAAGGCTTGAATAGAAAAGAAAAAAAATTATTTGCCTCCCTGAGCAGAGCCAGAAGGAATTCTCCAACAGATTGACATCAGGCTTCATCTACATCATCAACTCCCCTGAATTTCCAGCCTTCTGGCCCCCACTGTTGATTTTGGACTTGCCAGCCAACACAATTGTGTAACCCAATTCTTTATAATAAATAGTGATCCTGACTCTCTGGATAAGTCTGACTATCTCTCTGGATAACCCTGACTATGGTCCTGGTGATTCTGTCTCTATTGATTCTGTCTTTCTGGATGACTCTTACTAACACAATCCCCAAAATCAATTTGACTGAAATTATATGTCTTTATACAGCCATCATTTCTGACCTTATAGTACCAATAAAAGTGATTGCAACATGAAAAAAAATCAATCACAATGCCATAAAGTGAAATGTCTAGATAAATTTTTTGATCAAAATTTTATTTCTTATCATATGGATACTATTGCAAAAAAACAAAAACAAAAACCCTGACCTTCAGAATAAAGCAGGTCACATTATTTCTACGTAGGAAAGAATTTTGTGCCACACTAAACTTGTCTTTATTTTGTTCTGAATTTGATTTTAAGAAATTTTAGTTACAACATTTATTAGTCTGGATATAATAGGGTAGACTGTGTTAATAAACAACTCTAAAGCTCAGTGGTTTATGAAGACAATTTATTTCTATCCAATGTTAAATGCCCATTGCAAAATGAATGCATCTCTGTTCTAAGTTATACCCACTGTAGGTCTAGGCTGAAGAAACATAATCTCTGTAGAAGTGAAGCTTAGCAGTGAGATGGCTTTTGAAGCCTTAAGAGTGACACATATCACCTCCACATAAATACCAGTAGCTAAAGAGATTTATGTGATCTGTCCTGATTTCAAACTCCAAGGATGCATAATTCTCTTTCTGGGTATATCATCAGAAATCACAATGACTAAGTCTGAGATAATTGGGCAAGAATGAAAGTATAATCTTTCTGCAAACAGAATCCTGCAAATTACACTACCAGCGGTGACACTGATAACATATACTTGGTGTCAACATAGTAGATAAAACTACACATGTTGTCAACAGACAGAGGTAACAGAAAGTGATATTTTGCTTCATTATAAAAATATTTGTAAACAACTATAACAACAAAACAACTGTCCAATATAAGTGTGAGCATTTGAGGTTATAATTAACATCTTGTCCCTAAAAATATTCAAATATAAACAAAACAACTGCCTCTCAAACAACATTACATTGAAGTCTGCTGGAATCAGTAATGTCTGATTCTCATATGATGACACCCGTGTGTATTTCTCATTTGAAATAATTATTGTTCCTGAAGGGTTTAGAAATAAAATTGAGATGGAGGAGGACTCAAAAACATGAATAAGTAGGAATAAAAAGGAAATAAATAGGGAAATCTGGATTTAGAAATACAACTATTCTCATTAGTACAACTTTATTTCTCACAAAGAGAGTGATGTAGAGTAAAAGAAGAATCAACATTTGCTTAAAAGAATAAAATTTGGATATTAATAGTATTGTAGTAAAAACTTTTTGTTAAAAAAAAACAAAAGAAAATCAACAAATATTATTTAGATAAATTGTTTTCTTTTACAGTGAAACAGCATTATGATTCCCATTTTTTAAGTGACAGTTAATGAAATTTTGTGAAATGCAGATTTTTATTAGAAATTATAGTTTTTTGTGTGTGGGAAAATCTCTTTTCTGGTGGCTAAACTTTATGGGAAATAGATGGGGAAACAGTGGAAACAGTGTCAGACTTTATGTTTTTGGGGCTCCAAAATCACTGCAGATAGTGACTGCAACCATGAAATTAAAAGACACTTACTCCTTGGAAGAAAAGTTATGACTGACCTAGATAGCATATTCAAAAGCAGAGACAGTACTTTGCCAACTAAGGTCCATCTAGTCAAGGCTATGGTTTTTCCAGGGCTCATGTATAGATGTGAAAGTTAGACTGTGAAGAAAGCTGAGCACCGAAGAATTGATGGTTTTGAACTGTGGTATTGGAGACGACTCTTGAGAGTCCCTTGGACTGCAAGGAGATCCAACCAGTCCATCCTAAAGATCAGTCCTGGTATTCTTTGGAAGGAATTATGCTAAAGCTGAAACTCCAATACTTTGGCTACCTCATGCGAAGAGTTGACTCATTGGAAAAGACTTTGATGCTGGGAGGGATTGGAGGCAGGAGGAGAAGGGGATAACAGGGGATGAGATGGCTGGATAGCATCACCAGCTTGATGGACAAGAGTTTGAGTGAACTGCAGGAGTTGGTGATGGACAGGCCTGGCATGCTGCAATTCATGAGGTTGCAAAGAATCAGACACAACTGAGCAACTGAACTGAACTGAACATTATTGATGTACTATAGTTGAAAATCATCTTACATGAGAGAATGAGACACTTGGGAAAGTGTGTATGTTTTTACATGATACAGATTTGAATTAAAATCTTAAGTCAGAATAGGAGCAGATGATTATGGTTGCCTTCTCTGGATCTCAATTCCTTGTATAAAATAGTGATAACAATAATATTTCAATTAAATTAGAAAGCATGAACAAGCCAATCACAAACACTGACATTGAAACTACAACCAAAAAAAAAGTCTTCCAACAAACAAAAGCCCAGGGTCGGATGGCCCCACAGGTGAATTCTGCCCAAAATATAGGGAAGAGCTAACACCTATCCTGCTCAAACTCTTCTAGAAAATTTCAGAGGAAGGAAAACTCCCAAACTCATTCTATGAGGCCACCATCACCCTGATATGAAAACCAGACAAAGATACCACAAAAAAAGTAAAACTACAGGCCAATATAACTGATGAACATATATGCAAAACTCTTCAACAGAATTCTAGTGAACAGAATCCAACAACACACTAAAAGGATCATATACCATGATCAAGTGGGAATTACCCCAGGCATGCAACAATTCTTCAGCATACACAAATTAATCAATGTGGTACACCACATCAACACACTGAAAGATAAAAATCATATGATCATCTCAATAGAGGCAGGAAAAGCTTTCTGCAAAATTCAACACACATTTATGATAAAAACACTCCAGAAAGTAGTTTTAGAAGGAAGGAACCTGAAGTAAAGTGAAAGTGAAAGTCATTCAGTCATGTCCTACTCTTAGTGACCCCATGGACTTTACAGTCCATGGAATTCTGTAGGCCAGAATACTGGAGTGGGTAGCCTTTCCATTTGCCAGGGAATTTTCTCAACTCAGGGATAGAAACCAGGTCTCCAGCATTGCAGGTGGATTCTTTACCAGCTGAGCCATAAGATAAGCCCCAAAATTCTGGAGTGGCTAGCCTATTTCTTCTACAGTGGATTTTCTCAACCTAGGAATCCAACCAGGGGCTCCTGTATTGCAGGAAGATTCTTTACAATCTGAGCTAGTTGGGGAATCCCTACCTCAGCATAATAAAGACCATATACAACAAATCCACAGTAAACATTATTCTCAATGGTGAAAAACTAAGCATTTCCTCTAAGATCAGGAAAAAGATTACCAACTCTCAATATTATTATTCGGGAATCCTAGCCACAGCAATCAGAGAAGAAAAAGAAATAAAAGGAATCCAAATTGGAAAAGAGAAGTAAAACTCTCACTATTTGCAGATGACATGATGTTACACATCAAAAACTCTAAAGATCCCATCAGAAAATTACTAGAGCTAATCAATGAAAATCATAACATTGCAGGATATAAAATTAATGCAGAGAAATTTCTTGCCTTCCTATACAGTAACACTGAAAAGTCAGAAAGAGAAGTTAAGGAAACAATCCCATTCACCATTGAAACAAAAAGAATAAAGTACCTAGGGATAAATTTACCTAAAGAAACAAAGGACCTGTGTGCAAAAAACTCTGTCACCAAAGAATGAAATTAAAGATAACACAAACAGAAAGAAATACTGTGTTCTTGGATTGGAGCATCAATATTGTGAAAATGACTATACTACCAAAAGTAATCTACAGATTAAATACAATCCCTATCAAACTACCAATGGTATTTTTCACAACTAAAATTAAAAAAAAAATTTCACAATTTGTATGGAAACATGAAAGACCCCAAATAAGCAAAGCAATCTTGAAAAAGTAAAATGGAGCTAGAAGAATCAAGCTTCCTGACTTCAGACTATACTGCAAAACTACTGTCATTAAAACAGTATGGTACTGGCACAAAAACAGAAACATAGATGAATGGAACAAGATAAAATGCCCAGAGACAAACCCACACACCTACAGGCAGCTTATTTTTGACAAGAGAGGCAAGAATATACAATGGAGAAAAACTAGCCTCTGAAATAAGTGGCACTGGGAAAACTGGATAGCTACATGTCAAAGAATGAAACTAGAACACTCTGTAACACCATACACAAAAATAAACTAAAAATGGATTAAAGATTTAAGTATAAGGCCGGAATTCATAAAGTTCTTAGAGGAAAATATAGGCAGTACATTCTTTGGCATATATCACAGCAAGATTCTCTTTGACCTACCTCTGCTGGCTACTGCTGCTGCTGCTAAATCACTTCAATCGTGTCCGACTCTGTGCAGCCCCACAGACAGCCGCCGACCAGGCTCTGCTGTCCCTGGGATTCTCCAGGCAAGAACACTGGAGTGGGTTGCCATTTTCTTCTCCAATGCATGAAAGTGAAAAGTGAAAGTGAAGTCACTGAGTTGTGTCCAACTCTCAGCGACCCCACGGACTGCAGCCTACCAGGCTCTTCCGTCCATGGGATTTTCCAGGCAAGAGTACTGGAGTGGGGTGCCATTGCCTTCTTGTAGAGTAATGGAAATAAAAATGAAAGTAAATACACAGGACTTAATTAAATCTAAAGCTTTTATACAGAAAGTGAAACAATAAACAAGATTAAAAAACAACCCTCAGAATGAGAGAAAATGAATCCAAATGAAACTAACAAAGGATTAATCTCCAAAACATACAAACATATTATGTAGCTCAATACTAGAAAAGCAACCCAATCAAAAAATGGGCAGAAGACCTAAACAGATGTTTCTCCAAAGACCTAAATAATGTTTCTCCAAACAGATGTATGCCAAAGAAGGCATACAGATGGCCAAAAAAACACATGAAGATACTCAACATCACTCATTACTAGAGAAATGCAAATCAAAAGTACAATGAGGTATCACCTCACACCAGTAAGAATGCCCATCATTAAAACATTTATAAACAATAAATGCTGAACAGGATGTAGAAAAAAGGGAACCCTCTTGCACTGTTGGTGGGAAGGTAAATTGATACAACCACTATGGAGAACAGTATGGAGATTCTTTAAAAAACTAGAACTAGAACTACCATATGACCCAGAAATCCCACTATTGGGCATATGCCCTGAGAAAACCATAAATGAGAGACGCATGTACCCTAGTGTTTGTTGTAGCACTTTTTACAATAGCTGAGACAAGGAAGCAACCTAGACGTCCATCTACATATGAATGGATACAGAATTCTCTTATGCATATATAATGGAAGGTTACTCAGCTTTAAAAAAGAACACATTTGAATCAGTCTTAATAAGATGGATGAACCTAGAGCCTATTGTATAGAATGAAGTAAGTTAGAAGGGAAAGACAAATATGTATATTAACATGTGTATAGAATCTAGAAAGATGGTAAGATGAACCTATTTTGAGGGCAGCAATAGAGATGCAGACCGAGAGAAGAGACTTGTGGATACAGTGTGGGAGGGAGAGGGTGGGATGAATTGAGACAGTAGCATGGAAACATATACATTACCATATGTAAAACACAGTTAGTGGGAATCTGCAGTTTGACAGAGGGAGCTCAATCTAGTGCTCTGTGACAACCTAGAGAGGTAGGATGGGGTGGGAGATGAGAGGGAGGCTCAAGAGAGACGGGACATATGTATACTTGTGGCTGATTCATGCTGATGTATGGCAAAAACCAGCACAATATTGTAAAGAAAATATCTTGCAATAAAAAATTAAAAAAAATCAAAATACAAAAGAGAATCAACATCTTATTTAGGTAAATTAAAGTTTTCTTTTATAGTGAAACAGCATCATGTTTTCCATTAGGATACAGGATGCTTGGGGCTGGTGCACGAGGATGATCCAGAGAGATGATATGGGGTGGGAGTTGGGAGGGGGGTTCAGGATTGGGGTTAAGGATTGGGAAATCATGTACACCTGTGGCAGATTCATGTCAATGTATGGCAAAACCAATACAGTATTGTAAAGTAAAATAAAGTAAAAATAAAAATTTTAAAAATAATAATAAAATTACAAAAAAAAGGATAGTTAATGAAATTTGTGAAATGCAGTATTTTTCTTAGAAATTATAAATTTTTTTGTGAGAAAATCTTTTTCTAATGGCTAATTTATTGATGTAAATGGTTTTACATGAGACAGTGATACACTTGGGAAAGTGCATGTTTTTACATGATACAGGTATGAGTTAAAATCTTAAGTCAAAATAGGAGCAGGTGATTATAGACTAATAGTTACCCTCTCTGCATCTCAATGTCATATATAAAATAATAACTTACATTTCAATTAAATTTTGTATAGATTTTTAACATTTTTTTTATTACAACTTCTATCACTTGAGTTTTTCTTCAGCCTTATAAACATTTAAAACTATGACAGGGAAAACTGTCACAAGAAATAAATGGTTCCCTTTATATGCACTTATACAAATTAAGATTGTATAGATTTGTTAATTAAAATAGTGAAGTAAGTTAACAAAACACACTGAGAATTCTTGGAACATTTATAGGATCTCTGTGCTTATTTACAATGCAAGTTAACCATCTATTCTTTCTCTAATCTGAGGTAAATTGAAAGCTAAAGTGCCATCTTTTCTATATCTTTTTTTTTTTCTTACAGTCATTTACTTAGTAGTGATAGATGGAGCAATTGCTTGTCGTGAATAGCATGCTATACATCTATTTTAATGAATTTTAGCCATCAACTTAATTGATAGTTTCAAACAGTGGGATAGATTTATTCCCACAATGAATAAAACTACTTAACATTTGCAGCCTGTATAAATTATGTTAACACTTCTGTTGGTTCTCCATCTTCAGCCTAATATACTGCTAATTTTAAAAGAAATCAATCAAACTATAGATCATATTTCACTAGACTATAGCTTCTGTTTAAGTAAAAATATTTTTTCTATAATACCTTAAAACTGTGTGTTAAATGATTTTGCCAGGAGCCTTCACTGAACCATGAAGCTTTTGACTTGTCTGATGTATATCTCTGTGAGCTCCCTTTATCATTTTTTACTTCAAACTATTTGTCTTTCCCTGGCATCCCACCTGTACAAAATGTCTCTATTGTGATAACTTATTATATAGAGTTTCAGAAAATTTGTCTCCTAATCAGAAATGACTCTAACTCCAAATAGGTTATTATAAAGAATAAAACACAAGGAAGCAATGATCTAATATTGATTTCTGAAAGTATGTGTGTGTGTGTGTGTGTGTGTATATATATATATATATATAGGCAATTATATTAGGAAATGGTTCAAAATTTATATAATAAATAATTTCTATGTTTTAATAATTTGTTATATTATTAAACCATGTGAGTTATTTGCTTTTGCTGCATTACTAAAAATGCATGTTTTAATTACATTTTATTACATTATATTTTATGGAAGACTGGTATTATAGTTGAATAATATTCTCAAATAGATTAGAATTAACATGCTGTACAGGGGTAGACATATTATAGATAAAAATTGCAATCACTTGTTATTTATTGCAGTATTTGATCTAAATAATATATTGCCATAAGATCCTTCATTTTTTTCTTAAGTAGAATTATGTAACATTTTTCTGTTTTGTAATAATGTTTTCTTCTGATGAAACTCCAAAAAGTTTAAGAATTGAGTATTTTGCTTTATTTTCATTAAATATTAATTTAAAAGAATTAAGAAGTGGGGAAACCATAAGGTAATGCTTTATATATGTTAATACTAGTACTATACAATTAAGATATACTTTAATAAAACATAATTTAATTAAATTTAATTTTCATGGAGTTATAGGAAAAGAAATGGATCAAAAGTACCACCCACTGGAAGACAGTTACTAAACTAAGATATACATAGAAGTTGCAGTGTTACCTGTATTCAATGGTATCTAAGACATCATGTCATTTATTAGACATGATACAATAAAATGACCTCTTTTTACAAGCTCTGAATAGATATTAAAAGTCTCACTGGACATAGTGGTCCTGATTTAAAGCTGAGATCAGTCAGCATGGTTGAGTTTTTTTTTTTCCCCCCCCACAGATTTAATAAGCTACATAAGTGCAGATAAATGAATCCAATGAGGTATTTACAATGAAGAGATATGTACAATGAAGCAAGATAATGACAAACATGCTGATGTTGTAAGTTGGTTAATTATTTTATTGTTGGAAAATGGAACTTAAGGTGGGTCATTAAAGAAGTAAATTTGACAATGATAATGGTCAGTACAAAGATGGAATTTTTGTGGTATTTTAATAGATTATCCCCAAATTGTCACTAAATAGCCATACATTGTCACCATCAATCAGAACATTGAAAAGGACAAAGTGGGGATTCCTTGTATAAGTTCTATTGTCTCTATGGCCTCAGGTTAAAGAATCAAAGACCAAGTACTGGAATCGTTAAAGGTTCATGCACTCACTTGTCTAGTTATTGACAGTGACTGGGGCCTCAGTTTTCATTCTTCAAAGGGCCTCTGATTATAGAGGTAGTTTTGGTTTCCTTAGAGCACAATACCTGGATCCAAAGATAAGTGCCACAAGACAGAAGAAACCAGGTAGAAGTCCTATATAACATTTTATGATATAACTTTGGAAGCCGTGTACCATCACTGCTATCACATTTTTTTGTTTTCAGGCCTTTAATTTTTTAGAGCAAATTNTATGTTTTAATAATTTGTTATATTATTAAACCATGTGAGTTATTTGCTTTTGCTGCATTACTAAAAATGCATGTTTTAATTACATTTTATTACATTATATTTTATGGAAGACTGGTATTATAGTTGAATAATATTCTCAAATAGATTAGAATTAACATGCTGTACAGGGGTAGACATATTATAGATAAAAATTGCAATCACTTGTTATTTATTGCAGTATTTGATCTAAATAATATATTGCCATAAGATCCTTCATTTTTTTCTTAAGTAGAATTATGTAACATTTTTCTGTTTTGTAATAATGTTTTCTTCTGATGAAACTCCAAAAAGTTTAAGAATTGAGTATTTTGCTTTATTTTCATTAAATATTAATTTAAAAGAATTAAGAAGTGGGGAAACCATAAGGTAATGCTTTATATATGTTAATACTAGTACTATACAATTAAGATATACTTTAATAAAACATAATTTAATTAAATTTAATTTTCATGGAGTTATAGGAAAAGAAATGGATCAAAAGTACCACCCACTGGAAGACAGTTACTAAACTAAGATATACATAGAAGTTGCAGTGTTACCTGTATTCAATGGTATCTAAGACATCATGTCATTTATTAGACATGATACAATAAAATGACCTCTTTTTACAAGCTCTGAATAGATATTAAAAGTCTCACTGGACATAGTGGTCCTGATTTAAAGCTGAGATCAGTCAGCATGGTTGAGTTTTTTTTTTTTTCCCCCCCACAGATTTAATAAGCTACATAAGTGCAGATAAATGAATCCAATGAGGTATTTACAATGAAGAGATATGTACAATGAAGCAAGATAATGACAAACATGCTGATGTTGTAAGTTGGTTAATTATTTTATTGTTGGAAAATGGAACTTAAGGTGGGTCATTAAAGAAGTAAATTTGACAATGATAATGGTCAGTACAAAGATGGAATTTTTGTGGTATTTTAATAGATTATCCCCAAATTGTCACTAAATAGCCATACATTGTCACCATCAATCAGAACATTGAAAAGGACAAAGTGGGGATTCCTTGTATAAGTTCTATTGTCTCTATGGCCTCAGGTTAAAGAATCAAAGACCAAGTACTGGAATCGTTAAAGGTTCATGCACTCACTTGTCTAGTTATTGACAGTGACTGGGGCCTCAGTTTTCATTCTTCAAAGGGCCTCTGATTATAGAGGTAGTTTTGGTTTCCTTAGAGCACAATACCTGGATCCAAAGATAAGTGCCACAAGACAGAAGAAACCAGGTAGAAGTCCTATATAACATTTTATGATATAACTTTGGAAGCCGTGTACCATCACTGCTATCACATTTTTTTGTTTTCAGGCCTTTAATTTTTTAGAGCAAATTTAGGTTCACAGAAACACTGAGCTGAAGGTATAGAAATTTCTCATGTACTGCCTAAACCACACATGCAACTACTCACGCATTAGCAACATCTTCCTCCATTTTTACAACTGATGAAACTATACTATATTGACACATCATTATCATCCAAAGTCCACAGTTTACATTAAGTTTCACTCTTTCGAAAATAATCTTATTTAAAACTTGGTATTATCTGGAATCTCTACTGAGAGCCTGCATTATTCAAGTGAGATGTCTGCATTTGTTTCATCAAAATTCCTATTTCTGCCAGTACTTTTTGACTTCTAAACACTTCTTCTGGGCCCCTACTCCCCAGTAACTGTCCTCTGTCAAACCTCATGGAAGACTGCTTTGCATACATCATCCTACTATTCAGTCAGAAATAGAAAGGATTCTTAAAGTCAATATTTGGAGCTCCTTTCCTGAGTAGGATCCTGTTTAATAATAACCTAACGTCACAAACTACAGCTACTCCACTGGCCCTGAACTCTAAGTTCTACTTTTCTAGCTCAGAGATACCACTGTTTTCCATTCCTAAACTAAAAATCTGAAGGGTAAAGTAAACTATAAAGCCAACATTCATAGGTTGCTCAACATGTATTATTTCCCTCCTCTTTCAGGCATAAAATTCCAACACTGCCTGTTAAATTACATTGAAAAATAGTTGTCTTAAGTATTTTCCCCAATTTTTATATTCATTTTTAAGGAATATATATTCCTGTAGTGGTTACTCCATCTTGGCTAGATGAGAGAATACATTTTTATAACAATGTTAATAAACTATGGAATATCTTTTTTAGAACAAAATTAGTACAATAAAAAAATCTAAAAGATCATTTTCCAAGTAAAATCTCCAAGAGAGTATGTTAATATATTGCTCATATTTAAATAATAGTGGGATGTAAAATTAGAGAAAATTTGGTAGACATTTTACTAATGATATCACTATAAAAAATATTTTAGCATGACCCAGAGATAGTCCATTACATTTCATTATAGTAATACTTAACATGCAGTTGATGACAATGCAATTATATCAAGTTTTTGAAACATTGTGCAACACTTTGACCTAATTTAATAATTTAAATGTTTTAAAGTAAAAGAATCTCAGTGCAGCAAGAAAATCAAAATAATGTTACAATTACCTAATTACTGATTTCTTATTAATCACTTAACCAGTCTCAGGTCTCTGATGACAGAGATTACACCTTATTTGTCTTTATATCCCTTTTTCCTAATAACAAAGACTGGACTATAGAGGTTTGTAAAATGAATCAATTCGTTAACAGAAAGAACAACTAAAATACAAGTGACATCAGAAACTGTGTTATGATCATGAGAATGTGATAATTGTAACAATGCAATAATATAATGAACAAATTACTATCAGAAGGAAAGTAGAGAATAAATGAATATATAATCTTAAATTTTTAGAATTCTGCATATGTTAATGCTATTGTTAGCAGTACTTTCAGAGGGCAAGTTCATCAAAGGAAAGAAAGACAATAGTAGTCAGGCTAATCAATACGAGGTCAGACTCAGGGAATTCAAGATTGATTTGTTCTCCACACATCTTATTGTACAATGAGAAAATTTTCAGATATGCATTTTCTTGTAATTGGTGATGAATTTTGATACAGTAATTTTAATTATAATTAGAAAAGAAATGGATGGAATGAATTGGAGAAGAGATAGTATTATATTTTTATTGAAGTAATCACAAGAACCAGAGTTAGAATTCTCAAAACTATTAACCTAAGTACTACATTAATGGAAGCTCATACTTAGTACTTAGTCTCAGAAAGCATCTGGAAAAGCTTGCTTGTCAATTATATTGTACTCTGCACTAGGCATTCAGTTTTAATTCTAGGAGTGGGAGTTTACTGCTTTGAAATAAGAATCATGTTGAGAAAGTGACAAGGATAAATAAAGTGTTTAATTCTACTATTAGCTCATACAGGATTTCTCAAAGGAGAGAGGAAAAAATAATAGAAGTATTTTGACATTTATATATAGAACCTGCATTATTTAAGTCAGAATAGGCCAGGCAGAGTTAATTGATGGCAAATATGAGTCTATGTGAATATATATAAAATTAAATCTGAAGAAAATATGAAGAAAAAAATCAGATTGACATGTGACGATAAAACCAAATACCAAAAAATTCACACCATATTCAAGAACTGAGTTTTTTTTAATTAAGAATAGAAATTAGAAAAAAAAATGAGTAACCTAAGAGTAATTAACAATTGCTCTTTTATTTTTTATTTTTTTAGATTTAAGAGAAACTTTATTTAGTTTTTTCCTAAAGCAACCTAGTTTAAAAACGAATTGAAAAAAGAATTGATGTCAATAGAGAAGAAAAACCTAGACACAGAGACACACAGACACACAGACACAAAGGGAAGATGGCAAGGTCAGGGCTGTCACGTCAGATTCTCTTCATCTTGGAAATGAGGTTGTCACAGATCCTGGTCAGCTCATCATTCTCTTTAGTCTTCTGCTCTACCACCTTCTTCAGGGAGTGGACACGCATCTGCTCCTTCCTCAGGACCGCCTGCAGCACCAGAGCGTCCATCTGGGCCTTGCTGAGGACCTGGGTACTGGTCCAGCCCCAGTGGATCCAGGGTGATTCAAAGGGGAGACGGATAGGCAAGGAAAAAACTTATTTATTTAGAAATATAAGATTTAGGAAATAATAGTATAGTAGGAAAATTTAGGTGGAGAAAAGAGGCTGAATAACTTGGTTTACGTGGAAAGCCAATAAAGTTCCAGACAAGGAGCTTGCACCATCTATGTTAGGCCACCGGCGTCCTCTTGAATATTGGGGGGGGGGG
>SJYA01002281.1:0-49818 GCA_006410615.1 Neotragus moschatus | reverse complement strand
TTTTTTTTTAATTTTTATTTTTACTGTATTTTACAATACTGTACTGGTTTTGCCATACATTGACATGAATCTGCCCTGGGTGTACATGAGTTTCCAATCCTGAACCCCCTCCCACCTCCCACCCCATATCATCTCTCTGGATCATCCCCGGGCACCAGCCCCAAGCATCGTGTATCCTGTATCGAACATAGAGTGGCGATTCATTTCTTACATGATAGTATCATGTGTCAGTGCCATTCTCCCAAATCATCCCACCCTCTCCCTCTCCCTCAGAGTCTAAAAGTCCATTCTATACATCTGTGTCTCTTTTGCGGTCTCGCATACAGAGTTATTGTTACCATGTTTCTAAATTCCATATATATGTGTTAGTATATGGTATTGGTGTTTTTCTTTCTGGCTTACTTCACTCTGTATAATCAGCTCCAGTTTCATCCATCTCATTAGAACTGTTTCAAATGTATTCTTTTTAATGGCTGAGTAATACTCCATTGTGTATATGTACCACAGCTTTCTTATCCATTCATCTCCTGATGGACATCTAGGTTGTTTCCATGTCCTGGCTATTATAAACAGGGCTGCAATGAACATTGAGGTACACGTGTCTCTTTCAATTCTGGTTTCCTTGGTGTGTATGCCCAGCAGTGGGATTGCTGGGTCATATGGCAGTTCTATTTGCAGTTTTTTAAGGAACCTCCACACTGTTTTCCATAATGGCTGTACTAGTTTGCATTCCCACCAACAGTGTAAGAGGTTTCCCTTTTCTCCACACCCTCTCCAGCATTTATTGCTTGCAGACTTTTGGATCACAGCCATCCTGACTGGTGTGAAATGGTACCTCACTGTGGTCTTGATTTGCATTTCTCTGATAATGAGTGATGTTGAGCATCTTTTTATGTGTTTGTTAGCCCTCCATATGTCTTCTTTGGAGAAATGTCCATTTAGTTCTTTGGCCCATTTTTTGATTGGGTCATTTATTTATTCTGGAATTGATGCATAAGTTGCTTGTATATTTTTGAGATTAGTTGTTTGTCAGTTGCTTCATTTGCTATTATTTTCTTCCATTCGGAAGGCTGTCTTTTCACCTTGCTCATAGTTTCCTTTGTTGTGCAGAAGCTTTTAATTTTAATTAGATCACATTTGTTTATTTTTGCTTTCATTTCCAATGTTTCTCAAACCACTTGAAGAGGTTGGAGAACGACTTTTCCATGGAGTGCAAGTTGGCCATCAGTTGTGCCTTCTCCTTCAGGACCTTCTGCATTTCAGCCTTGACGAGCTCCTTCTGTTTCTGAGACTCCTCCATTACCTGGTAGACAGTCCCCTCAAAGCTGTCCATGATCTTCCCCATCTTCAGGAGCCTCTCCTGCAGTGTCTGCACTTGCTCCGTAGCACCTCATTCTCTTTCTGCGTGGCCTCCACCACAGAGTCCAGGTCCTTCTGGCTGTACTGCAGTGCGTCCACGATTGGCCCCACAGGCAGCAGTGGAGCCCCAGGCCGAGGTCATATGGAGCCTAGCCAGCCACCTGGGGCTCCTTGGAAGTCCAGGTCAAGCAGCTGGACCTCCAGGGGACTTCCAGAGGAAGGTGCGTCCACACTGTGAGCACAGAGACCGGGAGAGAAGCCGGCCATAGTCTGTGTGAGCCCGGAGCTCTCCTCGGAGTCCAGAGGGCCCGTGCTTGGGACAGGTGGGCCCCACAGCCCGTCAGGTGGCCCACTGCTGCTGCTGCTGCTGGGTGCCAGCCCCTGGGGACTGTCCTACAGGAGCGGGTCGAAGTTGAGGTACAGTGATTGCTTCCTCAGGGCTGACTCTTTAAACGAGGATGCCCCAAACTGCTCCAGGTAGTCCACCTCAGCCCCTGTGCCTAGGACCTCTGCAGGGTCCCAGAACTGCTCCCCACTCAGGTGCAGGGTGGCCTCCGGCTCTCTCTCGGTGGGGGGCATGGGGTTGGTGGGTGCAGTTGGTGGCTCACTGCTTGGGCTGCCGAGGGGTGCCGACCCCCCTGAAGAGCTGTGGTCCCCCCTCACCTGCTGCTCCTGGGGTCCTTAATGGGGCCCTCATTCTGGGTGTCATCTGAGTACGCCTGCCGGCTCAGAGACAAGGCCTCTGCGGCCTGGCCACTCTGCAGGTGCTCCGGGGGCGGGCCTCTGCACTGTCCACGGGCGGGTTACAGTCTGGATCAGCTGGCTTGTCCCAGCTTGGGCGGTCGGACACATGGAGAGTGAACTCGCAACCCTTGCCCGCATCCAGGGGGGCCTTTCTGGGCCTCGCTTCTGGTCTCCTCAAGGGGGGCTTGAGACCCAGGACCTTCCCTCGCTTCTGCAGGTGGGGAAGCCACCTTTTGCTGGTGGCGTCAGAGAAGTCGAACTCTAGCTGGACGGGCTCACTCCTCAGAGAGCTGGTGGCCTGGCCACGGGCCTCCCCTACCCTGAGAACTAGGGTGTGTGGCCCCTGCAGCCTCTCCAGGGCCAGTTAGGGTCGTGTCCTCAGGTCGGTGGCATCCATGGAGCCCACTGGGGCTGCTCCAGGCAGGTCCACGAGGCATTTTTCTCCAGGGTGGGCACCAGAGGGCGAGGCGGGCCCAGCGGGGGGACCAGGGACCCCTTCTGAGTCCCCTCCCATAGAGCTGAGCAGGTCCTCTGCTGCGTCCTGGGAAGCCACCCTGAGGGACTGTTCTGGAGCCACGGGGCAGAGGGGCATGCTCTCCTCCAAGGACCGAGGGTGGATGTGCTCTTCCCGAGGGCACTCAGGGCTGCTGGGCACTGGTCCTCGGGAGGCCTCAGGGTTTTCAACACTCTCTGGTATCTGGGAAGAGCTTGATGGACCCAGGCTGACCAGGGAAGCTGAGGGGGGCCCACCAGGAGGCTAGTCTTCAGAGGCTGGTCTCATGTCCTCTGAAGGGGGCTCAGCGTTGACCGCTACTGGCTTCTGGAGAATTCCATGGGTCGTTTTGGTGTCTGTTTCCTTGGTGAACTGTTGATTCTCTTTCTGGGTACAGACTTGATGGCAGTTTTCTAATCCAACGGGGTCACCCAGAGCAAAACAGGCTTCAAGCTTGCTGCCCACTCTGGGAGTTAAGATCCTGTGTGTCTGTGGGTCCCGCAGAGGTGTCTGAAAAGTCACCTTCACAGCTTTGGCTGTGCTTTTCAGTGGCCATCTCTTTCTGTGACAGACGGAGAATAGATGATCTTCCGGTAAGTTCTGGTGGTGAAAACAGGAAGTCGTAATTTTCTGTACTTTTGTCACCAGTGACATTTTCGTCACTGAAGATATGCAGACTCATTCTGCCTGCCACCGCTTGGAGCCCAGGGTGGGAGGTGCTGAGTTCCAATTGCTCTTTTAATACAGCAATATTTTACAGACTGCTTTAAATATGAATTTAGAGCAAAAACATCCATGATATCTTCAAGATATCCATGAAACTCCTTGGGGAGTACAAAGCATCTATACCTCAACAATAGGAGATTAAAATACAACTCAAATTATTCCTTGAGACTGTCTACAAAATTGACCTTAAAAGTAATTATGTCCTCAATTTTGTTAGAGTGGTTTTCTTTCTTTTTTCTTCAGAAATCGTTTAGTTTGGAATAAAATTAGGTGCCAACTCTCTTCTTTCTTTAGAGTAGATTTGTCTATCAGTGTCTAATTTAAAGGTAAGATACTCACTGATGAATTCTAGACTCATAATTTGTCACCTAAAATACTTTCATGAATGTGTCAGGAACATTATTTTTTAGAGAATTCTATAATACACTGATCTGAAATGTGCTTTAACATGAAGACTTCTCAAAATTGTGTTGAATAAATGGAATTTCTTACATGTAACTATTCTAAATATGTATAGTACATAAGTAACATGTACTTAAAAAATACTGAGTATGATGGACCTTGTAAAGAAACTATCTAGACAGTTTTATCCATACAGAAAAAACCTGGAGATGTCAAATTAGATGATTGAGATGTCAATGTTATTATTTTCAGGACTACTATTCAGAGAAATTTTGAGTAATTTTAAAATTCTATGCATTCCCAAATTGTTTGTGCAATTCTTAATTTTTCTGTTTATTTTTTTCCTGTATTATATATGTAGGTTTCCCTTTGTTATGACCTTTTTAAAACTTAAACTGAGAGGTGAACAAGGTAATCAATTATCAAACAAGACCTTTATCATTATTAGCAAAAACTCAGCAAAAATGACCTTGTCACTTAAATTCTCAAAAAGAGTTCTAAAACAAATACCTTTTTAAAATGTTAACATTTTCAATTGAGTTTGATTATTTCAAACAATGGGACTTCCTAAGTGGCTTAGCGATAAATAATCCACCTGCCAATGCAAGAGATGTGGGTTCAATCCCAGGGTCAGGAAGATCCCCTGGAGGAGGGTATGACAGCACACTCCAGTATTCTTGTCTGGAAAATTCCATGCACAGAGGAGCCTGGTGGGCTACAGTCCATGGGGTCACAAAGAGTCAGACATGACTGAGCAGACTGAGCACACATGCACTTCAAACAGTTCACACAGTAATAGATTGGAGGGAACAACATTATGTAAAACAAAGCAACAAGCCATCTTATGCGGATTTTACACAATTTGCCTATGGAGTTGATAATTTTGCATGCAGGATTTTCAGCCAAATAAATCAATAAATCTACCTTTCAAAACTTCAGATGTCAAACTTCCTAAATACTAATGAATGTTAAGTAGAATGTGCTGAAATTAGCTGCTCAATATTAATTATTTGAAAAATTAACTTGTATACCACCTAAATAATAGTCAATCTTAGTATATCTGTGCATATACTATATATATGTGTATAGTATATGCATGCATATTTGTGTGTGTGTGTGTGTGTGTGTGTATATACAAGGTGTGTGTATATATATGCTGCTGCCGCTAAGTCGCTTGTCATGTCCGACTCTGTGCAACCCCATAGACGGCAGCCCACCAGGATCCCCTGTCCCTGGGATTCTCCAGGCAAGAATACTGGAGTGGGTTGCCATTTCCTTCTCCAATGCATGAAAGTGAAGTCGCTCAGTCATGTCCGACACCTAGCGACCCCATGGGCTGCAGCCTACCAGCTCCTCTGTCCATGGAATTTTCTGGGCAAAAGTACTGGAGTGGGTTGCCATTGCCTTCTCCCATACACATACACACACACACACACACACACACACACACACACATACATATGGCTAAATATGTAATTTAGCATTATAAAAGAGGAATCCTATAATATATAATAACTTGGAAGAACTTGGAAAACATCATACTAAGTGAAATAAGCCAGTTACAGAGGGCAGATTCTACATGATTTCAGCAGTGACCACAGGACTGGAAAAGGTCAGTTTTCATTCCAATCTCAAAGAAAGGCAATGCCAAAGAGTGTTCAAGCTACTGCACAATTGCACTCATTTCATATGCTAGCCAGGTCATGCTCAAAATCTTTCAAGCTAGCTCTCAGCACTATGTGAATTGAGAAATTCCACATGTACAAGCTGGATTTAGAAAAGGCAGAGGAACCAGAGATAAACTTGCCAACAACTATTGGATCACAGAGAAAGCAAAGAAATTCCAGAAAAANACACACACACACACACACACACACACACACACACATACATATGGCTAAATATGTAATTTAGCATTATAAAAGAGGAATCCTATAATATATAATAACTTGGAAGAACTTGGAAAACATCATACTAAGTGAAATAAGCCAGTTACAGAGGGCAGATTCTACATGATTTCAGCAGTGACCACAGGACTGGAAAAGGTCAGTTTTCATTCCAATCTCAAAGAAAGGCAATGCCAAAGAGTGTTCAAGCTACTGCACAATTGCACTCATTTCATATGCTAGCCAGGTCATGCTCAAAATCTTTCAAGCTAGCTCTCAGCACTATGTGAATTGAGAAATTCCACATGTACAAGCTGGATTTAGAAAAGGCAGAGGAACCAGAGATAAACTTGCCAACAACTATTGGATCACAGAGAAAGCAAAGAAATTCCAGAAAAAAAAAAATCCACTTCTGCTTCATTGACTGTGCTAAACCCTTTGACTGTGTGGATCACAGAAAACTGTGGAAAATTCTGAGATGGGAATACTCAACACTTTATCTGTCTCCTGAGAAACCTGTATGCAGGTCAAGAAGCAACAGTTAGAACCAGACATGGAACAACAGACTGGTTCATATTGGGAAAGGAATACATCAAAGCTGTATATTGTCACTCTGTAAATTTAACTTTTATGCAGAGTACATGATGTGACATGCTGGGCTGGATGAATCACAAGATGAAATCAAGAGTATCAGGAGAAATATCAACAACCTCAGATACAAAGATGAACCACTCTAATGGCAGAAAGTAAAGAGAAACTGAAGAACCTCTGATGAAAGTTAAAGAGGGGATTGAAATAAGCTGGCTTAAAACTCAACACTCACAAAACAAAGATCATGGCATCCAATCACACCACTTCATGGCAAAAGATGGAGAAACAATGGAAATAGTGACAGATTTTATTTTCCTGGGCTCCAAAATCACTGCACATGATGACTACAACCATGAAATTAAAAGAGGCTTGCTCCTTGGAAGAAAAGTTATGACCAGTCTAGACAGCATATTAAAAAGAAGAGACAACACTTTGCTGACAAAGGTCCATCTAGTCAAGGCTATGGTTTTTCCAGTAGTCATGTATGGATAGGAGAGCTGGACCATAAAGAAGGCTAAGTGAAAGGCTATTCAGACTCATAGCAACAAGATAAAATGGTAGTTGGCATGGGTTTAGGTGGGGAAAAGTGTTGCTATTCAAAACAACATAGTGTTTTTTTCACATATTTAAGATGAATAAGATATAGAGGTCTGCTATGCAACGCTGTGCCTGTAGTTAACAGTTTAGTTCAGTTCAGTCTCTCAGTTGTGTCCGACTCTTTGTGACCCCATGAATCACATGCCAGGCCTCCCTGTCCATCACCAACTCCCANAGAAAATTAGAGATACCAAGGGAAGATTTCATGCAAAGATGGGCTCAATAAAGGACAGAAATGGTATGGACCTAACAGAAGCAGAAGATATTAAGAAGAAGTGGCAAGAATACACAGAGGAACTGTACAATATGTAGAGTACATCATGAGAAATGCTGGACTGGATGAAATATAAGCTGGAATCAAGACAGTTGGGAGAAATATCAATAACCTCAGATATGCAGATGTCACCACCCTAATGGCAGAAAGCAAAGGGAAACTAAAGAGGCTCTTGATGAAGGTGACAGGAGAGTGAAAAAAGCTGGCTTAAAACTTGACATTCAAAAAATGAAAATCATGGTATCCAATCCCAGAACTTCATGGCAAAAAGATGGGGAAACAATGGAAACAGTGATAGACTTTATTTTCTTGGGCTCCAAAATCACTGCAGATAGTGACTGCAGCCATGAAATTAATAGACATTTGCTTCTTGGAAGAAAAGCTACACTAAATCTAGACAGTATATCAAAAAGCAAAGATAGTACTTTGCTAAGGAAGTCTGTATAGTCAAAGCTGTGGCTTTTCCAGTAGTCAGGTATGGATGTGAAAGTTGGACTATAAAGAAATCTGAGAGTCAAAGAATTGATGCTTTTGGATTGTTGTGTTGGAGAAGATTCTTGAGAGTCCCTTGGTCTGCAAGGAGATCAAACTTGTCCATCCTAAAAGAAATCAGTCCTGAATATTCTTTGGAAGGACTGATGCTGATGCTGAAGCTGAAGCTACAATAGTTTGGCCATCTGATGTGAAGAGCTGACTTATTGGAAAAGACATTGATCCTGGAAAAGATAAAGGCATGAGGAGAACAGGACAACAGAGGATTAGACAGTTAGATGGCATCATTGACTCGATGGACATGAGTCTGAGCAAGGTCCAGGTGTTCATGGGGAACAGGGAAGTCTGGAGAGAAGTGCTACAGTCCATGGGGTCGCAAAGAGTTGTACATGACAGTGACTGAACTGAGCTGAACTAAGTTTACTTGATGGTAAACTTAATGGAGATAGAGTTAAACCCTCTGATTCCTAATGAAATGCTATCTAGAAAAAATACTAACTTTAGCTAACCTTCCTGAAAACTTAGAGTCTAAATGCTAAGAGAGTCTGAGATACCTTGTTTAAAGGCTTCCAGTCCCAAATGGTACGGAGACAAGTCTAGGTGTATAACCACTAATGCAGGCTGAGTAAATATGTGGTAGAGAAAGTAAGAGTTCAAAAAGTGTTAAACTTAAAAAAAAATTGAAGACAATAGATATGAAGCATTCGGGAACTTTCAGTAAAGGAAAAAAACAAACACACAAATTCTTCAGTGGGGGAAAATAGTATCATTTACTACAACATTATTATAATGGCTTATGTTTCTAATGACAACCCTTGGGATCAAAGCAAAGAATAATTTATATTAGCATAGGAATTTAAAAATTCTGATCTTCACCTCATAAAGGTTTACACTTAAATTTGTTTAACTTTTCTTAGATGCTCCATGATATAAATCTTCAATTTTCTGGAAATTAAAGGTAGCCTGATAAGAGATAGCCAAACATAAGTGATTTCAATCTTAGAGTTAAGGAACATCTTCTGTAGAAATCACGAAGAAAAGAAACATTTACCAAAATTTCTTTTCAGTTTAAATTTGTGCTTTCATTTGATCATTTTTCTTTGATTGCTGGGCGCCCCCTACACTTTGCTACTCAGGAGGTTCTTAGTTGCTAATTTGGCTCTCTGTTTTTATGAGCCAGATAACATGAAAAAACAAAAAGATTATTTGAACTTGATGTTGCAAAATGAGGGAATTTCCTGGCTGTCCAGTAGTTAGGACTAGTTGCTTTTACTGCCATAGCTGGAGTTCAATCCCTAGTTGGGAAACTATGATTCTGTGAGTCACACAATGCTGTCCTCCCAAAAAAAAAAAAAAAAAGGCGGCAAGAGGAAGAGGAAAATTGCAAGAGGAAAATGTTGTATGATTTATTTACTGTTAAGTCAGCAAACGTTTGACTCATAACAAGTGATACCTGACTTCAATGAATTTCTACTTAGATATTTGTGAGGGTGGAATCAAAGGTTCACAATATAAGATTGTACAGGACGCTTTCATAAAGCCTGTTGCATAGAATACTGGTCCACGAGTCTAAATAATTTTGTGCAGAGCAGACTTATGATTTGCAAAAGCGGAATATAATTAGTAAAACAATGCTAAACAAATGCACTTCTTAACCTCTCATTTATCAATAATGTGTTTTTTGATCACAAGATTCATTTTTCAGGGCATTCCTCTTAGGTGAACATTTCATGAACTATACTTTGAAGCATATTGCTAGATTTGTTTAGTTAGAAAGCCACTATAAAAAGCTAAGCAGTGCTTCTCTGGCTCAGTGGTAAAGAACTCACATGCCAATGTAGGAAACACAGGTTTGATGCCAGATCTGGGTTGATTCCATGTGCCGTGGAGCAACTAAACCTGTGCACCACAGCTAATGAATCCACATGCACCAAATGCTGAAACCCACATACCATAGAGCCCATGCTCTGCAATAAGCCACCACAATGAGAAGGCTGCACACCACAACTAGAGAGCAGCACCCACTCACCACACCTAGAGAAAAGCCCTCATAGCAACAAAGACCTAGCACAGCCAAAAATAAAGTAACTAAAATTTAAAAAAGAAGCTAAGCAAAAATTTCTGTACATCTTTCCCTCCTATTCTCCAATAAGAACAAAGATACAAAGACAAACAGAGGTTAAAAAACATCTTCATCCTACAATTATGGAAAATCAGACTTTGTAAATTATATCTTGTGATGAAGAAAGCATGATTTATCTATTTAATGTAATGTGCTTTATTGCATGTTTTATAATCTATTTTTGCTTTGTCATTTAAAATAGAATCAGCTATGATTGAAATGATTATCTCATCCTTAAACACAAGAAAACATTTGGAGAGGATTTTGAGGATACTATAATTACCACACTATTAATATAAACAAAATATATATCATTAAAACTAAAAGATCACTCACTTGCATTTTAATATTAAATACTTATTTTTGTCTACTTTTTTCCAGTTTTACTGAGATGTAATAAAAACATTATACAAACTGACTGTGTACTGTGTGTTGATTTGATACACATATCATGCAAACTGATTACCACCAGAGGGTTAGCTAATGCTTCTATCATGACACATAAATACCTGAAAGTAACCAACATGTGTATAACAACATGTGCCAGGCACAGCCCTAAGTTGTCACTTAGTTGCTAAGTCATGTCTGACTCTTTTGCAACCTCATGTACTGTAGCCCACCAGGCTGCTCTGTCCATGGAATTTCCTAGGCAAGAATATTGGAATGGGCTTCCTTTTCCTTTCCTAGGAGATCTTCCTGACACAGAGATTGAACCTACATCTCTTGCATTGCAGGTGGATTCTTTACTTATGAGCCACCTGGGAAACCCATAGCCATAAGTGTTTCTCACCAAATCTTTACAACAACAATCCTGTGGAGTTATATTATGATCATATCCTTATTTTATAGTTGGGAAAAGAGGCTGGTTAAAGTCAGGCAGTTTGCTAAAGGCACACAGTAAGTACATGGCACACCCAAATTTGAATGTATATAGTCTGTCTTAAGAGTCTATACTCTCAAACATCCTTCTTTATAACACACCGAATCATCATAGTAACAGTCACTTGATATACTCATAATTCTTTTGTTTGGGGTTCTATGGATCAACAAAGTTATGTTTAATTTTTATAGAAAAATATTAATATATTATTTGGAAAAATTTTCCATTGATCTAACTACTTTTATTGGAGAAGGGAATTCTTTCCTGGAGTTTTCTTGCCTGGAGAATTCCATGGACAGAGGAGCCTCGTGGGCTACAATCCATGGGATCGCAAAGAGGAAGACACAACTGAGTGACTAACACATACACTCTTATGAATTCTCATAAAATTATTGTTTCCTTGATGCATAAAAGATAATGTTATCTTGACATGGAGATGACAAAACAAAGAAAATTTAACACAAAAATAGAAGGAAGACTGAGTTTTCTTTCATAGTGGTAAAATTCTAATAATATTCAACTATTCACTATTGCTTCTAAAATAATAATAATATGAATTTTTAATATAAGTCATCACTCTATTTTACAAGTATACATCATGTGTAAAATGTACAAAGCAATTATATGTGTTTAAATGAAAGCCAATCAATGACATTATTATTACTCTGTTTATATGATACTACTCTGTTTATATACTTTATTATTTCATTAATAGTAGAAGGTTAACCTACTTTACACAGGGTAACAACACTAATTATTATTCTCTTATTCCAAGCCTGGCCCATAATTTTCAGTCTTTTTCTAAGTCCTGAATAAAAAGGAATAAGTCACCCATTCAAACACTAAACAGATAAAATGTAAGAAATATAGACAGCATGATATTTATATAACAGTTAAAACAGCTATCTTCACAGAAAGAAAATATTGTTTTGACTTTCAAACTAGAAAAAAATAACTAGGGATGTCAGAATTGGAGAATAAATATAGACTCTAGATGTCATGTTCTTACATTGTCACAGTTCTGACCATAACTACACTTTAAAATGAAACTTGTGGGTAAAGAGTATTTGAAGATAACATAAACTATAATAACTATAACACATTCTCAGGCAAAATGACTATACTTGACTTTTTTTCCTATTTGATCACCATTAATGAATATTTGATCACTATTAATGAATTCCTCAAGAAAGTGATGGCTAGGAGAATTTCATGAAAACCATAATTCTGGAAAAATAAATAATTTGAGACTAATGTACCTACACAGCATATCAGAAACCAAACTTGTATGTTCAAAAATTATTCCTCCAAGATTAATCTTTTTTAGAGAACAGTGAATAATTTCTTTGAGTATTTTCTGCCATGGGGGACATGAAGGGAAATATACATTATTTCTGCTACCCCCTTTTTTTTCATTAACATGATGTTCTCTTACAATCACCATGTGTAAAAATAGATGAATGTTGCTGTTCAAATCTATGGAGTATGTACTGAGAACCCAAATTATGATTATCATGTATCATTTCAATATTTTTTTTAAAAACGTGTACAGATCTATTTATCAGTACATCTTTTTTTTTAAGGAGTCACACTATACCTTTGGAATCTAGTTCATCTATTAAAATTTATTTTCTATATTTATCATACAAAAATATTACCTAATAGAAGTGAAGAACTCTTATCCTGCTGTACCCATTGGTGAAGTCAGAAGTAACCAGTCACCAGTTTTGCCCAAGTACTCCTTAATAAAAAAAAGGACAGGGGTTTGTGGATATTCATTCCCTGTGCATGATATCAGGCAGAAGATACTTCCAATTACCAAATACTGATAACAATGCAAAATGTATTTATCAAATACTTTTCTCAAACACAAGAAAATGATTCTGTTTAGGAGAGAAAAAGACAGGAATAAAGACAGAATGCTTTATCGCTTATAAAATTTTACAGGGTGAAAAATGTGACCTGAAATACTGTGTTGTAAAACTGAAATGGAAAATTATAAATGCAAATAGATCTATGCAATCTAATAAGATTTAAGGGAGAATGAGCGTGGGATAATAATGCACTTCTAGACAGAAGCAATGGTCTGTATAGTATATTTTGCATAAAGGCCCTTTATGTCGGCAACTGCTGACAGCAATTGACCCAGAAAAGCAACCCCAACCTGAAAGAATTTTCTAAGTCAGTACTCTGTGAAAACTACAAAGGAGATAATTTAACAATGATTATATTAACAATATAAAATGAGAATTATACATTTTCCAACTAGCATAATTATGTACTCCAAAATATAATTTGGGGTATGATGAAAATTCTTATCTTAGTAATGGTAGGTAATTGTCTTCTCTTGTCCTGTGGCTATCTTGTCTTTTATTTTTCTCTTTAATTCAATAGAATCTTGCTCTTCTGATCAATTTCTTCATGTACTATGCTGTTGTTTCATGTGTGCTTCTTCCCTGGAATGGTTGCTTACCTCTTTCTGCTAATATTATCAGAAAGTTCTCAGTTGCCTGCATAAACATAATTTAAACTTGCTTTTAACTACTTTGCCTTTATCAATGATATGCTCAAGAAGGTATCTGTGCTCCCATTTGCTTTGAAATAATTTTCACCATTAGCTACTTATTAATAAGAAATGACTTCTCATTCCATTTGTTATCACACATCTGTAAATGCCTGTAATATGAATTGTGCTTCTTGAGCAAGTTGCCACAATATTCTGCCTAATTAAAATTCTGCTCTATTATGGCAGTGGGTGGGATGTTGTAAATTTGTTTTCCTTTGGATGAAAAATAATAATGCCTGGTCTGTGTTGGCACTGGCTATCTTACATGTTGCAAAGAATCATTGATGCCCCAGGATTTTGTTTTTCTTTTAGCAAAACATTAAACATTCCTCTCGGACTGAAGTAGCCATTATAGTTTATCCTTTCCCTCCAATTTGGTGAGAGCAATAAAAGCTGGTAGGAAAGAATTCTGCCCTTGAGCATACAAATCAGTAGACATAATCAGAAGGAACTGTAATTTTTTATTCTCAATACTTTCAATGATTCTAAAAGCCTATGTTTAAGTGATGTGATTATAATTACATGCAATTTTGTCTTTCTCACATCCATCTCTGCTATAGCTTTTTGCAAAGACACTCTCATATGCACATAACCAACTACCTAGTAGTAGGACGATGCTTGTCCAGTAGAATAATTATAGCTGGGAACAGATTACTTTTATTTCACAACAAGTTTTCCAAGTAAGACATACTTCTTATATGTTAACCTAGACCTAAGGCAAAGGTGCACTTGTAAGAAGGTACAGCTTATCTGGTCTCTGATATGGGCAAACTGGATGCTATTAATGATTCCCACTCTGGGAGAAGCATGGACTTGACTACATCACTGAGTATGTACGATGGCAGCAGCATGGTTACAATGTATGTGTAGTAAGTTAGGCTCTGGGACAGTGAAGGGGAGGAGTTTCCCAGAACTTATACCTAAGTTAATATACTTTGAGTTAGACTTATTGAATTATTTTGATTTTATTTAATCAGTTGTAAAGTGTGTTAAATGAGATTAAAATATTTCCAGGTGTTTAAACTGTATTAATGAAATTAAATAAGGTGCAAAAATGCCTACTTACATAACAGTCATGATTACTTTTCTTAATTGAAGTCCAGAGACCATTAACAAATGAATTGTTAGGTTATAGGAATGCAAATTGTCCACTCATGGTTTTTTTTTTTAATAAAATTTTTTAAAAATGAGACAGGGTACAATTATATTGTCCTGTTTGCTACAAGATTTTTGCACAAGTAATTATAATCCCTGAATTTATATGACTCAATACATCCATCAACATCTCAAAAAAAAAAAAAAGAGAAAATACAGAAACTATAGCATTTGGAAAGCTTAATAATAATTCCATGTTAATATAAGTAATGGCAAAAATCATTCTACTTAAAACAACTTAACATATGATTGCAATAACTATTTCAAAGCCATAAAGTTTAAAACTAAATTAATTTTGTTCATGCCCAGAAGGTATTCACAATTCATCACATACTTGATGAAAAGTGTCTTTGTGTATTATTTCACTTTTCCTAACAACAAAACCTTGAGGGAATACAACCTCTAGGTGTGAGAATCTTGGCAATCCAGCTGTCCACAAAGGTAAACCTATGCATTTTCAACCTTTCAATTTGTTCCAAAAGTCTTAAACTAGCTTTATCCTGTATTATTTTCTGCACATTTTATGATATGGCAGTGGTATTCTGTCTTCATTATACAACTCAAGGTTACTAAAACTTTGGTTTCATTTTTCCTTATATTACATGAGATAAATAAGTTTTCCAAAAATTTTCCTTTGAAAAAATAGCAAAAGAAAGAATGACAAAACAAAACAAGAGGTTATGTGCAACTAAAGTAGGAGAACTCTTAGTGTTTCACTGAATATGACTGGATCTCTTTGATTCAAAGTGGAACTATTGCTTTAATTTTTTGATGCTCTTTAATTTCACATTTAATTTTTTATATAAAATACATTCACATTCAACAAAAATTCTCACTTCTCTTTCTCTGCTCCAACAAATCCAGAATTTTCACAGGAAACTGTACTTGTTTCTTATCTGTCATTCTAGAAGATCTTTATGAAATTTCTTGTATTTTATGAATATACATTTACCCTCCACTTTTTATACACAAAGTGGTGTACTATATATACACTCCTCTGTTTCTTGCTTTCTCATTTAATATATCTTGGAGTCTATTTTCATATAAGTACACAAAGAGCTTCCTAACTGATTAAAGTCCTATATTATAGCATTATGTGCTACATTGTAAATTATTTCAACTTTCTCTTACTAAAAGACAGTTAGATCATTTTATTTAATTGTGTTTGTCTTTACAAATAATCCTGCAATTAATGACCTTAATGAGAAAGGTTTACACATAGGATATTTCTCAGTTGAGTCAAAAAGTAAATCCATATGTGATTTTAATACTGAAATAGAATTAACTAGAGCTAATCAATGAATTTAGTAAAGGCACAGGATATAAAATTAATGCATAGAAATCCCCTGCATACATATATGGTAACAATGAAAAATGAGAAAGAGAAATTAAGGAAACAATCCCACTCACCATTGCAACAAAAATAATAAAATACCCTGGAATAAATGGAATAAACCTACCTACCTAAGAGACAAAAGACTTGTATGAAGAAAACTATAACACACTGATGAAAGAAATCAGAGATGACACCAATAGATTGAGGGATATCCTGTTCTTGGATTGGAAAAATTAATATTGTGAAAAATGACTATACTATCCAAAGTAATCTATAGATTCAATGCAATCCCTATTAAACTACCAATGGCGATCTTCACAGAACTAGAACAAAAAATTTTACAGTTTTTATGGAAACACAAAAGACTCAGAATAGCCAAAGTAATCTTAAGAAAGAAAAATGGAGCAGGAGGAATCAATGTTCCTGACTTCAGATTATCCAACAAAGCTGCAATCATCAAGACATCGTGGTACTTGCACAAAAGCAGAAATATAGATCAATCGAACAAGACAGAAAGCCCAGAGATAAACTCATGCACCTATGGGCACCTTATCTTTGACAAAGGAGGCAAATACATACAATGGAGAAAAGACAGCCTCATCAATAAGTGGTGTTGGGAAAACTGGACAGCTATGTATAAAAGAATAAAATTAGAATGTTTCATAATAACACACATAAAAATATACTCAAAATATATTAGACTTCAATGTAAGACCAGAAACTGTAAAGTTTTTAGAGGAAAACATAAACAGTACACTCTTGGACATAAGTCACAGAAAGATCCTCTTCGACTCACCTCTAGAGTAATGGAAATAAAAGAAACAAATAGGATCTAATTAACTTGAAAGCTTTTGCACAGAAAAGGAAACGATAAACAAGATTAAAAAAAAAAACCCTCAGAATGGGAGAAAATAATTGCAAATGAAGCAACTGAGAAAGGATTAACCTTCAAAATATACATGCAGATCATATAGCTCAATAACAGAAAAATAAACAGCCCAATCAAAAAATTGATGCAAGACCTAAATGAGCATTTCTACAAAGAAGACATACAGATGGCCAATAAACACATGAAAAGATGCTCAGTATCACTCACTACTTATTATTGTTCAGTCGCTCAGTTGTGTCTAACTTTTGCAACACCAAGGAATGAAGCATATCAGGATTCCCTGTCCTTCACTACCACCCAGAGTTTGCAAGAAACACATGTCCATTGAGCCAATGATGCCATCCAACCATCTCATCCTCTGTCACCTCCTTCTCCTCCTCTCTTCAATCTTTCTCAGCATCAGGGTCATTATTAGAGAAATGCATATCAAAACTACAATGAAATATCACCTCACATTGGTCAGAATGGCCATTATCAAAACTATATAAACATTAAATGCTGGAGAGTGTGGAGAAAAGGGAACCCTTCTGCAATGGTGGTGGGAATGTGAATTGATACAGCCACTAAGGAGAATAGTATGGAGATTCCTTTACAAGCTATTAAAAAAAAAAAAAAAAAAAAAAAAACTACCATATGACCCAGCAATCCTACTACTGAGCATAAACCCTGAGAAAACCACAATTCTACAAGACACAAGTATACCAATATTCATTGTAGCACTACTTACAATAGCTAGGACATGGAAGCCACCTAGATGTCCACTGACAGGGGAATGGATAAAGATGATGTGGTACATATAGACACTGGAATATTACTCAGACATAAAAAGGAATGAATTTGAGTCAGTTGTCATGAGGTGGATGAACCTAGAGCCTGTTATATGGAATGAAGTAAGTTAGAAAAAGAAAGAAAAATGTTGTGTACTAACACATATGTATGCAATCTAGAAAGATGATACTGATGAACCTATTTGAAGGGAAGGAATGGAGACACAGATGTAGAGAATGGACTTATGGACACAAAGAGGGAAGAAGAGAGTAAGACAAGTGAGAAAGTATATAAAGTATATATACTTTATTTATATATATATAAATATAAAGTATATATGTATATAAAGTATATAAAGCATTGACATATATACACTGTGAAAAATAGATAACTAGTGGGAAGCTGCTGTATAACACAGGGAGCCTGTATAACATAGGGAGCCTGGCACTCTGTGATGACCAAGAAGATTAGGATGGGGGGAGGGGAGGCTCAAGAAGAAGGAGATATATATATCATATCATATATCATTATGACTGATTCACTCTGTTGTATAGCAGGAACCAACACAATATTGTGAAGCAATTATCCTCCAATTAAAAAACATTGAAACAATAAACTGATACATCCTCCTTACAGAAGTCATAGTTTGTACTCCCGCAAGCCTTATAAGAGAATGCCTCTTTTCCAGCAGCCTCATTAACAAAGCAGAGTGTCATTTATCTCAGGGACCAGATATACTTCCAGAAACAAAAGCTTTGTCCCAGCTTTCCTTTGATTAGTGTCAGCATGAACTATAGATTTCAGTCCATTCTCTAAACTTACAGGAGTCTTTATATTTACATTTGAAGTGAGTTTTTTATAGGTGGAATGCAGTGAGTTTTGTGTCAACTGTTCATTTCTCACTACCAACAAAAGCATACATATTTCAAAGGGAGAGGAATTAGTGGTGATAGGCATATCAGCAAGATGCTGTCTATACTGTAGTATTTGTTATGATAACGTGTAATGTATATACTGTCACAGAGTATATAGAATTGTAACTCATGACTCACCATTACAAAATTATTTTATAAATGACATGCTATCTTCTGTGCTATTCCAGGACATTTCAAAGCAAATTAATTCTCTTATCCCTTAAAATCTTATTCTCCTTTATATTTATTCTTCTCTTTTTACATTGGGACTCATGGAAACACTGTTAGAAATTGTAGGGTACCTGATACTCCCCAATGCTGTAGTCTCCCACTCTACTTCCTAATATTAGCCTCATTACAACAGGGGACTTGATGAAGTTGCAGTTTAGTTACCTTCAGATATTTACATGTGTAACATCTTAAGTAAAGTTGGTACAGGGCATTCAATACAGTATAAAGTGTTTATAAAACAGTTTTTCACAAGGGTATCCATTTTTAATTGCTAGGTTCAGGTAACTCAGATCCATTGTTGGGGTGAGAAATATGCTCAGCATAATTGCAGGAGTTTGCAAATTTTTAACCTCTATTTATTTCCTTCCTTGAGTTAGTCAAGAGAAACTTAATTGGAAGATTAATGACACTCCACTCCAGTACTCTTGCCTGGAAACTCCCATGGGCAGAGGAGCCTGGTAGGCTGCAGTCCATGGGGTCGTGAAGAATCAGACACAACTGAGCGACTTCACTTTCACTTTTCACTTCCTTGCATTGGAGAAGGAAATGGCAACCCACTCCAGTGTTCTGCCTGGAGAATCCCAGGGAGGGGGAAGCCTGGTGGGCTGCCGTCTATGGGGTCGCACAGAGTCGGACACAGCTGAAGTGATTTAGCAACAGCAGCAGAAATATTATTATAAAATATTAGTAATTTATAATAATTTTAATGTTATCTGAAAATTTCAGTATTTGAGCAAAATAAAGACAATACAGAATTTCAGGGCATCCCTGGTGGTCCAGANTATGGGGTCGCACAGAGTCGGACACAGCTGAAGTGATTTAGCAACAGCAGCAGAAATATTATTATAAAATATTAGTAATTTATAATAATTTTAATGTTATCTGAAAATTTCAGTATTTGAGCAAAATAAAGACAATACAGAATTTCAGGGCATCCCTGGTGGTCCAGAGTTAAAGAATCCTTGTTGCAATGCAGAGGACACTGGTCTGATCTCGGGGATAATCCCACATACCACACAGCAACTAAGCTTGTGTGCTGTAACTACTGAAGCCTGCATGCCCAGAGCCCATGTTCTGCAACAATAGAAGCCATAGCAAAGAGAAGCCCACACACCACAACCAAGAAGAGCCTAACCCTGCTTGCTGCAGCTAGAGAAAGCCTTCACACTGCAATGAAGACCCACCACAACCAACGAATAAAGAAATAAATCTTTAACACAATTTCGGTGTTTGGGCAGGTATTAATAGTGTATTTCTGTCTTTCTCAGGACCATGTTATTAACAGTGAATAGCATTCAATTTCTAGATGTTAGAAAAATATTCTTTTAGAGAAAGATGCTCAGTTAACCTGACTGAAAATATTTGACATATAATCTACAATTCATTGAATATTAGATTGCAGCTTTCAAAGTGCTATAGAATGACAGATTTTCAGAAATATTCAAAACTTATGATATATTATAGTTGTAAAGTATTTGTTTTACTATTTACATATATAGTCCATATTATATACAGTATTTATTAACATATTTTTATCATGTATCGCATACTGGTTAACTGATTAAATGACTTTTTATCTTAAGAAACACTATGGTGCTCCTTCTTGTGACAAAGAGAAACAGGATTTAAATCATACTATGAAATATTATTCAGCATTTTGCCTAGAGTAGCTTTGGAAATATATTTATGTATTGATTGCTTAATTTTTATATAGACTTGACTGGATATCTATTTTAATTTCTTCCCCATTAACATTTCAATTCATATACATATTAAATAATAATACTTTTTGCTCCCTGGCTTTTAAGGAGAAAAGTCAAAAACTCACTTAAATTGAAAACTATAATATTATAGTATGATCAGCCTGTGTCTAAACATCACTAGTTCTGAGGAAGTGTTACTACTTAAGGAAAGACATTCAATTTTGTACCATCAGTTAGCAGCACCCATACCCCCATGTCCCCAAACACACTTTTATAAAAACAGAGATCATCTTAGTGTGCTGTAGTAAGCACCTCCTTACTCCCCAGGTTTATTCCTAAGGCCCAAGAAAGATAACCAGCAACTAGCATGTTTCTTCCATATGAGCCAGTTTATTTTTCCTTTATCTTATTGTTGCTAATTCTACTTAAACATTTTAATTTATTCTAAGTATATTTAATCAAATAACTAAAGATTGCCCATAGTTCAGTTGTGGCATGTATCAGACTAGTATCACCATATCAATTTAAAAATATTTACATTACTACAATAGTTGATTAGGGTTTCACTGGTGGTAAAAAATTCTGCCTGCCAACGCAGAAGACAGGCTCAATACTGGAAGATCCCAGATACTGCAGAACAGCTAAGCCTGTGCACCACAACTACTGAACGTGTGTTCTAGATTCCATGAGCCACATGGAGCCACAACCACTAAAATCACATGCCGCAGCTACTGAAGCCTGCGTGCCCTATAGCCCATGTTCTGCAATCAAAGAAGCCGTTGCAATGAGAAGCCTGCGCACTGCAATTAGAGAGTAACCACAACTCGCCACAACTAGCAGCACTCCTGCGCAGAAACGAAGACCTACCACAGCAAATAAGTAAATAAATAAATCAGTTGATTATGATATAAATCTATGGTAACCCTCTTGCATTTTTCTCTGGGAAATGATTAAGCTTTTCTTAAGTAGTCATATTTTCACTAACATTTGAGATAAAAAAGATATAAAAATTTTACCGTTAGTTCATTCCTGAAACTTCAAACTTTTCACTGAGAATGTCTGATTTACTTTCTGTTGTCACAAAAGGCTCTCAGTAGAGATCTGGAACAAAACAAAAACCACAGAAAACATAAACCTTAGATAAGCTAAACATTATTTAAATAAAATTTCATTTTAATTAATTAACAGTTAACAAAATGACTTTTAATCTAAATTGTAATCTTTTACATTATAAAAACATAATGTATATATCTATATGTTCATTTATGATATAAAATTACCTGAAGACATACTTAATCTTAAGTACAATTTGAGTCAATCAAATTATGTAGGCATAATACAGCTTGATGGTACTGTGTTAGCAGCTAATTTAATTTTCTTCAGCATCCACAATAAAACCTGTGTCCTGACAACAAAGAAAGATGGTTAAAAATATTTTCTACATGGAGTTAAATACTACCTTGAATGAGAATAAAATAATCAAACTGGTCAACTATGAAGTGTGAAAAAGTTGTTCCATTTTATTTATTATTGCTATCAGCTTATTATTAACATAATGGTTGTCATTATTTAGTGAACTGGTGCTGACTCTGTTAGAATAAAATAGCAGAGATATACAGCGTGCACCAGACTAGGAACAAGTACACGGATACAGAGATTTTAATTCTTAGAGATTTTAAGGCAAGAAAGAAAATGAAAGTGAAGTCGCTCAGTTGTGTCCGGCTCTTTGCGACCCCATGGATTGTAGCCCACCAGTCTCCTCCTTCCATGGGATTCTCCAGGCAAGAATACTGGAGTGGTATGCCATTTCCTTCTCCAGGGTATCTTCCCAACCCAGGGACTGAACCCAGGTCTTCCGCATGGCGGGCAGACGTTTTAACCTCTGAGTCACCAACATAGATGATCTTTTTTAAGGCAAGGGATATAACGAATTCACCTGGAGGGACCACGTTGTTAATGCAAATAAATGAAAGAAATCAGGTGAAAGAGGAAGGTCTGTGACAAAGTGCAAATCATATCTGACAGGACCTAACTGATGCTTAGATATTTCCCATCATTTCAAACGAACAGTTCAGTTCAGTCGCTCAGTCAGGTCTGACTGCGACCCCAATGAATTGCAGCATGCCAGGCCTCCCTGTCTGTCACCAACTCCTGGAGTTCACTCAAACTCTCCTCCATCGAGTCGGTGATAACATCCAGCCATCTCATCCTCTGTCGTCCCCTTTCCCTCCTACCCCTAATCCCTCACAGCATCAGAGTCTTTTCCAATGAGTCAACTCTTCTCATGAGGTGGCCAAAGTACTGGAGTTTCAGCTTTAGCATCATTCCTTCCAAAGAAGACCCAGGGCTGATCTCCTTTAGAATGGACTGGTTGGATCTCCTTGCCTCCAACACCACAGTTCAAAAGCATCAATTTTTCAGCCCTCAACTTTCTTCACAGTCCAACTGTCATATCCATACATGACCACTGGAAAAACCATAGCCTTGACTAGATGGACCTTTATTGGCAAAGTAATGTCTCTGCTCCTGAATATGCTCTCTAGCTTGGTCGTAAGTTTCCTTCCAAGGAGTAAGCATCTTTTAATTTCATGGCTGCAATCACCATCTGCAATGATTTTGGAGCCCCCCAAAATAAAGTCTGACACTGTTTCCACTGTTTCCCCATCTATTTCCCATGAAGTGATGGGACCAGATGCCATGATCTTTGTTTTCTGAATGTTGAGCTTTAAGTCAATTTTTTCATTTTCCTCTTTCACTTTCATCAAGAGTCTTTTTAGTTCCTCTTCACTTTCTGCCATAAGGATGGTGTCATCTGCATATCTGAGGTTATTGATACTTCTCCAGCCAATGAACAATACAGGCCAATTATAGCCACCTCTTATGGTGCTGTGAACAATGCCAGAAACTTATTTTTTAATTTTATATATCCTTATTTTAATGTCATGAATTATTAAAATAAGCAAACACACCACATGAGCCGTAAGAATATACATTTTAAGTAGTCTTCTTTGCCAGTTTCCTTGATGTAAACATTCCAATATGACCAGTTTAAGTCTATCAAAGTTATGTCATTGAACATGGAGTTGAGAAGAGTCTCATGTATTCATTTCTCACAAGCATGTACACTGTGCCTTCATACACCTCTCCCAAAGGCAAGGATTACTATTTAATTTTAAGGAGCTTTATAAACATCCACAAGTACCAAGAAGTCTACCAAAGTGGACATATCTGTATATCAGTATCTTTGGAAACATTTTAACTTCTTCTTTACTAGTTCCAGCTTCCATAGTCTTATACCCTTTAATTTATATCTGCTTCTTGCCTTTATGTATGTGCTGTTCCACTCCTTCCTCCACACTCCACATTTTGTATTTATGGCTATTATTGTGGGTTTGCTTCTCTAGGCCATTTTTACCCAACACACAGTTTCCTGTGTTTGGTTCCTTGTGTGACCCACCAACATACTTAAGACAGTCTTGACTCCCTCTAGTTCCAAGTCTGGTGACAGAGTCTCCTCCACTTTGGTCAGGAGAGAACAAAAGAAAACATACAATATTACACTGAAAAATAGTTTTTGTCATTATCAACCTAGAACAGATACCAAAAGAAAGATATGCTTTAGTGTTATTAAATGTGAAAAGGGACAGACAGCCAAATGTGTCTGTGGGGTAGATGATAAAGGAAGGAGAAGAGAGGTTCTACAAAGAAATTGGGTGGTCAGCAATTTCAAGAAAAAGAATACTAATATTAGTCCACATGCATCATTAAATGCACCCTAATGATTTACAAATAGCAACTATATTTCAAATAACAAGTCCATTTTGGAAAAAGAAGCTGAACAAAAACAAATGCATGTGCAGGCACACATGTGCATACACACCCCACTTGAGAGATGTTCAACTTATTCTGTCCAAACTACAATTAAAAACTGAACAGACTAAAAATCAACAACCATACTTAGATGATCTGTTAGAAAACTGAGGTTATGAGAAAAACTACAAGCTCCTTACATGCCTGAACAGAAACCAGAAGTCAAGAAGTTGTGATAAATGCATGGAAAGCAAATGACTTNTATTCTGTCCAAACTACAATTAAAAACTGAACAGACTAAAAATCAACAACCATACTTAGATGATCTGTTAGAAAACTGAGGTTATGAGAAAAACTACAAGCTCCTTACATGCCTGAACAGAAACCAGAAGTCAAGAAGTTGTGATAAATGCATGGAAAGCAAATGACTTTTATAAAAATAATAATTATAAACAAAACTTTGAAAATCAGCATACACTATGAACAAATGTAACATATAAGGTACTGATGTGAAAAAAAAGATAACTATAACACAATATTAAACAAAATACATTAGGAAATGTAAACAATTTCTACAAATAATTAAGAGGTATACCAATTACCCAAAGAGGAAAACTGAGTTAATTATATGAATAACTTTAGTTGCTCAGTCTTATCTGATTCCTTGTGACCCCATGGAATGAAGCACACCAGGCTTACCTGTCCTTCATTCATATACTTGAGTATATGAATAGGCATCTCACAGAAAATGAAACTAAATGAAACTAAATAAGCATCTAAAAGTTCTAAAGTAAGAAGTGGTCAGAAAAATAATATATTTGAAAATAAGATGCATTTCCAATAAATCACAGTGACAAAAATAAACAGTGGCTAGACTTGGTACTGATGAGAATATGTAGAACTGGGAAAGTTCTAACAATGATAATGCAAATTTAAACTGTATATGATGCTGTACATCATATATTGATATCGTATGCTAACACAATGGACATGAGTTTGAGTAAACTCCAGGAGATAGTGAAGGACAGGGAAGCCTGACATGCTGTAGTTCATGAGGTTGCAAAGAGCCAGACATCAGTTTGCCACCAAACAACAAGATGGTATAAGCATAATCTGTTAATACTACAGAGTGTTAAGGATTTACAGCATACAACCCTCCAATATTATTTCTTAATGTTATAGTAACTCACATATGTTCAAGGTGATAGGTTCAATAATGTTTACTGTAACTTTGATATTTATTATCAAAAATAGATTTAAGCTGAATTATCCTACCAAGAGAAAAATAAGTACATTGTAATATCATTTTTATAACTGCTATGACTCTTCATTGAAGGACCACTAGGATCTCTCCTATTGTGGAACAAGATGCGTACATTGCTCATTGCAGCTAGCAATTTACCCTATGGGGAACTGTAGGGGTATCCAGTAAGAAGATATGAAAACGGAAGTTCTGTTTGGTTTGGATCTTTTAAATGATTGGAGGGAATGCAAAGAAATCAAGCTTAGTTCTATATTGAGAGCTGTTAGAAAGCAGCGGTAATTCTGTGATTTAACATCATAATGAACTTTTTCAAACTTATTTTATTGAAGGATAATTGCTTTATAGAATTTTGTTTCCTGTCAAACTCAACATGAATCAGCCATAGGTATATATATATCCCCTACCTTTTGAATCTCTCACCATCTCGCCCCTCTAGGTTGATACAGAGCCCCTATATGAGTTTCCTGAGTCATACAGCAAATTCCCATTGGCTATCTATTTTACACATGGTTACATAAGTTTCCATGTTACTCTTTCCATACATCTCACTCTCTCCTCCCTTCTCCCCATGTCCATAATTCTATTCTCTATGTCTGTTTCTCGATTGTTGCCCTATAAATAAAGTACCGTTTTTCAAGATTCTGTGTATATACATTAGAATATGATATTAATCTTTCTCTTTTTGATTCACTTCACTCTGTATAATAGAGTCTAGGTTCATCCACCTCATTAGAACACAAATGTATTCTTTTTTATGGCTGAGTAATACTCCATTGTGTATATGTACCACAACTTCTTTATCCATTCATCCATCAGTGGACAGGCATCTAGGTTGCTTCTATGTTCTAGCTATCGTAAATAGTGCTGCAATGAACAATGGATATGTCTTTTTTGTTTTGGTTTCCTCAAGGTATATGGCTAGGAGTGGGATTGCTGGGTCATATGGTGGTTTTCTTCCTATTTTTTAAGGAGTCGCCATACTATCTTCCATAGTAGCTGTATCAATTTACATTCCCACCAACAGTATAAGAGTTCCCTTTTCTCCACACCCTCTCCAGTATTTATTGTTTATAGGCTTTTTGATTACGGCCATTCTGACCTGTGTAAAGTGATATCTCATTGTAATTTTGATTTGCAATTCTGGCATGCTGCAATTCATGGGGTCACAAAGAGTCGGACACAACTGAGTGACTGAGCTGGACTGAACTGAATAATGAGTGAAGTCGAACATCTTTTCATGTGCTTGTTAGCCATCTGTATGTCTTTTTTGGAGAAATATCTGTTTAGGTTTTTTCCCACTTGTTTATTGGGTTGTTTGTTTTTCTGGCATTGAGTTGTATGAGCTGCTTGTATATTTTGGAAATTAATCCTTTGACAGTTGCTCCATTTGCTATTATTTTCTCCCATTCTGAGAGTTGTCTTTTCACCTTACTTATAGATTCCTTTGCTGTGCAAAAGTTTTGCAATTTAATCAGGTCCGACTTGTTTACTTTTGTTTTTATTTCCATTACTCTAGAGGGTGGGTCATAGAGGGTCTTGCTTTGATTTATGTCATCGAGTGTTCTGCCTCTGTTTTCTTCTAAGAGTTTTATAGTTTCTGTTCTTATATTTAGATCTTTAATCCATTTTGAGTTTATCTTTGTGTATCTTCTTAAAGTGTTCTAATTTCATTCTTTTACATGTAGCTGTCCAGTTTTCCCAGCACCATTTATTGAAGAGGCCATCCTTCCCGATTGTATATTCTTGCCTCCTTTGTCAAAAACAAGGTACCCATAGTTGCATGGGTTTATTTCTTGGATTTCTATCTTGTTCCATTGGTCTATATTTCTGTTTTGGGGGAAGGACCATACTGTCTTGATGGTTGTAGCTTTGTAGTATAATCTAAAGTCAGGAAGGTTGATTTCTCCAGCTCCATTCTTCTTTCTCAAGACTGCTTTGGCTATTCGGAGTCTTTTGCATTTCCATATGAAATGTGAAATTTTTATTTTATTTCTGTAAAAAATGCCATTGGTAATTTAATATGGATTGCATTGACTCTGTATGTTGCATTTGGTGGTAAAGTCATTCTCACAAAATCGATTTTTCCTACCCAGGAACATAGAATATCTCTCCATCTGTTTGTATTCTCTTTGATTTCTTTCATTAATGTTTTATAATTTTCTGTGTTCAGTTCTTTCCCCCGCTCTCCCTTATGTAAGTTCATTCCTAGATACTTAATTCTTTTTGTTGCAATGGTGAATGGGGTTGATTCCTTAATTTCTCCGATTTTTCATTGTTAGTATATAGAAATGTAAGTGATTTCTGTGTGTTGATTTTGTATCCTTCAACTTTGCTAAATTCACTGATTAGCTCTAGTAATTTTCTGATACTATTTTTAGGGTTTTCTATGTACAGTATCATGTTATTTGTAAACAGCGAGAGCTTTACTTCTTTTCTAAATTCTTTTTATTTCTTTTTCTTCTATGATTGCTGTAGCTAGGACTTTCAGAACTATGTTGAATAATAGTGGTGAAAGTGGACACCTTAATCTTGTTCCTGTTCTTAGGGGGAATGCTTATGGTTTTTCACCATTGAGAATAATGTTTGCTGTAGGTTCATCATATATGGTCTTTACTATGTTGAGGTAGGTTCTTTCTATGCCCATTTTTTGAAGAGTTTTTATCATAAATGGGTGCTGAATTTTCTCAAAGGCTTTTTCTGCATCTATTGAGATTATCATATGGTTTTTATCTTTCAGTTTGTTAATATGGTGTATCACATTGATTGATTTGCATATACTGAAGAATTCTTGCATCTCTGGAATAAACCCAACTTGATCATGGTGTATGAGCTTTCTGATTTGAATTTGAATTCTGTTTCCTAAAATTTTTTTGAGAATTTTTGCTTCTATGTTCATCAATTATATTGGCCTGTAGTTTTCTTTTTTGGTGTTGTGTTTGTCTGGTTTTGGTATCCAGGTCATGGTGGCCTCATAGAATGAGTCTGGAAGTGTTCCTTCCTCTGAAATTTTTTGAAACAGTTTTAGAAGGATAGGCATTATCTCTTCTGTAAATGTTTGATAGAATTCTGTTACACCATCTGGTCCTGGGCTTTTGTTTTTTCAGAGATTTTTGATCACAGCTTCAATTTCAGTGCTTGCAACTAGGTTGTTAAAAATTTCTATTTCTTCCTGGTTCAGTCTTGGAAGATTGAACTTTCCTAAGATTCTGTCCATTTCTTCCAGGTTATCCATTTTATTGCCATATAAATGATCATAATAGTCTCTTATAATCCTTTGCATTTCTGCATTGTCTGTTGTAATCTCTCCTTTTTCATTTCTAATTTTGTTGATTTAATTCTTCTCTCTTTTTCTTTATGAGTCTGGGGCTAAAGGTTTGTCAATTTTGATTATCTTCTTAAAGAATCAGCTTTTAGTTTTACTAAATTGACTGTTGTTTCTTTTTTTTCTGTTCAGAACTTTATAATTTCTTTCCTTCCACTAATCTTAGTTAGTTTTATTTTTTGTTTTTTGGTGTGTGTGTGTGTGTGTGTGTGTGTGTGTTCTTATTTTTTCAGTTGTTTTAGGTATAAAATTAGTTTGTTTATTTGATGTTTTTCTTGTTTCTTGAGGTAGGGTTGTATTGCTATAGACTTCCCTCTTAGAACTGTTTTTGCTGCATCCCACAGGTTTTGAGTTGTCATGTTTTCATTGTCACTTGTTTCTGGAAATTTTTTGATTTCCCTTTTGATTACTTCAGTAACCTGCTGGTTATTTAGATATGTATTGTTTAATCTCCATGTGTTTGTGTTTCTTACTTTTTTTATTATAATTGATATCTAGTCTCATAGCATTGTGGTCGGAGAAGATACTTGATATGATTCCCATTTTAAAAATTTTACTGAGGTTTGATTTGCGACCCAAGATGTGGTCTATCCTGGAGAATATCCCATTTGCACTTGAGAAAAATATGCATTCTTCTGCATTTGGATGGAATATCCTGAAGATATCAATGAAATCCACTTCATCTAATGTATCATTAAAAACGTGTTTCATTATTAGTTTTCTGTTTTGATGATCTGTGCATTGGTGTTGATTGGGAGTTGATTTTATAGATCTTTTTCCTTCTCTTTTATTTCTTGATAATATAAGTCCCTTTGTTGTAAAGGTGGTTTGGTGGTACTGAATTCTCTTAACTTTTGCTTGTCTGAAAAGCTTTTTACTTCTTCATCAATTTTGAATGAGATCCTTGACAGATACAATAATCTTGGTTGTAGATTTTTCCCTTTCAGTACTTTAAATATATCCTGCCATTCCCTTCTGGCCTGCAGAGCTTCTGCCAAAAGATCATCTGTGAAGCATATGGGGTTTCCCTTGTATGTTATTTATTGCTTCTCCCTGACTGCTTTTAGTATTCTGTCTTTGTGTTTAGTCTTTGCTAGTTTGATTAGTATGTGTCTTGGCATGTTTTTCCTTGGGTTTATCCTGCATGGGACTCTTTGTGCCTCTTGGACTTGATTGACTTTATTTACTTTTCCATTTGGGGGAAATTTTCAACTACAGTCTCTTCAAAAATTTTCTCACATCCTTTCTTTTTCTCTTCTTCTTCTAGGACCCCTATAATTCAAATGTTGATGCATTTGCTATTGTCCCAGAGGTCTGTAAGATTGTCCTCAGTTATTTTCATTCTTTTTACTTTATTCTGCATTTCAAAAGTTATTTCCACTATTTTATCTTCCAGCTCACTGATTTGTTCTTCTGCTTCAGTTATTCTATTTTTATTCCTTCTAGAGCATTTTTAATTTCATTAATTGTATTGTCTATGTATGTTTATTTTTTGATTCTAGATCTTCGTTAATTGATTATTGCATTTTGTCCATTTTCAAGGTTTTTGATCATCTCTACTATCATTATTCTGAATTCTTTTTCATGCAGTTTGCCTATATCCTCTTTGTTTATTTATTTGGACTTATGTGTTTCTAGTTTGTTCCTTCATTTGTGTAGTATTTCTCTGCCTTCTAATTATTATTATTTTTTAACTTATTGTGTTTGAGGTCTCCTTTTCACAGGCTTCAATTCTTTCTTCCTTTTGGTTTCTGCCCTCTTAAGTTTGGTCCAGTGGTTTGTGTAAGCTTCAGATAGGATGAGATTCATGTTGAGCTGTTGTTGTTGTCTGTTTGTTTATTTGTTTGTTTTTCCTCTCATGGCCAAGGCTGAGTGAGGTGGTAATCCTGTCTGCTGGTGATTTGGTTTGTATTTTTTTTTGTTTGTTGTTTAGATAAGGTGTCCTGCACAAGGTGCTACTGGTGGTTGGATGATGGTGGGTCTTTTATTCAAGTGGTTTCTTTTGTGTGAGTTCTCACTCTTTCATACTCCCTAGGGTTAGTTCTCAGGTAGTCTAGGGTCTTGGAGTCAGTACTACCACTCCAAAGGCTCAGGGCTTGATCCTTGGTCAGGAACAGAGATTCCACAAGAAGTGTGCCATGGCATTAAGTGAGATAAAAACAAATAGCCACAAAACAAAAACCAAAGATGAACCCCAGAGAAATGGCAGTTATAAAATCAGGCAAATAATAATTAAAATGATGGAGTACATACATAAACATATACACCCACAATCAAAGTCAAAATAGTTCAGCTGAAATAAAGTACAATAGATTGATCTGGCAAATAAAGGAAAGAAAAACTTATATTTACCAGTTAGGAACAAAACTAACTAAACCACAACCTACAAAACAAAACTAAAGCAAGGTGCCAAGTTGGGGATAAAGCAATGAAAACAAAACTAACACATATTTTGAGAGGAAAGGGAAGAAAGTAAAGGAAGAAGGAATAGGTATGTAGAGTTAAATAGGGATAGATGAAGAAGATTTATATATTTAAAGATTAATTGCAAGGGGATAAGAACAGTAGCAAAGGTAAACAAAGGAATAAATGTAGAAAAAAATATAATTAGTTTTAAAAAGTAAAATTATGAAAAAAAAGAAAAAAGGAAGAAAGAAAAAAGGAAAAAACCCATATAACTGCAAAAGCCCAACGTAGAGACAGAGGTTTATAGCAACACTAAAAATAGCATGAGCAAAATAAAATCAGTCCAACAAAAGTAAAATACAGTAGATTGACCCAGGCAAACAAAGGAAACCAAAAATTATATCTACTAGTTAAGAACAAAACTAATTAAAGCACAAGCTAGAAAACAAAACTAAAGCGAGGTGCCAATTGGAGAAGAAAGTAATGAAAATAAAACTAACAAAATATTGACAGGAAAGGAAAAAAGAATAGATATGCAAAGTTAAATAGAGGTAAGTAAAGAAGACTTATATAAAGATTAACACCAAGCAGAAAAGAACAGCAGGAAAAGCAAACAAGGGATAAATGTAGAAAAAAAAATTATAATAGATTTTAAAAAATAAAAAAAAATTAAAAAAAAAGAAAGAACTCCACAGAACTGCAAAAGCTCAACGTAGAGGCAGAGGTTTATTACAACAATAAAATATGTGACTGAGGGAAGAAAAAAAAAAAGCTCAAAATCTTAATTAGATTTCATAGTGCCAATAATGGAGAAGGCAATGGCAACCCAGTCCAGTACTCTTGCCTGGAGAATCCCAGGCAATGGAGCCTGGTGGGCCGCCATCTATGGGGTCGCACAGAGTCGGACACGACTGACGTGACTTAGCAGCNGGAAAGGAAAAAAGAATAGATATGCAAAGTTAAATAGAGGTAAGTAAAGAAGACTTATATAAAGATTAACTCCAAGCAGAAAAGAACAGCAGGAAAAGCAAACAAGGGATAAATGTAGAAAAAAAATTATAATAGATTTTAAAAAATAAAAAAAAATTAAAAAAAAAGAACTCCACAGAACTGCAAAAGCTCGACGTAGAGGCAGAGGTTTATTACAATAATAAAATATGTGACTGAGGGAAGAAAAAAAAAAGCATGGAGAAGGCAATGACAACCCAGTCCAGTACTCTTGCCTGGAGAATCCCAGGGAATGGAGCCTGGTGGGCCGCCATCTATGGGGTCGCACAGAGTCGGACACGACTGACGTGACTTAGCAGCAGTACCAAAAAAGTCAACAACTACAATGGAGGGGGAAAATATGAAAAAAAAAAAAAAAAGAAAAGAAAAAATCCAAAAGAATCTACAGAACAAGTCAAAACATAAGAATAATAAATATTTTTTTTTGAGTCACTACTGTCAGAGTCCTTTCTTCTCTGGGAGTCACAGTCTACCTCACCTGCCTAGGATGCCCTCCAACCCTGTGCTGATCTCTGGACCTGCTGTGGGGGCAGCTCAGATTCTAATCTGGTCCTACTCCTGTGTATTCTTGCCTCCAATGTCCACAGCTATCAGAACTAGTGTTTTCTTTTTTAGGAGCTCTCATGACATGGGGTCATAAAGAGTTGGATATGACTGAGTGACTGAACTGACTAATGTCCTTTTATATATTCCATAGATACACAGTCTGCCTAGTTGATAGTGTGGACTTAATCTGCAATTTATACAGCTGGTGGGAAGGTTTTGGGTCTTCTTCCTTAGCCACACTGCCCCTGGGTTTCAGTTGTGATTTTATTTCCACCTTTGCAGGTGGGTCGTCCACTGGGATTTGCTCCTGAGGCTGCCCTGGAGGACTTGGGTTTGCCCCATGAGGGCCAGGTGTGGAAGTGGTGCAGCTGCTTGGGTCTCAGGGGTTCTGGCAGCACCAGGTACTCAGGGGAGTTGGTGGCTAGGGCATCAGGAAATATAGTGCTCTAGAAGTGTATGGCAACCAGTATTGGCAAATACACTCCAGTATTCTTGCCTGGAGAACCCCTGGCAGAGAAGCCTGACAGGCCACATCTACACGGTTGCAATGAATTGAACACGATGGAAGCAACCCTGTGCGCATAGATGCAAGACATTTTTTGCCTGTGGCAGCTCTGCCCTAGTGAGAGTTGAGCGTGAAGATGGTGCAGCTCTTAGCTTTCAGGGAACCTCACAGGGCCAAGTGTGCAGGGACACAGGCTGCCTCTGCCTTGGGAGTCACGGCCCTATCTGAGTCTTCTTTTGAGCTTCTTGTAGCTGGCGATCAGAAGGCCTCTTTGGCCAATCTTTCTCCTACTCCGTCTGTTCAGGCTCTTAGAGGGCTCCCTTGCCTGAGGTCCTTTACTGTTGTTTGGCCCATCAGGCACATAGAAGGGGCCACTCTGGCGGGGGTCATACTCTGTAGATTGGCACGTCAGGCAGTTAAAGGGGCACTCTGGGTGGAATCCTACTTTTTAGTTCAGTGTATCAGGCATTTGATGGGCCAGTCTCTCTATTTTTCAGCTGCAGATGCTTACATGTAAGGACAGAGAGGCTATGTTGATGGCTCCACCCCCCTAGGCATGACTCAGTAGTATCACTTTACTTCCATGGTTGCCTGGATTTCCTCCACAGGCATTTTCCACCACAATCTCCTCCCTCACATCCCTTCGATCTGTCTCTCCTCAACCAATAGCAGCCATCACCCTGGGATTGCTTCACAATCCCTAGACTCCAGCTGCCAGCTTCTGCACCTTCCAGGGGATCTGCACCCCTGACTCGGGTATATATGGCTGTGGCCAGGACTGTCAGATTCTCATTCCATTTAGGCTGCCATAGATCACCTGTTTTACTCTCAGCCTTAAATGTTTCTCCTCTGACTCAAACAATTGCCCCAATGTGGGGATGGGACCCACCAAGGGCAGGTCCAGTGCTACTAACACTCCTGTTTTTCCCCCTAGTTCTTTCATCCTGCTGAGTTTTGCATTGTTCTATATATTCTTTTCTGCTGGTCAGGTACTCCTGTCCATTCTCAGCTGGTTTGCCTCATGCTCTTCTGTGTCTGAAGGTGTATTCCTGATGTATCCATGGAGAGAGATGTACTCCACATCCACCTGCTCTGTAGCCATCTTGCCTGCCCCCCCCTTAATGAACTTTTATATAGAAGGAGAAAAGATTAGCATGAAACTGAAAATATATATAAAGAAGCATCAGCTACTCTCATCAGCTCTCATGGGGTATATTTGGTGTTTCTGTAATTTGCACAGTATGTTTGTTGCTGATTTCTGTGTGTGGACAAACTTTGGGCCCACAGTGTGTCCTTAATTGATGTTGATATTCTATGAAGTTATTAACATTTAAAAGGAGAACTTTAAGCTTAGCTCTGAGTGTTAGCCCAACTCCTGGATGTCTACTTTTGCCTTTCTCATGTTAGATAAAATATGGAAGCTAAAATAAAAGAGAAGTACACACATCAGCTTCTAGTTATCGTAGCCCCTCCTGCTTTTGTATAATAACTTCAACTCCCATTGTTTTGGAAAGTCTATGTTCAGGTATACTATCACTCAGCTCTAGTTATCTGCTACCAGTCTTGTTGGTTTCAATTAATTTCCAATAACCTTGATTTCTTGTTTCTTTTCTTTCATCCTTGACAACAACAAAAAGTGCTTTAATGTTTAATGATTAAATCTAAGCTAGTTAATACATAGTGCTGACTTCGTGCAGCAAGTTAGTAATAATGTGATGACTGTTTTTATCTGAAATTAATTTGATAGACACCACAGACCTATCCTGGGTCCTTTGATTTGGTTGTATAATGAATATCGTGCAGATGGTAAGAAATTTTGACTTAATTAAGCATATTAAGAATAATTAAATGACTTTGACTTTGAAAATGATATTGCTCTTGTCTTCAGTTAACTCATATAAAGCATATACACTAATTGATTAATAGGGAAGGGAGTGGGCCAACTGTACTTATGCAATTCAACAATAAATGAATGTCCATGTCTATGCGTTGAGTTTTTACACACACACACACACACACACACACATACAATTTTTCCATGTTTAAGAATGTTGTTAAATATATTAAATCATTAGCAGTATTATAAAATACAAAAGGAATCAGCAACTTGGCAATGTGTAATCTAAAATCACTTCTTACTGCTCCTTCTAGCATCCAATTCCTCAGTTCAGTTCAGTTCATTTCAGTCGCTCAGTCATGTACGACTCTTTGCGATCCCATGTATCGCTCAGCCTTCTTCACAGTCCAGCTCTCACATCCATACATGACTATTGGAAAAACCATAGCCTTGACTAGACAGACCGTAGTTGGCAAAGTAATATCTCTGCTGTTGAATATGCTATCTAGGTTGCTCATAACTTTTCTTCCAAGGAGTAAGCCTCTTTTGATTTCATGGCTCCAGTCACCATCTGCAATGATTTTGGAACCCCCCAAAATAAAGTCTGACACTGTTTCCACTGTTTCCCCTCTATTTCCCATGAAGTGATGGGACTGGATGCCATGATCTTCATTTTCCGAATGTTGAGCCTTAAGCCAACTTTTTCACTCTCCTCTTTCACTTTCATCAAGAGGCTCTTTAGTTCCTCTTCACTTTCTCCCATAAGGGTGGTGTCATCTGCATATCTGAGGTGATTGATATTTCTCCCAGCAATCTTGATTCTAGCTTGTGTTTCTTCCAGTCCAGCATTTCTCATGATGTTTTCTGCATATAAGTTAAATAAGCAGGGTGAGAATATACAGCCTTGACGTACTCCTTTTCCTATTTGGAACCAGTCTGTTGTTCCATGTCCAGTTCTAACTGTTGCTTCCTGACTTGCATACAGTTTTCTCAAGAGGCAGGTCAGGTGGTCTGGTATTCCCATCTCTCTCAGAATTTTCCACAGTTTATTGTGCACAAAAATGTTATCTTAAATGGGTTAAATCTGTATAGTGTATGTGGCTAGCACTTATAACATTGATAATGTGAAAATTATTAATATAATGTAATTTTTGCATTTTTAAATGCATGACATTCCTCTTTATCTGTTCAAAGTATCAGTCTTCTTGGGAGTAGGCAACTGTTCACTACAGAGGGAACATTCATGAGAAGATCAAGTTGAAACAAAAGATTCGGAATTAAAAAAAATAATATAAATTTTTATTCAAAAGAAGGTACTTCCTTCTCAAAAAAAGAGTAACAATGGCTTTTTCACCCCATTATTATCTTAAACATCTGACTTTCTCATGACTTTTGGACAAACCACACATGACTTTACAAACTTGAAATGTGACTAATACAAATTCAGCTCAGTTTAGTTCAGTCACTCAGTCATGTCTGATTCTTTGCAACCCCATGAATTGCAGCACGCCAGGCCTCCCTGTCNTCTCCCAGCAATCTTGATTCCAGCTTGTGCTTCTTCCAGTTCAGCATTTCTCATGATGTATTCTGCATATGAGTTAAATAAGCAGGGTGACATTTTTGTTAATGACATTAATAACAAAAAGTAGTATATTAAGATATTTTGTGCTGGATGTGTAGGAGACGAGTAGAAATTAAAAACAAGATGCTAATCCTTTAAATCAGTTGTCTTTTTAAATAAGATTCATTCCTATAAGATATATATCTCAATTCATTAGCATATAGAAAGAACTTTAATTTTTTTAAATTCTATTACTGTTACTAATTACCTTTATTTGAAATATTATTATACTTAACTACCACCTGTTTATATTTTATAAATAAATATGCAAAGAATGCTCAAACTACCACACAATTGCACTCATCTCACAAGCTAGTAAATAATGCTCAAAATTCTCCAAGCCAGCCTTTAGCAATATGTGAACTGTGAACTTCTAAATGTTGAAGCTGATTTTATAAAGGGCAGAGGAACCAAAATCAAATTGCCAACAACCACTGGATCATCGAAAACACAAGAGAGTTCCAGAAAAACACCTATTTCTGCTTTATGGACTATGCCAAAGCCTTTGACTGTGTGGATCATAACAAACTGTGGTAAATTTTTGAAAAGATGGGAGTACTAGACCACCTGACCTGCCTCCTGAGATTTCTGTGTGCAGGTCAGGAAGCAACAGTCAGAACCAGACATAAACAAAAGACTGGTTCCAAATGCAAAAGGAGTACGTCAAGGCTATATATTGTCACTCTGCTTATTTAACTTCTATACAGAGTACATCATGAGAAACGCTGGGCTGGTGAAGCACAAGCTGGAATCAAGATTGCTGGGAGAAATATCAATAACCTCAGATATGCAGACAACACTGCCCTTATAGCAGAAAGTGAAGAGGAACTAAAGAGCCTCTTGGTGAGAGTGAAAGAGGAGAGTGAAAAAGTTGGCTTAAAGCTTAACATTCAGAAAACGAAGATCATGGCATCTGGTGTCATCACTTCATGGGGAAATAGATGGGGAAACAGTGGAAACAGTGTCAGACTTTATTTTTCTGGGCTCCAAAATCACTGCAGATGGTGATTGCAGCCTTGAAATTAAAAGACGCTTACTCCTTGGAAGGAAAGTTATGACCAACCTAGACAGCATATTAAAAACCATAGACATTACTTTGCCAACAAAGATCCATCTAGTCAAGGCTATGGTTTTTCCAGTGGTCATGTATGGATGTGAGAGTTGGACCATAAGAAAAGCTGAACACCAAAGAGTTGATGCTTTTGCACTTTAGTGTTAAAGATACTCTTGAGAGTCCCTTGGATGGCACAAAGATCAAGCCAGTCAATCCTAAAGAAAATCGGTCCAAAATATTCATTGGAAGGACTGATGCTAAAACTGAAGTTCCAATACTTTGGCCACCTGATACGAAGAGCTGACTCATTGGAAAACACCCTGATGCTGGGAAAGATTGAAGATGGGAAGAGAAGAGGATGACAGAGGATGAGATGGTGGATAGCATCACTGACTCAATGGACATGAGTTTGAGTAAACTCCGGGAGTTGGTGATGGACAGGGAAGTCTAGCATGCTCCAGTCCATGGGGTCAGAAAAAGTCGGACAGGACTGAATGACTAACCAGAACTGATTTGCTATAAAAGGAATGCATATGTTAGAGCTATTGATTCTGTCTGAGAATGTCATAAAAAAGCTGATGTTTATATATAGAGTTCAAACCCTTCATATATTTGAATATTATTTGAATATTTACTANCTCTTGCTTTTTCCATGATCCAGCGGATGTTGGCAATTTGATCTCTGGTTCCTCTGCCTTTTCTAAAACCAGCTTGAACATCAGGAAGTTCACGGCTCATGTATTGCTGAAGCCTGGCTTGGAGAATTTTGAGCATTCCTTTACTAGCATGTTAAGCTAAGTGAAATAAGTCAGTCAGAGAAATACAAATACTGAATGGTATCACGTACATGTCAAATCTTAAAAATAAAACCAGCTAGTGCATATAACAGAAAAGAAGCAGACTCACCGAATTAGAGACTAGACTAGCGGTTACCAGAAGGAAGGAGCGTGGCAGAGCTAGGGGATTAAGAGGTATAAAGTACTATGCGTAAAATAAACAATCTACAAGGATACAGTATACAGTACAGGTAATACAGCCAATATTTTCTAAGAACTATAAATGGAGTGCAACCTTTAAAAACACTCTGCTGTATCCCTGAAACTTACAGAACGTTATAAATGAACTACACCTCAGTTTTTAAAAATAAGAATACTATTCCCAGGGATAAGAAAAAGTGTGACAGCCAGAATGAAAATTAAACTATGAGTGCTGGTTGGTAGGATTCGGATCTTGCCTCATAGGAAAATCTCAGATCACAAAACTGCTTCAAAAGACATGTTCTCCTTCTCCCCCACATAGAGAGAGAGGAATACACACACAGATTCACAAAAGGAGAAAACTGAACACAAGGAGGAAGCACAGAAAAACGTAATCTCACACTGTTAGGGTAATTGAGGAAAGGTTCAGCACAGTAGAGACTGCGGAGGGGGTGGGGGGCGCTGAGAAAGGAAATCACAGCTATCAGTGATGCGTGTTTGGGCATAGCTTGAGAGAGCCACAGCCTACATACCCCCACTGTCCGCATCTCTAAATTTGTCTTAGCCCCTCATTTGACACCTGAGGGTCTTCCTTAGGAGATAATGCCCTATGAATCTCTCACCTTTCTGCATGGACTAGGCAAAGGGTGTCATCAACCTTTTCAAGCGTGCTTTGCAAGGTAAATCATCCTTGGAAGCTAAGACCGTGCCATCTCTCCAGGTCTGAAGGCAGATTTGTTTCACCAATCAAAGATAAACAAAAAAATCGACAAAAATACACAAAGATAGACAATATCTCCCTCCCCAGAGCCACTCCAAGAGGATAAGGACTCCTAGTATCTGCAAGAAGATTGGCTTACATTCCAGAGTAAGGCAGGAGAGGTCACCAGCAGCCCTAGATAAAATCAGTTTCCTAACCTAGGGGGGTCTTCTTGATACACTCCCAGGGCACATGCAGGCTTTAGCCAGCCCCCCCCACCATCCCGTGGGCACTGGGACTCAGAGAACTAAGACAAGGGACTGCTCTGCTTGCTGCTTTTGGCATAAGTAACCAGTGCTTTTTGTCTCTAACCCAGATATATACGTGTGCGTATCTGACAGTAATGTACATGTACACGTATACATGTATATATGTATATGTGTGTATATGTGTGTATACATACTGACAGTAATGTGCATGTACATGTATATGTGTATATATTCACATGTATATACATATGTGTGTATACATGCTGACAGAAACATGCATGTACATGTATGCATGTATATATTCACATGTATATGTGTGTACATACTGACAGTAATGTGCATTTACATGTATCTGTGTATATATTCACATGTATATATGTGCGTATACATACTGACAGTAATGTGTATGTACATGTTTACACGTATATATTCACATGTATACACATGTGTGCATACATAATGACAGTGTTGTACATGTGTATATATTCACATGTATATACATATGTGTTTATACATGCTGACAGCAACGTGCATGTACATGTATATATTCACATGTATGTGTGCGTAAACATACTGACAGTAATGTGCATGTACATGTATATATCCACATGTATATATGTGTGCATGTATGTATGCGTGCTGACAGTAATGTGTGTACACATGTTTACATGTATATACTACATATGTATTTTGTGTGTATATGTTCACATGTATATGTGTGCAGTAGCATGTATGTACATGTTCACATTTATATACTATATATGTATACAAATACATACATTGATCATATTATATGTATAAATTACACACACACACACATATATCTGCAACAGACAAACTTGCTAACTTGCAAGTAGCTTACAGTCTCAGACTCTTCTCAGCTTCTCACTTTAAATAATTCTCAGCTCAATATTCCTTCCCCTCACTGCAACTCGTGCCAGACCCGCTTCTGACCCCTGCTTTCACATCTCAGTGCCGCTGCTCCTACCAGAAAGCGGCTCCTTGAGCTAACGGAGCCAGAGTTCCCTCAGTTACCACAACCTCACCACAGCCCACCACCCTGTCCGCCAGTAACAGCGGGCGGCGGCGCGGGGTCTTTTCACCATTCCCCCACCCCCATCCCCGGGTGGCCCACACCGCACCATAAATCCTCCATCAGGCATTTCTGGGGGGCCGGCGCAGAAAGGCTGTCCTGTGGGATGAGCCATCAGAAATAGCAGAGGCCCGACCACAGGCTGAGATGAGAGGCAGAACAAGAGGGTGACGGCGTTCAGTGCAGCAGCGGAAGGAAAAACATGAATTAAAATGAGAGGCACAATGAGAAAGGAAAAGTCAGCTAGAAAAAGAATGGGCTAGAAAGGAGGTGTGTGCAGAGAAGGAGACACAGAGACAGAAGCGTATGTTACTAAGGAGGAAATCAGTCAGTAAGGTAGATTGCAAAAGTGTGAAGTCAAAAATAGCGCTGTTAAAAAAAAAAAAAAAAAACCCATCCCCAAATGCTTGAGTCATTAAAGTAGGAAACCCTTTACAGGCCCACATTTTTATCCACGTCCCCATTTAACACATGAGAACGCCAAGGCACAGAGAACTAAGCAAACGTATTAACACGCCTTATTCAGTCGCTCCAACGAGCCCGGGGCAAGCAATCCTGAGCGGCTCTCTGAGTCTGTCTTTCTGAGCCCTGTTTTCTCTCCGATTCTTACTGGGATGCTGTCACCGGGAGCCGCGGATGTGAGGTCTCCTGCAGTAAGAGGGGGAGGAGGTCACATGCGGAAAGACAACAGTGCTGTTTGCCCTGCGATGTTTACAGAGGACAGATCGTGCCAGATAGGTTCACAGCGCCGCTGATGGGCCTCTGAGAAAAGGTGGGGGGCCGACAGCGGACGCCCCGCTGAACTCGGTGTGTTTGGATGTTCAGCAAGACATTTGATGCCCATCAGGAAACTGTACTTGCAAATTCGTTCAGACGGACTGAAGAGAAGACCAAGGCTTTCCTGAATTGCAACACAAACGTGTCAGACAGGAGAAGAGGAATGAAGTGCAGAGAGGGAAACCTACAATTTGGAGGGCAGGCCTGAGAGGTCAGCTGGGCCCCCCGAGAAGCTGGTACAGCTCCAGGAGCTGGGTTTTTTATGGGCGAAAGGAAGAAGAGTCTCCCCCTTGGAAGGAGGGGGTGGCTGGTCACAGGGCTCTCAAGAGACCCATGAACTCCCAAGGGGCTTCGCAGTAGGATGAGGTCAGCCATGCTAATGGAGTTTGTGGGGCTACTGCTTGGAGAAGTAGAAAAACGTTCAGAAGGCCCTCAGTAAATATCAAGAGCTGTAAAAACGGCAACAATAACGCCACATTTTATTTACCGTCTTCATTAAGGACGGGGCAGGCAGGCTGTAAATGAAATCTGCAGAGAGGACGAAATCGGGTACTGCTGGCGACAGCGCGGCTCAGACAAGCAAACACCCAAGAGACACCACGAACGCAAACCTCCAGGACGGCAGGCCCGGTCCGGCTCTCAGCCGGCAAGCCGCGGGGCTGAAGGGCCCGCCTTCGGGGATGGGTGGGCCGGGGGCTGGGGTAAATCGCACTGAACCGTCTCCAATCCACCCCCCAGGTTTATCCAGGTAACGTCGGATCACGAGGAACATCGGAAAGGATGCTAATGGAGGGATGCGAAAGCTGTCCTGGGGTCCACTCAAAAAGCAGACCTGTGGCAGGAGCGTTGAGAACACCTCACTCCTAGATCTTAGGGACGGGGGTCACAGTTAGGGACATGACACAGTTGCATGAATTAGGACTCTCTCTGGAAAGTTGGGGAACCCCCCTTCTTGTGAGCCAGGCCTGCAGGCCTGGGTTCTAAGACACACATCCTGGCTTGAACTCCTGGCTTTAAAGAGAAAAAGTGTGACCTTCTAAGCCCACAGCTTGTCCTGTGTAAGCATCAATGCCAAGAGAGCAAAACGCAGCGTTGAGAGCCTTGGCTATGCCCCCGGGACAATCCAAATCCCAGACTGGCAGGACACACGCTCCTTACCATGGCTTACAGGGCTCTTCATGGTTCATGTTATGTTTCCAGCCTTACCGCTAACCACCGACAGACGACTCCAGCTGTGTGTGTCCAGATCCTTGACTGTACATATATGCTATTCTCTCTGCCAGAAACAGTCTTCTTCCTTCTTCTTGCCTGGCTAAATAGACTTATCTTTTAGGTCTCAGCTATCCCACAATTGCCCTGAATACCCATCTTCTATGCACCAACAGTATCTTAACTTTTCTCATTATCAGTTCAGTTCAGTTCAGTTGCTCAGTCATGTCCGACTCTTTGCGATCCCATGAATCGCAGCACGCCAGGCCTCCCTGTCTATCACCAACTCCCGGAGTTCACTCACACTCATGTCCATTGAGTCGGTGATGCCATCCAGCCATCTCATCCTCTGTTGTCCCTTTCTCCTCCTGCCCCCAATCCCTCCCAGCATCAGGGTATTTTCCAATGAGTAAACTCTTCGCATGAGGTGGCCAAAGTACTAGAGTTTCAGTATTAGAGCATCAGTCCTTCCAATTTCTCATTATAGATCCTGACAATTATTTGGTGATGGCCTTCTTTGAGCTTGACACTGTGGAAAGGATATGTCATTAAACAAGACATACACAATGCTTACCTCAACAGAGAAAGTGGTTCTAAAAACCTGCCTACATCTGAGAACCACTTGGGAAGCTTTTAAAACCATCACTACCACTGCATCTCTACGAGCAAAGCTAGTGGAGGTGATGGAGTTCCAGTGGAGCTATTTCAAATCCTGAAAGATGATGCTGTGAAAGTGCTGCACTCAATATGCCAGCAAATTTCGAAAACTCAGCAGTGGCCACAGGACTGGAAAAGGTCAGTTTTCATTCCAATCCCAAAGAAAGGCAATGCCAAAGAATGTTCAAACTACCACACAATTGCACTCATCTCACTCACAAGTAAAGTAATGCTCAAAATTCTCCAAGCCAGACTTCAGCAATATGTGAACTGTGAACTTCCAGATGTNTTGAATATGCTATCTAGGTTGGTCATAACTTTTCTTCCAAGGAGTAAGCATCTTTTAATTTCATGGCTAATTTCTTAAATTCATGTTTGACATCTATTCTGACTCCAGGATTGCTCCCAGCATCTGTCTCATTACATTCTATCCTGCAAACTAGCCAGCTTAGCATTGGATTGTACTTTCATTTAAGTCCATGAAATTCCTCCCAGTTACCTTTTCCCACACTCTCGAGGTTTTTAGAAAGTCTTTATGCTTGAATATCTTTATATTCCCTGGGAAGTAAAGGGAGTTGCTTTGGGAAGAGATTGTGTGTGTGTACTATGTGGCTCCGTTTTGTCCTACTCTTTGTGACCATATGGACTGTGGCCCACCAGGCTCCTTTATCCATGGGATACTTCAGGCAAGAATACTGGAGTGGGTTGCCATGCCCTTCTCCAGAGGATCTTCCTGACCCAGGGAATAAACCTGTGTCTCTTTTATCTCCATCTGGGAAGCCCTGGGAAGAGATTGGTTTGATTGTTTAGTCCCTAAGTCATATCTGACTCTTGCGATTCCCTGGTCTGTATCCTGCTAGGCTCCTCTGACCATGGGATTCTCCAGGCAAGAATACTGGAGTAGGCTGTCATTTCCTTCTTCAATGGAAAGAGATTAGGTGCTATGTATTTTATGGCATGCCTAGGCAAAATCCTAGGCAAATCCTGAGACAGGGCTCTGGAGCTTAAGGTATGACTACGGCAGGCTACTTTCTGAGTAGCACGTCCACTGATCAGTCCTCTCAATTTGGCTCTCTTAGTTTGGAACTGCTTAATCAGGGGCAAGGGCAGTTGAGGCTTTGCATTGGCAGTGTGCAGAGACATTATTCCATGAAGAAAGGCTGTGAAATTGTGCCCATCTGCTTATAAGAGGGGAGTGTCTAAGAACATTTCTTTAATAGTAGACATCATCTTTAATGGTTGTTAGCCTAACGACAACAATTAAAAAGCTATTTCCACTTTCCTTCTCCCCAAAGGTAAATCTGGTAACAGTTCCATATATAAAACACAGAGAATGACACTGAAATGATCAAGTTACTAAAAATTAAAAAAAAAAGCTCTGCTTTTTCAGTTAACTTAATGTCACATAGTACCTAATATATATTTTAATATTTTCCATTCAAAATTATTTTCAATATTATTTCAAATACATAAACTTTAAGATTATTTTCTGTCATATTTTTCTTGCTTGGATGACTGTTAGATTCAATTACTTTCTTGTCAATTTTTTACCTTTGAGTACAAATGCAGTGACTAATATATGATATGTGTGCATATATATATAACTTTAATTGATTATATGCTTAATACTATGATTTGATATTTTTATAGCTCAATTTTTTGGTATTATTGGATTTTACATACTTTATAATGCCTAGATTATATTTAATTACATTTATTCAAATTTTCCCATGTTGTTGATCAATTATGAAAATTTCAATTTATTGTTATTACAAATACTGTTGTAATAAATTTCTTGTAGATCTTTTCATTCACATAATTATTTCCTTAGGATATATTTCTGAAGTACTATTTCTTGCTCATTTTTAAGGCTTTTGATATTCATTACCAAATTGCCTTCCAGAAAGGTCATACCGATTTATATTCTCATATTAATACAGTGTGAAGAAGACACTTTTTATGTTTTTAATTGGGAGGATAATTGGCAAATGCTTTCTATAGTTCAAAGGAAAGAAAGTAGCTTGTAATTCTAAATTAAAGCCAAAAAATAAATGGATTTTTCTGCTTCTTTATGATTACTATAGGATTTTTTTCCCCATGCACCAAAACACAGAAATGAAGAATAATCCCAGGACAGTCCTACTAGCACAGTGGATAAGAATTCTCTTGCCAATGCAGGGGACACAAGTTCCATCCCTGATCTGGGCAGATTTCACTTAGTGGAGCAACTAAGCCTGTGCACAAAAATTTCTGAGCCTATAAGCCACAATTACTGACTTGAGCCTGCATGCTGCAACTAGTGAAGCCTAAGTGCCTAGAGCCTGTGCTCCACAACAAGAGATGTCACTGCAATAAGAAGCCTGCATAACACAATGAAGAGCAGTGGTGCACTTGATGCAACTAGAAACTAGAGTAATCCACAGTGCAATAAAACCCCAGTGCAACCAAAAAAAATTTTTTTTAAAAAGAATAAAATGCATGTAGTCCTACTCCTTAATTTTTTTTTCTTATGAGAATGGTAAATTAATAAGGTTACTCACTCCAGTAAAGGAAGCTTTTATAATACTCAGTAATCTAACTTGTTGCTCAAGAGGTATAACATTTCAGGTATGCTACATGAATAAGTCCTAGACATTTGCCGTGTGACAGCCTACCTGTGCTTAAAAACACTCCTATTTACACTCAAGAATTTTGTAAGAGAGTAGATCTGATCTTATGTGTTGTTACCACAGAAAAAGTGGGAGGTGAGGCAGGAAGAAAATTTTATGTGATGGAAATGTTCATTAATTTGTGCATGAAGAAGTGAAGTAAAGTGAAGTTGCTCAGTTGTGTCCCACTCTTTGCGGCCCCGTGGACTGTAGCCTACCAGGATTCTCTGTCCATGGGATTCTCTAGGCAAGAATACTGGAGTGGGTTACCATTTCCTTCTACAAGGGATCTTCCTGACCCAGGGGATCGAACCCGGGTCTCCCGTATTGGAGGCAGATGCTTTAACCTCTGAGCCACCATAGGTTTATGAATATATTGAACTCAAGTTGCATTAAATATGTGCAGTTTTTTGTATTTCAATTATACCTCAATAAAGATGTTAAAAATAAAGTCTATAAGTAGGAAACACCAAATTTTATACCCCTATATCTAATTCAATGGACAGTAGCTATATAATCAAACCCCCTTTCTTGCTCAAGAAAGTGTATGGGAATACCAAAGTATGATTAGTAAAGCTTTTATATAGACATCATTGACTCCACTGGAATTACAATATATATGTGTGTGTGTGTGTGTGTGTATAAAGATGTCAGTGAATCTTTACATACATTGTAATCTTTGATAATCCCCTGGATTACTTAAGGCAGATTAGACAAACAGATTCATCACTGATAAAAATCATCAGTAGGTTTTATCACTATTGATGACACCAAAATATTACTTCTTCAAGATTATGCTAGTTTTTAGCAGTTGCTGCCTTGCCAAATATGGTTGAAGTTGATCTGTTTAAATATGGTCTCACTCAAGTTAATAATTTGCATTTGTTCAGTTTTTATTTATACATGTACAATTGTATGTGTTTGCATACTAATTTAAAAGTAGCATTACATAAAACATGAAATCAATGTACTAGAAATATACCAATATAATTTTAATAAAATGATTTTTCTGTCTTCAGGAAACTAAATAAATAGTGACACATTTTACTATATTAGAGACGTGAAGAATCTGAGCTCTGGAAATCTATCTTTGTGATTTAAAGAAAGTCATCATTTTATGTCCAATAAACAGGTACATGTGTGTGTGTGTGTGTGTATGGTATTGTAAAAGCTTGCTATATATATATATGCTTATATGTATATATATAAATATACATATCACAGTTTCTGTCAAGGCTTTATGAGATATATTGGTGAAATATTTAGCACACTGTCTGATTTAAAACAAGGGCTCAGCAAGTGCTATTTATTATTTTCATAATAGTGTTTTCATATTCTCTGCATATTCTTTATCATAAAATCATTTATCATTAATTGAAACATTATACATATATTGTAATAAAAGCATCATGTTCTTCATCACTGGATGAACTATATTGGAGACACCCATTAATTCTTATTAGTATTTGCTAATATGAATATTAAATAAAACCAAAAGAAAACTTATTTAAACATGGCCTTTTTTTACCTTTTTTTCTAAATTTAAGAAAAACCCTTTTGTCAAATATTGTAATCTATAAATAGTTTAAAGCATTTTTTACCAACAAAGGCAGTTAAAGGGATTCGATATACTTGAGAAAAGAAAATAAGGGCTGAGCAAACATGGCACAGAATGGCCCTGGCATGTATATTATCTTACCTGGAATCATTTCATTACGAGGTCTGAAAAAATAGCTGTTCTTTGGGACTGAGTGAATATAGCTCTAATTTCAGCTTCTAATTTCAGGTTTTCATATATAATTACTCTCTCTATGAGTGGAGAGTGGAGAGTTTTCTGTTACCTTAGGTATGAGCTTTAATTTAAATCCTCAGATTTCCAAAATTCTAATTTAAACTGCAGAGCAGCACAGCTATGATCAGATTGTTCTCTTGCAAATAGGGTTGATAATTTGAGAATCCCAAATGAAACAAATCATTTAGCAGAACTCAAAGAAGCCAGTTAGCCTATGCTTTATTTTTCCCCCTTTTTCTTTCACAAAATGAAAGAAAAGAAAAGCTTAAATACAATTCTGATAGCCTAATCAAGAAGAACTACAGAGTAACTCTGAAATTATATTCCCAATGGCATATAATTTATATATAATCCTTTGGAGAAACATCAATACATTAAAGAAATGGCAAAATGAGACAGGCTGCAAAATTTAGTATCATGGAGCTAATTTTTCATGGTTTATACTGAAAAGAAAAGGCCTTCACTCTGTACATTATATCACACAAGCTAGAATCCATTGTGTCTGATAGCAGAGAAGCAGCCTCTATTTATTGCTCACATCCAATTCTCAAATCTACCTAAAATGGCAGGTATTAAAAATTACTTTTTGTCTTCATCTTAATTTTACTTCTGGTCTGTATCTTCTGATGAGAACAATCTAACCAGATACTGAAAGCAGGAAAATATTCCTCATTTACAATAAAAATAACCCATATCTTTCTGAGAGGAAACAAATCACTTCATAATCAGAAAGGGAGCCCTATAGTGTGAAAGAAGGAAGATAAAAATCAATTCAGGAAGCAGTCTTCAAGTCCTTTGAAAAGAACCAATTTAAGGCATTCTTACTTCTGAGGACTTTGATAGAAGTTAGCTGCATAAATATAGCAAGATAGACATACTGTCCTAATCTTAGCCCTCTTGGTGATTTAGTTCAGACTATTACTATTTACAGCAGCAAGTTGGTACACACAGTGGATCTTTTTTGTTTTTGTTTTTAATTTTTTATATTGTCTTGGGATCTAACAGATTAACGATGTTGTGATAGTTTCAGGTGAATAGAGAAGGGGTTCAGCCATACATATGTGTGGACTCCACAGCAGATCTTTTTTGAAGATGAATAGTTGTTCTCACAAATGTTAATCTGGTCCACACAGTCTATTGCATTCTCAATTGCTTCAGGGCCTGAAATAGTTTCAGTGGTAGCCCACATATTGAAAACATTACAAAAAGGATTCATTTTGGCTATATAGAAATTATAAAACAAGCTACCCAGTTATGAGTGCAGGAAGGAAAAAAAAGCCAGAGTTGAAACAGAGTGAATGTGCTCAGTAGCATGTGTTGACGGCTACATATAAACAGAAGAAGGGAAGATTTTCAATCAATAAAAATATAGGTAAAAATAAAGGTTCATCTTATCTTCTTTCTCAACAGGCTCAAGAAATAGCTATTGAATTACAAATACAGTGAAAAATTAAGTTTTAAATTTGGATATTTTCTTCTGAATCCTGTAGTTCAATGAAACACTATCTTGTAGTTCCTTTTGGTTTGGCCATGATTCACTTTAACTGGTAAATTGCAATTGTTTAAGTGAAGTCCAAATGAAAAAAAACAAAACAAAACAAACAGAAACTGTTATGGCATCAGTTCTATTCTCAGTAGGAACTGGGGTGATTCAGAAGTTATAATGGCTTAATAGACATTTCATTGTTCCGGGTAAATAATCAAATTAGATAGTCTGGTAAGTTTGCTGACCCAAAATGATAACGACAAACATATAACAAGCCCAGCCGGGCAGCCTCGAAAGTCTAATTAATTACGTAAAAGTGTTGACATCTAAGTGGAGTAAGATCTCTGGGTGAGTTATACAAATGCGAGACATACGAAATGAGAGGTGCGAAGGAAAATATTTACCAAATCTGATATATGTCAATGTAGGATTTTAAACAGTTAGAAACCTCTAAAAAAAAGTATTAGCAGAGTTCATGAAAGAGATACAGGTTAAGTGGTCTCTCTAGTTCTATCAATGCACATTTTCACATCTCAATCAGGATGTTCTGAGTACTCACATAGTATTATCACATATAGAATAACTCATAATCATTCTCTATATCTCACAAACCTCACATGATTGAGGCTACAGCAGACATGAATGTTGTTAAATTAAAAAAAATTTTAGTCCTTTATAAGTCCACTATTAGACATAAAGTCATATAATT
>SJYA01002280.1:5252742-5278061 GCA_006410615.1 Neotragus moschatus | reverse complement strand
CACACACACACACACACACACACACACTAAAACACACTATGCCATGCCCACCCTGTAATTTATCAACTGGGAAGGAAATTGGCAAGTCTTTTCTTGCTGATTTATTGGTTAATTCCAACAATTCACTGTAGAAAAGGCCAACAATGAATTACAATGTGGGAAAAAAATTAAGCAGAGCATTTAGAAAGGTGTTTCTATATACAACCTTTAGAAACAACTTACCTAGCTATTTTATAGCCAGTCCCAAAGCAATTGGTACCTGTGAAAAGCAGTAGACAGCATGGGAACTATACCAGAGAGAGTCACATGCATCACTTTTCATATTCAGAAGAACATGCCATGCCACTGGAAGATTAGAGTGCCCCTTTATCTTCAAGCTAGAATCAGATAACATTAAATCCCACTTACTATTTGTTTTGAGAATCATGTTGGAAGGGCAGTAACAAATGTGAACTCTCTTAGAGGAGCCAGTGATGGACACGCTGCTTTAGTGACAGAGACATTTGTCTTTGACCCAAAAGGGGCAGAAACTCTCAAGAGGAGGAACAAATGCTGAAAGCTTGAATTCCTGTCACTACTATGCATCTTATCCCCAGCTCCACTCCCAAGGATCCAGAGTTAATTGGAGAGGGGAATTTCTTCACCAAAATTCTCCATTTCTAATCTCTCAAAAATGGTTACAAGCCAGTTGCTTTTGTTTGTTTCCAAACATCAGTCCCATGGAAATTACTTAAGACACATGTCGTGGTTCATTTTATGTGTTAACTTGGCTGTGTCATGGGATCAAAACTAGATATTTGTTCAAACATTATTCTGGATGTTTCTGTGAGGGTTTTTGTGTGTATGGGTGATGAAATTTACATTTAAATCAATGGACAAATAAATTTGAATAAATAAATTTATTTTGTAGTTATCATTTTATTTAAATTTATTTTATTATATTATATTATTTATTATAATTTGAATGGATAAATAATTTTGACTAAATAAAATTTGAATATAATAGATTGCACTTTCCAATGCAAGTGGGCCTCAGTTAATCAGTTGAAGATCCAAATGGAACAAAAGACTGACCTTACATGCACAAAAGAGAATTCTGCAGCAGACTGCCTTCAGACCTGAACTGGAACATCGGCTGTTCCTGGGGCTCCAGCTTGATGGTCTTTGTACTTCAACAGCTACAATGGCTCTTTGTTCCTAGGTCCTCAGCCTATTGGCCCATTTCATAGATTTTGGACTTAATGGCCTCCACAATTGCATCAGCCAATTACTTAAAATAAATTTCTTTCTCTCCATATATATACATCAGATTTATTTTGTTTCTCTGGAGAACCCTAATAAAATGCACAAAGTAAACTGCAACTTAAGACTATAGAAAGCATTATAGATGTAATTTAGAATATAAATATTGGGAGACAGGAATACTATACTTTTTATAGGCTTCTTTATCATTATTGTGCTTCAGGTGGGAAAGGAGAAAATGTATATTGTTTGCTCGTATTGTGCCAAGAGTTATACTAATATATTAATTTATTTTTATACNACTGCAACTTAAGACTATAGAAAGCATTATAGATGTAATTTAGAATATAAATATTGGGAGACAGGAATACTATACTTTTTATAGGCTTCTTTATCATTATTGTGCTTCAGGTGGGAAAGGAGAAAATGTATATTGTTTGCTCGTATTGTGCCAAGAGTTATACTAATATATTAATTTATTTTTATACACAACATTGATTCTTTACAATGTTTCTATGAAGAAGATATTATCTCCCTCCTACAGATGCTTAAGCCACTTTGTGGAGGCCACATGGCTAGTGTGGAGCCTTTTGGGAGCCATTTGACTCCAGGGTAGTGCCTCTCTGTCTTTCTTTTTATTTCTTTTTTTTTTGTTTTGTTTTTTTTGAGCCAATGCTTTTCCTACTCTTCTATGCCATTTTCCTCCGGAAAAGAAGTCCTGCTAGGAACACATCTGCATATTCCTTTGTGAATGGAAACCATCATTGCTTGGAGCTTACTGTGCACTGGGCTTTTCCATATTGTTTCTAATCCTCATTTTAACCTTGTCAATTAAGTGTTTCCATTTGGCACCCAGGAAAACTGAGGCTTCAAGTCAAATAACAGACTTCAGGTGGCACAGCTAAGCTGAGATTCACTCCAAGGTTGGTCTGGCTGCTTACCACACTTCCCTTCCACACTACACTGCATACTCATCCCCTAGGAATTCTGTGTCAGTGCCTTCCCCAAATCAGAATCCTTGGTTTTCAGGCAGAAGAGCATCCATGTTATTGAGTTTTCCTTCTCACTAGCTGCAGGAAATAGCAGAAGGATTGCTACCCTTGCAGCATGCTATTTACTGAGTAGGGAAAAAAAAAGCCAAATGTTCTGTATGCTATGGTTTCTATTGACATTGTCTTTCTACTGACAGCAGGGTCTAGGGTTACCTCTGCCCTGCCTCACTGCTTGATGTTGGAGCAGCAGACATTATGGGCAGGTCTCTTCCGGTCTTCCTGGTTCATTCTTATCATGTGATCTAGCATTAGTATCCCCCTGTCTTTTCCTGTTCAGTGTCCTTCTTATCTGAAAAACAAGACGGTGAAATAAACACCATGTTGGGGTTACTGTCCCACTTTCACAATCCTAATCATACCCAGGCACCATTGTCCAAAGCCAGGTACATGTCTAGAATGAAAGAGGAAACAGAAAAAAATTAAAAAAAAAAAAAAAAGACTTGAAAATGATCTTGAAAGAAAGGTGAGTTCTGGTGGATGGCTGAAATGTGGACACCTTTTCTGGATGTTTGTAAATGTGCAGAGAAACCTGTCTTGATGCAGGAGCAACGATGTGCTTTTTGATGTATGTGCCTCTGCAGACTTCAGGAAGGTGAGCCCATTTTTTATGGAGAGAGAGTGACAGAAATCTATCAACCAGGCTTATCATCCCACAATTACAGCAATTTATAGTGTGCTTTCCACAAGGTCACCTGCACCAGCAACCAAACAAAAGCTCTCTCCCTGCCTTTGTTCCGAAGAGACCTATGCGCCCGCTGTAACTCAGGTTATCCAGGATATTTTTCAATTAATTTGCAGCCACTTGGGCTTAGCATCGCAGAAACCTGGCGTATATATAACATTTTTCATTGGCTGGAAACACTGTCACAAACCCCCGTGTTATAGAAGAATGGCTCTTCCTGTTCGTTTTCAACTCGCTTCATTCAGCCTTTTCCTTCCTCTTGAGACAAGAAACTTGCAGGGAGAAAAAAGAAAATTCCTTGTGATTTCAAGAAGGAGCTTTCTTTTCTGATAAGCTGCTGCATCTTTCTATCATTGTCTGAAGCAATTAAAAGCATGGCTAATTCTTCTGAAAGGATGTAGAAATCTCAGCATTCAGAATGGGGCTTCGGTCAAATGATGCTGAGTGCCAGGGTCCGGTTCTTCAACCCCTAGGAACTGTTTGTGAGAGGAACGTGTGGAGACAAGGACTGCAATTTTTAGGTCAAAAATGTGCTTATGGACATCCTAAGGGAAGGGATTGGAAAGCTCCTCAGCTGGGCCTTCTTTCCTCCTCTCTGTCTCTGGTTGGTGCTTTGCTTGTCACGGTAATTTTTTCAGTGGCTACTGGCTGCAGCGCCTGTCTCCCAGGCCCCTGCCCCCGGCTCCCCACCCGCACACAGAAACCATGCTGCTCACTCCAGCAACAAGAGCTTCTGCTCTGTTCTCCAAAGTTCTAACTCCATCTGATTATTTCCCATCTCATGGTGCACATTTTCAGAGATTCTCAAATCCATCATCCCATTGCCCTTTAGATTGGAGGAGAAATCGGTCATTCAAACACCTCCTAGCTGAGAGGGATTTTCAATTCATTCCACCCCCTTGGGCATAGGGAATGTCCTTCCTTTTCTTTTGCAGTCTTTACCCACCTCTGGGTGCCACCGACCCTCGTCCGTTTTAATCTTTACTTGCTTTTGCTGCGATTTCCTCTGTCATCTTCTTTCAGCGCTTTGGCGGGATATTGCTGAGTGGTTAAGAAACAGCATGGGCTCTGGTGTCAGACTCTCCTGGGTTCAAATCCTGGTGTCACCACCTCACTTAGGCTTCCTCAGTCTCTATGCAACTGTCATAGGTTTCATAGGAGAGATACGCTCAGATTTGGAAAGTGCTTAGTACAGGGCTTGGTCACATATTTTAAACAAGTACAAAGGGTGAGAATTATTATTAACCCAGAACTTTCCCTCTCATCTCCCCTTTCTCCCCTTTTTTGGTTTATCTTTGTTTTTGTAAAATCATATGCCATGTGCCCTATTCTGTGAAATTAAAATACCTGTCATCCGGGAAATGCATACTGAAAATCTGGGGGGATGATGCACTGAGGCAACATTTTACAATGGAGAAAACTGATACCCATGGACATACCCCAGTGTCAGAGTTAGACCGTGTCTCCTCCATAGATGTAAAGAACAGACATTTGGAATATGTGGGAGAAGGCAAGGGTGGGACAATTTGAGAGAATAGCATTGAAATATGTATATTTCCATATGTAAAATAGATGACCTGTGCAAGTTCGATGCATGAAGCAGGGCACTTAAAGCCAGTGTTCCAGGATAACCCAGAGGGATGGGTGGGGAGGGAGGTAGGAGCAGGGTCAGGATGGGGGACGCATGTACACCGTGGTTGATTCATGTCGACGTATGGCAAAACCCACCACAGTATTGTAATTAGCCTCCAATTAAAATAAATAAGTTAATTTTTTAAAAAATGTGTCGTCTCTCTCCAGGGTAACATCAGATGGAAGAAACAGTGGGATACACTGTCTTGGAGAATTTAGCTCTTCACAGGAAACGTAATTGGTGCTGTAATTGGTCCTACAATGAATCAAGTCCAATAGCCAGGTAAGTGGGGTGGGGAGGTGGGCAGCAGCCAAGGAGTTAGTGAACAGGACAGGGAGGCTGGTCAGGGAAGAAGCTGTTTCCTCTCCTCGCCATTATTTGTTTCAGTTATGGGCACTCTCAGCTCCATATGAATAGTAGCCAGAAACTTCATATTTTTATAAGCACGTACAATCTAAACAGCTATTAGATTCCCCAGAAATTCCATGGTCTACTTGTGAGTGTCTATTGAGGCCAAATTAAAAATCTCATGCAACTCATTTACTAGTTTTTTCATAGCCTGGTTGCAATATTCTGAAGACTTTCTAATTTCCTTTTGCATAACTCAGTAGCAATCAAAAAACTTTTTCCTGATAAATTTCATTTCTCAGAGACAAGGAAAAGAGAAAAGGATATTCTGGCTAGAGGAGCGATGTGTTGCCACGCAATATACCAAGCCTTCTTATGTGTATACATCCCATTTTGTCATGATGAGTTTGAACCAGATCTCAGAACCCTTCCCAACAAGTACTCAGGTATTTCCCAATAAATTGACCACAGTTGTCCAGTGACAGTGCTCACTTATATTCCACATATTCTACCTTTTGTAGCTTCTCCTGAGAAGATAGAGCCATATGGCTAGATTTACCCAGTGGACAAGTAAGTAGAAATAGTATGTCCCACTTCACTTAATTTTAACTACCTGAAGCAATCAAAGTGAATGTGACCCCTCACTTACCCTTCCTTTACCGTGGCAAACTTGGAGGTCATGTGTTCCAGGATACATAACTTAAAGAGACAGGGGATGACTGTCCCATGTGCACAAGATTTTATGTAAACAAGACACACCTGTATTGGATACCATTGATGATGTTTAGGATTTGTCTTTGGTAGCAGAAGAATCTGGAGAAGGCAATGGCACCCCACTCCAGTCCTCTTGCCTGGAAAATCCCATGGACAGGGGAGCCTGGTAGGCTGCAGTCCATGGGGTTGCTAGGAGTCGGACACGACTGAGCGACTTCACTTTCACTTTTCACTTTCATGCATTGGAGAAGGAAATGGCAACCCACTCCAGTGTTCTTGCCTGGAGAATCCCAGGGACGGGGGAGCCTGGTGGGCTGCCATCTATGGGGTCGCACAGAGTCGAACACAACTGAAGGGACTTAGCAGCAGCAGCAGCAGAAGAAGAATCAGGCCTAACCTGACTAATAGAGCGTCAGGATAGACCTTCTTTGTCATTCTGCCAGGTTACTAAAATGATAAAGCAGTCAGTTTTAATAAATATATGGTCAGCTGCTGCAGGTAAATGGAGTCAACTTTCTGGACTTCGAGCTCCAGGCAAATGCAAGCCTGACACATCCTAAATCTGTGCCTGAATTACTGACGGGCTTTCCTTAATGCATCTCTCTTTTACTTTCAATAGATCTAATTTTCACAGATGAAGGCGGTCATATGAGGTTAAATGGCTTGCCCAAGGTTGCACACAGTGGATTAGAGCTGGGAGCCAGCTCTCCTGACTCTGGACCTAGGAATTCTTCCCTCTACCTGCTGTTCTCTCCCTGACTCCCACCTCCTTCTGCACTGATGACAAGTGGAAGCAGTGGGAGTTCCAGCCATAGATTTGCTTCCCTCGATAATGCGGAGTAAACAGCCAAGCAACAGCAGTGCACACACTCCAAATTACAAAGACCATTAGTCTTAGGAATTATCTTTAAATCTGCAAACTCTGCCTCCCATTAAGGAGACCTCCTCTTTTATTCCATCTCGAACTAGTCATAGGGTTTAGCAAGCTCTTGTTGCAGCATTAGGCATGACTTTCTCTCCCTCTTGATTGATTGATTAATTAGTTATGTGTACTTGGGTCCAGCAGGGAGCCCAGTGACAGCTGTGACATGAAAATTACTGGAAAGTTACAAAAATATGTAGCACTGTTGACTTGCTGAAATGTAGTACGAGGGGTTGATTAGAAACAGACACGAATAACGATCACATCTTGAAATTACCTGTCACTGATGAAGCCTTGAGAAGAATCCTTTTGATTAGGATAAATTAATTCAGTTCCAATCTACTCACCTTCAAAGAAAGAAGTGAATATTCTCTATTCTTATTTCAACACTTTTTTTGGGGGGGGGAGGGGGTCTAGAATCCTGGAGTTTAGAAGCACAAAATGATCTTTGAAAAACTCAAGGCCAATCACATCATTCCCTGCTTAAAAATCCTCTAATGGTCTCCTGATGCCTTGGGGATAAAACAGACTACTGAACATGGCCTCAAAGGCCCCATCTTGTCCAACCTTCAGCTTCCTCCCAGCCTCATCATTTATGCCCCCTTTTCCCTACTTCTCTGCTTTCGGGTCACACTGCTTTCTCTCCTGGCCAGGTGTCATTGCAACCCCCACCCACTCGCACACCACAGGGCGTGTGGGCACATGCTATTTCCTCTTTCTGAAAGTCTCTTATCAACTCTTTGTTATTCTTCAGGCCTCAGCTTATATCACCATCTTAGGAAAACTTTCCCTGATCACCTGACAAAGTCAAATTCTCTATCAAAGACTCTTGCGGCCTCATGCACCACCTGCCATAGTATTTGTCATGGACACAATTTTACTTTTTTTTTTTTTGGCACAGGTATAATTACAAAATTAAAATTTCCTTCCCCAAATTAGAAATTCCATGAGACTGAGACGGCTTCTGTTTTCCTTCTGCTTATAGTGCTTTCCTCTAGCACAATGTTCTTCTGGCCCAGAGCAGGCTCTCAATTTATATTTGATGAATAAATGAATGAGTGAATAGTTAATTGGTCCAATGATAGAGCCTGGTATAAATGTAACAGAAATCATAAACCGGGTCTTCATCTTGTACTCTTAGGTTAAAGAAAATGTATCAGCAGATAAGAATTTGAAAAGAATCCGAAGCCTGGTATGATTGCGAAGCAGCAGATAGCCTAGTGCATAAATAAAACGGCAACTAAAACTTCCATCCTTTAGATCTCACCTGTGTGAGTCTCGGATGTTTTCGCAAACCCGAGACAGTCATAATTCAGAAGAATCGGAAAGCTGTCTGGTATCTTGCATGCCCAATAAAATGATTATCTTTGTGCCTGACAGTCTCTTCTGCCTGCAGTACTGTTATGAGCAGGAGGATCCATTTATTAATAGTGGTCATTTGTTTCTGGTCAGGGGTCAGCAGGAAGTACTTGGCTCGTTCAAAATGGATAAAGGAAGCAGTGGTCAAGCAAGAGACTATTTAAGAGGTGTGAGCAGCCTTAAGGGAAGCAACAAAACCTGGCGAAGCATCCAGGAATTAGCAGTTGCTGGAAGCCATTACTCCCCGTGGTGTCTGCGGAGAAGGAACCCTGTAGAGAAATCTAATACAAATGGGCGTCCTGCAGGAGGGGCTGCTATCAGGAGCCGAGGCCGTCGAAGAACGCGGCCACGCCAGGAGCCAGAGGGGAGACAGAGAGGAGGAAGTCCTGAATCCTCTGTCTGCTTATGCCCAGCTGAAAGCCAGAGCTGAGGGAGTTTGTGGCGGTCTACAGAGGCCAGCGGGCTCCGCAGGTGGCGATAGTGGTAAATAACCTGCGCACCATTCCAGGAGACGCGAGAGACTGGGCTTGATCCCCGGGTCAGGAAGACCCCCTTGGCGGAAGGCATGGCAACTCACTCCTGGCGGGCTATAGCGCGGACAGTCCAAGAGTCGGTCACGATTGAAGTGACTTAACAGGCACGCATGGAGGTCAGCTCCTGGGGCCCAGAGAAGTGTGAGGATGGCTTTACGAGGGGGTAGGGAGGGCAGGCAGAGAACGGACAGTTTGTCTTTGNCCCCTTGGCGGAAGGCATGGCAACTCACTCCTGGCGGGCTATAGCGCGGACAGTCCAAGAGTCGGTCACGATTGAAGTGACTTAACAGGCACGCATGGAGGTCAGCTCCTGGGGCCCAGAGAAGTGTGAGGATGGCTTTACGAGGGGGTAGGGAGGGCAGGCAGAGAACGGACAGTTTGTCTTTGATTTTATAAAGCAATCACTGTGTGCCATTGTTTTAAATTCTGTGTATTAATTCAATCTCCACAACAACCCCATAGAGAAAGCACCAATATTTCCCCCTCTTATAGATGAAGAAATTGAAACGTAGAGAAGTTAAATAACTTAGCCAAAGCCTATAACTTGTTAGTAGGTGGAGGAACTAAAGTTCAGACTCAGGCATTCTGACTCCAGAGCCATTCATTTCACCAGCACGTCAGAATGCCGAAGGACAGTTTCCATTTGGGGGTGAAGAGTCAAGGTTTCTTATGCCAAAAACAAATCACTAGTGCAGGAATTATGTATTTTCCCCTGAAACTAGAATAAATACTAACTAGCACTTTGGGGACAGAGAAGGCAATGGCACTCCACTCCAATACTCTTGCCTGGAAAATCCCATGGACGGAGGAGCCTGGTGGGCTGCAGTCCATGGGGTCGCTAAGAATCGGACACGACTGAGCGACTTCACTTTCACTCTTCACTTTCATGCATTGGAGAAGGAAATGGCAACTCCAGTGTTCTTGCCTGGAGAATACCAGGGACGGGGGAGCCTGATGGACTGCCATCTTTGGGGTCGCACGGAGTCGGACACGACTGAAGCAACTTAGCAGCGGCAGCAGCAGCACTTTGGAGATGGGGGAATATTCATTTACTTTTATGTATACTGGGAATATATTGGGAATCTATTTATCATCCAATAACCCCTGTTTTGGGTTGCTGACTACTAATAGCAGTGGGGATGCTCAAATACTTGAGCTTTAATTAAGGATATAACTGAAACTAAACTCAGAAAAGAAAATATCTACAAGTGTGTCAGTACCATCTAGCCAGATTTTAACCTATTAGAGATGATATTAAAGAATTTTTAGTGGTGGGAGAGAACACCTTCAAGATCTGTAAGCATCACGTTCACCCATTTGCTCCATGACTTTTGACATTCCAATATTTGATATAGATTTGATAATTGAAACTAAGTCTGAAAGCAGAGTAATATCCATCTTATCTTGAGTGCTTAGTTGCTCAGTCATGTCTGACTCTTTGCGACCCTTTGGACTGTAGCCCGACAGGCTCCTCTGTCCATGGGATTTTTCAGACAAGAATACTGGAGTGGATTGCCATTTCCTCCCCCAGGGTATCTTACTGACCCAAGGAGCAAACCCGAGTCTCCTGTATCTCCTGCACTGCAGGCAGTCTTTACATGCTGAGCCATCAGGGAAGCCCATTACTATGTAAAGTAACTTACTATTAAATTTTTTCTTTTTACTATACATTTAGAAAATACATATATACAAAACAGAGAAAAACAAAAATAAAAACCAATTATAAATTCATCATCTAGAAAAAATAACTCTACACTTGCTGTGTCATCGTGTCTGTATCTGTATTTAGAGAATTGAGATCCTACTAAATGTACTGCTTTGAACTTTATCAGTAAACAAGCATCTTTCCGTGTCACATTAAATAATTTTCCTCATTTTATTTTTCATGATATGACTTTCTATTATTAAAAATAGTTCCCGTTTTATCTATTTAATCCCTAAAGCTAGACTTTTTGGTTGCTTTCAATTCTTCTTCATTGTAAACAGCATGCTCACAATCAAACCTCTGGGTTATTTTTGTAGGGAAAGTAAGTATCTGTGAAGTTATTCTTTCCCTATTTAACATTTCTGACACCAGTAACTTAAAGTCAGAGATTTTCTATTAATATTTGGCTGTTTTACCTAGTTAGGTTTGCAAGATGACAAATCTTTGAGAATTTAATGAAATCGACTCAGCTCACCAGTATACATCAGACGCTTTCATCTATATCCTAAAATCCAGTTTTGAAATGTCAGTTTCATTCTTGCTTAACTGAAGTTAATGCTGAATAATTTTTAAAAGACCCTAAAATTAAAAAAAAAAAATTAGGTTAAACTTTCTGATGGGGGAAAAGAAAGTAACTACTACATAGTGATCTGAGCATTTTTAGTTAAGAAAATGAAAGCAGCCCTCTTTGTTTCATTTGCCATGCTAGGCAGTAGCTAGCTGTATTAGGTTGCACACGCACACGCACAAAACCTCACAGACCTGTAAGTCTGTAAAAAGAATGTGAGCATCATGCATTGTAGTGGCTTCTCTCTGAAGTCCTAAAGGCATTTTTAGGTGCTTGAGCAGTTCAGTCATAAGAAGAAAGGATTTTGGTCTCTCTTGCTAACTTAGCATGAAAAGAAATTAAGAAACTGGTCCTTTATGATGATGGTATTAATTCTAAGCAAACGTACTTGCAAAATTCAGGGACATGTCATCATCCTAAATGGAAAAGTAAAGTACGGTGGAAGTAGGGGGGAAGGGGCGGTCTCATTTCTCAGTCTAAGAGAGAGACATCCAATTATTGAGGCAAAGGATGCACCTTCATTTAAGACAAGTGCTGAGAAAAGGATCCTTCCTCCTAGATCCTGCTACGAGTTTCCTGTTTGCAGAATAGGGCTCAAGCTGCAGGTTACTAATTGCTATTTTATGTCATTTTCTCATTTTAAAGACTCTTTGTCAAAGGTTTTTAGAAAAGTCTTGGTAGGCTATTAACCATTTAAGATTCAAAATGAGGAACATATCTTCCTTTAAGAAAAATATAATAATAAATCCTACTGTGTGCCAGTGTTTGCAAGGATTAGGCCCTTAGTCTGAAAAATCCTGAGATTTTCAGAATCTGCAAACTAAAAGAGCATCTGGCAGGTCACAAAGCTAGAAAGTGGCAGGACCAGCCTTTTGACCAAGTCTGTCTGAACTTAAATCTCATATTATTTTAAAAACACTATATATACACACCTATATATATATATATATATATATATACACACACACACACCATAGATTGACATACTCAGGTTGTACACACTGTTATAATGTATAGTTAATATAGCAGACACTAACTCTTTATTGGCTGTCTGGTATTCAGTTACATTCTTTCCTAACTTCCTTTTGGGTGTCGGTTTAATGGGAGGGCAGTTCTCACCTACCCCTCAACTATAGAAGCCTAGAAGGTTATATCATTCCCTTTCAGGCCCCCATCCTGGTACAGCTAGGAGACAGTCATGTGACCAAGGTGTCCTTCAGATGCCTGCTCTGAGAGGTTATGCTCATCAGAGCACAGATGTAGCCTGGGGATAAGCCTGTCTCCAGCTCCAAGAGCTCCTTCATTCAGATCCATTTTCTAACTCAGGTCCTCCAGCCCTTCATTGATCCTGTGAACTTACCTCTCCTTGCAATAAATTCTCTTTTACTAAGTAGAGAGCGTTAGTTTCTAAGGTTTACAACCAAGAGTCTCAACTAATATTAGCTCTCACTTTTATGGATAACTGGCCAGAAAATAACCCATAGTCTTTCCATGGTAGTTAAATCTATAATAGAGTTTCAAGGGATCCTCTGAAAATTATTTCTGGGGTATTAATGGCAATATATTCATTTCAATCAATAAGAGGTAGATAAATTATTAGGGCCAAGTATGGTTCTTAATGATTACTTTTAGTCTTTAACCCATTGTATTTGGGCTGTCCCCACTGACCATTTAGTTTTTACAACTGTGAGAGACCCTGGTGATCATCTAGACTAACACCCTCATTTCCCTTTTATGAGGCTGCTTCCTCATCAGCCATGAGAGGGATATCACATTCTCTTTACCCTTTGGACTTCAATATTCACAGTGTCACTTTCAAGGCATCCATTGTCCCTTTTGAACGTTAGCCCAAAGTTATTAAGCTTAATGCACAGTTGCTTAGTGCGCAGGGAATGACAGAAGGGTCACTGAAAGAAACCTATGCTTCTCATTTATTCTGTTTTGTGGGGTTTTAATTTTAAGCCTTTCCTGCTAAGTCTAAGGAGTTTTATCTCAAAATAATAATAATAAAAGGAAGGGAGAAATACATCATCAAGGAAAAAAAAAAAAAGAAATCTGCAGATCATTTAAGTGATTTAGAGTGGCAAGAGAAAACTAACCGAAAACCAGAAAAACAGCAACAGTTCCTAATTCTACCTGGCAGCATCGGGCAGTCTGAAATATGGGTCTGACAGGCTGGTCCTCTAGGGAGCGCCTTATTAAGCATTTACTGAGGAATGATTATGACTCCAGTTAAACATGCATCCATGTACTGTGATAGTAGGAGCAAGGCATGCCAGGACCGGGAGAACCAGAGTTTCTACTGAGGTTCACAAAAACTCCAGGATCTAAAAGGGAGGACCATATCTGTGGTTTAATATTATTTCTGGGTGTGTCTGTGAGAGAGTTTCAGGAAAAAGTATTTGAATCACTAGACTAAAGAAGACTGCTCTTTCCAACTTGGATGGGCATCATCCAGCCCACTGAGGGACTAAATAGAGCAAAAGAGCACAGGAAAGTTTAACTCTCCATTTCTGACTGACTGAGCTGAGACATTGTTCAGCTCCTGCCTTTGGACTGGGACTTAAACCACTGACACCTCCTGATTCTCAGATCTTCAAGCTCAACTGCAATATTTACTCCTAGCTTTCCTGGGTCTCCAGCTTGGCATCATGGTACTTCTCAGTCTCCATAATCACACGAACCATTTTCTTACAGAAAACTCATTATATCTAAATACATGATCAATAGATGATACATAAATAGATGGAGGCTTCCTAGGAGGTGCTAGTGGTAAGCATCCGCCTGCCAATGCAGGAGACATAAGGGATGCGGTTCGACCCCTAGGTAAGGAAGAGTCCCTAGAGAAGGAAACGGCAANCCTTTCTGACTGACTGAGCTGAGACATTGTTCAGCTCCTGCCTTTGGACTGGGACTTAAACCATTGACACTTCCTGATTCTCAGATCTTCAAGCTCAACTGCAATTTATACTCCCAGCTTTCCTGGGTCTCCAGCTTGGCATCATGGTACTTCTCAGTCTCCATAATCACACGAAACATTTTCTTACAGAAAACTCATTATATCTAAATACATGATCAATAGATGATACATAAATAGATGGAGGCNTCTCCAGTGGACCACATTCTGTCAGACCTCTCCACCATGACCCGCCCCTCTTGGGTTGTCCTGCAGGCATGGCTTTGTTTCATTGAGTTAGACAAGGCTGTGGTCCTAGTGTGATTAGATTGACTAGTTTTCTGTGACTATGGTTTCAGTGTGTCTGCCCTCTGATGCCTCTTGCAACACCTATCATCTAACTTGGGTTTCTCTTACCTTGGGCGTGAAGTATCTCTTCACGGCTGCTCCAGCAAAGTGCAGCCGCTGCTCCTTACCTTGGACGAGGGATATCTCCTTACTGCCGCCGTTTCTGACCTTCACCAATCATGAATTATAGGAATCTATTCATCATGGAATCTTCAGTTGAAATAGGATGATCTAGTCTAAGCTGCCACCCAAATTAGCTTTTCCCCATCTCTGAAATGTTGTTACCTAACTTCTGCCAAGCAATTTATTGCCCTTGGCAAATTGAATTAGAAAATTTCAAGAAAATACAACCAGTTAGCAAAGGATACCATAAGAGTGATTTAATACTATTTGCTCTTAGAGAGGGGCTGGGAAGTGAAGAAGAATGTGACTTAGTCACTGACCTCAAGGGCATCACAGTCTATTGTGGAAAAAGCATACTCACAGTTAACTACCCTCTAATGATATAAGAGATAAAAATGTACAAAGAATCACATATCTGTCAGGAGGAATCATTCTACATAGGTATATGGGAAAGTCCAACAGAGAAAGTGACATTTAGTTTGCCTTTTTTCCTAAGTTGATGTAGTTTGCAAGTCCTTCCATGTTCTCATTGCCACCCCTCATCTGGACACTATCTAGTTTTTCAGTTTCCTGGGAAACATAAATCTCTTAATATTTTAAAATAGTGTACCTGAATGCATTTCTGTTTATTTTATTCTATCCTAATATTTCATCAGCTTTTTTGTCAGCCAGGTCATATGAGGTCCATATATGGTTTAAAGTATATCTAAGAATCTTTTCCATTGGGGTTATTTTGAAATCAGGTTATTTTGTGTCATTTGTATTTTGAACTTGCATTCAGGATTTCAATTCTTCATCTGAGTCCAGTGTTTCAGCATCTGGATACTTTTTTCGGGGGAATGGGACAGGGTGAAATGTTCTGATCTCTGATTCTGACAAATGAGGTCTTCTAGGTCTGTGTCTGCTGCAAATTTAATGAGAGAGACTTTTGTGACTTTCTCCAAGGTGGTGATTAAAAATGTTGACCAAGACAGAGTCATGTAATCTAGGCTTGGGCAAAAAAATATATTAATGCACTTTTCCTGTTAGGTGACTGATTTGCATTTTAACAGTGGCCTTCTGGAGCACAGATATCTTTATTCAAAGAAATGATGTAAATGATAGGAATATTAGGCATGATAGATGGCCACTTTGGGAGACATTATTAGGCATGGAGTCCTTTCCTGCCTCTTAAATCAGATGATCTGGGCAGCTTTCCATTCAGCCTGTTTTGACATGTCTCCATCATTCTCAGACCCTTCTGCATACTGGAATCCCCCGGAGAGCCTGAAGTACAGAAGCCTCGTTCCCACCCTTAGTAGTACAGCCTGAGCTTTGTGGGGTTTGGAAAATTAGCTAAGTGATTCTAATGTGCAGTGGAAGTAGAAAACCACTGCTTTTGCAGAAATTCATTACCTGTAGAAAAAAGACTATGGGGTTAGGGACCAAACCAGGATGATTTGAATTCTGTTAATAGGTTTTTCACTTGGACAGATTGTTTCATCTAAGTTTCAGCTTCTTTACCTGTAAAATTGAGGCTAATAAGACCTACAATGCAAGGTTATGGGAAGGGGTTAAAAGTAGCAAGTGCATAGTAGGCAAATTATGGAGGTCACCTCTCTCTTTTCTTCCAAGAGTCCCCTGCTTTGACCTATGGAACAAGGTCAACTATGGCTGGAAGACAGATTTGGTGCTTGAGCTCTTTTTCCTGGTATTCCTCCAACGATCATATTATCCAACCTTTGATGACCTGTCCCTGAACTTTTCTGCTTCATGGAATGACTTATACATCATTTAAAGTGCACAGATGTAGCTTAACTGGGAAATAAAATATTTGATTGATTTTAAATTACCAAATAGAAATGTTTCATTTTCCAGCTGTGGCAATAGAACAACATGCACTGCCCAAATTTCATCAATAAACCCTTCAGATATATCACCTTATTCTTTGTTTCTCATTGAGACATGTTTTTGTGAACATGCAATTTTAGTGGGTGTGAAACTCAGCCAGAAATATATGTACTTAGACAAATCTTTTGTTATTATTTTAAGCTACTCCTATTGGAAATCCTAACAAAAATACTAGATAGAATAAAAGTTCTCAATATCTGAAGTGCTAAATGGCTGTTTGAAAGAAATGTTTGATTGAAGTGATGTGCAACGTGTGTAGTGAAAACGCATGTGTTCTTAAGTTCTCAGACTGTGACTAGAAATATTGAGGAGTCAGAGGATAGAATTTAACTTTCACTAAAGTTGTAATGCCATTAAAGCCTATTGTTTCATTTACATCCTGTCCTCCACTGAAAGATACACCTGCTGCTGCTGCCAAGTTGCTTCAGTCGTGTCCAACTCTGTGCAACCCCATAGATGGCAGCCCACCAGGCTCCCCCGTCCCTGGGAGTCTCCAGGCAAGAACACTAGGGTGGGTTGCCATTTCTTTCTCCAATGCATGAAAGTGAAGAGTGAAAGTGAAGTCACTCAGTCGTGTCCGACTCCGTGTGATCCCATGGACTATCAGGCTCCTCCGTCCATGGGATTGTCCAGGTAAGAGTGCTGGAGTGAGTTGCCATTTCCTTCTCCAAAAGATACACGTGTAACTGTTTAAATGATATAAGCCAAAAAAGCCCAAATGTAGTTAATTTTATCTTCTCTCTTGCCCCTACCCTGTCTTCTTATTTCGTCTCATTCATTCTAAAAGCATTTATTGATCTCCTAGTATTCCTTAGGCATTAACAGTGTAAAGATGAATGAGATACATGGTCCCTGACTTTGAAGAGCCCTAGTGTAAAAAATAATCAAGACCAAACATAGTTGATGAAAAGTGAAGAAGGTGTTTACTCTAGTTAACAGTGTTATATCAGTGTCAATTTCTAGGTTTTGATACTGTACTGAAGTTATGTAAGATGTCATCATTGGAGTTGAGAAAGTTGAAGATAGGTACTTGCTACTCTTTTTGCAACTTCCTGTGAGTTTATAATTGTTAGAAGATAAAAAGTTAAAAAAAAAATCCAGCATGATACGATCAATACTAGAGCAGAGCAGACTTTTTTTCAGGATAACGGAATAAGAGACTGATCCTATAAAGGGAATGATGGAAGGCTTCACGAAGTAGATGACAGGAAATCTGACTCCTGATAGATGGCTAGAAAACTCCCTGGTGTCTTAGTTCCCTGTGGCTACTGTAACAAATCACAGTCTCGGCGGTTTAAAACAACAAGAATGTCTTCTCTTATAGTTCTGGAGGACAAAAGTTTGAATTAATCTGCTGGGCTAAAGTCAAGATGTAAAGCGTGCTGGTTTCTTCTGGAGGTTCCAGTGAAGAAACAATTTCCTTGCATCTTCTAGATGCCAAACGCTTTCTACATTCCTTGCCTTGTGCCCTCTTCCTCAAATGTTCCAACCTCTTCCTTTCACCATCACATCTCCTGCTTCATATTTTCTCTGCCTCTTTTTTAGAAAGATCCTTGTGATTACATTATGGCCCATGCAAATCATCTAGGATGATGTCTCCAAGTCAAGATACACCGTCACAGCTGCAAATGCCCTGTAGGTTAATACTGACAGCTTCCAGGGTTTAGGATCTGGGGATGTTTGGTAGGCCTTATTCAGCCTATCACATTGGGTAAGGGCAGTATTCCATGGGGTTTACAGCTGTGGAATACAATTTTCCTGGAGGAGGAATGGTTATTAGTTTACTCTGTCTGGAATACAGAGATGGGAAGTACTGGGACTATGACTAGCAGGATAGATTGGTCTATTGGTCAGCTTGGGCTGCAACAACAGAACACCATAGACTGGAAGGTCAAAACAGTAGAACTTTATTTCTCACAGTTCTGGAGGCTGGAAGTCCAAGAGCAAGGCGCTGGTGGATTTGGTTTCTCCTGGCGCCTTTCTTCGTGGCTGGCAGTTGGCCATCTTCTTGCTGTGTCTTCNTTGGTCTATTGGTCAGCTTGGGCTGCAACAACAGAACACCACAGACTGGAAGGTCAAAACAATAGAACTTTATTTCTCACAGTTCTGGAGGCTGGAAGTCCAAGAGCAAGGCGCTGGTGGATTTGGTTTCTCCTGGCGCCTTTCTTCGTGGCTGGCAGTTGGCCATCTTCTTGCTGTGTCTTCGTATGACCTTTTCTCTGTGCATTAATATCCCTGGTGGCTCTCCCTCTTTCTTATAAGGCCAAGAATCAAATTGGATTAGAGCCCACTCATATGACCTCATTTAATCTTCATTATCTTTAGAGGCCCAATCTACAAATATAATCACATTCTAAGATACTGGGAGTTAGAACTTCAACATATGAATTTGGGGAGGATATAATTCAGTCCATAACAATTGAGAACAAGGCTTGAAAAATCTTGACTGTGACCTGACCTGGCAAGTAACCTTGATCTTGAACGTTATCATGAAGTAAAGATGGCTTTCAAGGACTGGAATGACAAAATCAGATAGATTGTTAGGTCAATAACCCTGAGAGTAGAAAGAAGAAGGAAACTGTGACTGGCAGCAGGAAGAACACTAGAAATTTGTAGTGTTTAGGCAAGATAGGTCACCAGGGTGGTGCTGGGGGAGGTAGTGTTGGTACTACGTGAAGACAAGGGCAATGGAAATATTAGGATCTTGCTTGTTTTCTCCACCACAAACTCATGGAGTCCTGAGTAAAATGTTACATTAAAGCTACCTTTTTCAGGGGCCACATAGCTGAATTTAAAATAAAGCCCAGTTGCCAGAAGTTAGGCAGGAAATCAGAGCCAGAGTGGTGAGAAGGGACTGGCGCTGCATGGATTTCAGATAAGATATTGTACCTACAGTCTGGTAATGGATGTTTTAAAGGCCATGTGAGGGATAGGACCCATCTTTGGGTCCAAAAGGGATATGGGGTCTTTAACTCCAAGGACTTCAAAGCACTGTCCTGTCTATGGAAGAGGAACTAGAGAAACTTGGATTTGGATCCCTTATTCTGGGAAGCCATAAGAAGCTTGTGACTCTCAGGATGTAGATGGAAGAGAGCAGAAGGAGTACTTTTTAAGAAATGAAACTGCTGATTCTACTTTAAAAGACGTCAAAAAGTCTGAATTTCTTTTTCACGTGTAACAAGGGAAAACCAAACTAAGAAGTTAGCTGAAAACTTCCTCCGGGACTGTTGAAAGCTTAGATCAAAAAGGATTAAACAATGTAATGTAAAAAGAGGAAAAAAAATTTAAATGAGATGACCAGCAGCATCCCAGCATCAGAACTGTTGTTTAGTCACTAAGTTGTTTCCAACTCTTTGTGATCCCATGGTCTGTAGCCCGTGAGGCTCCTCTGTCAATGGGGTTTCCCAGGCAAGAATACTAGGGTGGGTTGTCATTTCCTTCTCCAGGGGATCTTCCTGACCCAGGAATTGAACCTGCATCTCCTGAATTGGCAGGTAGATTCTTTACCACTGAGCCACCAGGGAAGTCCCAATATCAGAACAGCAGGAGAGAAAATGGAGGATTGTCTAGCCTCAGAGAAGTAAATCAAGACAATTTTCCCAAACCAACGAGCATGAGTCAAATGGAAAGAGTCTACCAAATACTCAGAATAGTGAATTTCAAACACTAGAGACCAAAGTTATTTTTTTTTTACAAGTTTCAGGAAAGAAAAAATGGAATTCATATAAATGATCAGAATGGTTTCGGGGTGTGTGTGTGTGTGTGTGTGTGTGTGTGTGTATGAAAAACAAAAAATCTTCTTCTTTCAAAATGGAAAGTCAATAAATAATGCTTAACACTGGGAAATCAAGAAGTGACAATGTACATAAATTGTTTAGGAATATAAAGTAGGATAACAAAAAAGAAATCATCTGAAATCCTAGTAGAGTCTATTACCAGAGGCTGTTAATCAGTTTGCGTCTTCCTTTTCACTTTTAACTAATGATGGTAACTTATGTTTCATTTAAGAAAAAATGACAACTGAAAGAAGGAGTTTTAGTTCAAATCCTAGTTTTGTCGCTCAGTCCTGTCCGACTCTCTGTGACCCCATGGACTGTAGCCTGCCAGGCNCCAGAGGCTGTTAATCAGTTTGCGTCTTCCTTTTCACTTTTAACTAATGATGGTAACTTATGTTTCATTTAAGAAAAAATGACAACTGAAAGAAGGAGTTTTAGTTCAAATCCTAGTTTTGTCGCTCAGTCCTGTCCGACTCTCTGTGACCCCATGGACTGTAGCCTGCCAGGCTTCTCTGTCCATGGGACTTTTCAGGCAAGAATACCGGAGTGGGTAGCCATTTCCTAGTCCCAGGATTGAACCTGAGTCTCCTGCATCTTTGGCATTGGCAGGCAGATTCTTTATCAATGCACCACCTGGGAAGCTGAGTGAACTACTTGGGCCAGTTACTTGCTCTCCCTAGGACTCAGTTTCCTCATCTGTATAAGGAAGAAGATACTATTAGCAGCATTTGCATATGAATGAGACATTGTCTATACTTGAAGAGAAAGAAACTGAAAACCTGTCTCCCCTACGTTGGAAGGTAAATTCTTAAACACTGGACCAGCAGGGAAGTCTCTCTTATGTGTTTTTAATCTGTGCATTAGATCAACCCATGAGCATACAGTTTAGTTCAGTTGCTCAGCTGTGCCNCAGAATGGACTGGTTGGATCTCCTTGCAGTCCAAGGGACTCTCAAGAGTCTTCTCCAACACCACAGTTCAAAAGCATCAATTCTTCAGCACTCAGCCTTCTTATAGTCCAACTCTCACATCCATACATGACTACTGGAAAAACTATAGCCTTGACTAGATGGACCTTAGTCTCCTAGGCATTTGTATTATTTTTGTTGTATTATTTTAGTAACTGCCTTCTATTTCATAGATCTCTTTAGCTAAGGACCACATTTTCTGGGTATTTTGAGTGTTCCTCCTGTCTATGGATGTTAGGACTCTTTACAGAAATTATAGTTTTCTTTGCCTAATCAAAAGGCTTGGGGATCATGTGGTACTCATTTCTGTGACTGGTGAATCACAGAGATGTCTTCGCCTGGGTGGCTAGTCCAGTAACAGCTGGCAGGTATCAGTTCCTAGGTGAGGCTCCCAGGGAACAAGAAAGGGAAATTCACCCTGGAATACTTTGGGCGAGGGCACTACTAGTTCCCTTGGAGTGCCATAGATTTCTGATGGCTATGTTCGCTCCAGGATCATAGATGTGCTGATTTTTCCTCCAGAATTCTCCATAGTTCCAGGCTCTGCCCAAGGCCAGAAGAAAATGCCTGGCCGCAGCATTCTCTGTCTGGATCTGCAGAGCCAAAGCCACACTCCTGCCCAACAGACTCTGCCTCCTAGATGGACTTGGGGGACGAGGTCGGCTGGTTAGATAGCAAATGAGATTAGTGAACAGCTGGGACACATTCAGGGTGCCATGTTCCCAGCCTTCCTGTAAATATATTTTAAATGTGAAATATAAAACCCATACAGAAATGTGCATAAATCATAAATGTCAGTGTAATATATGATTATAAAATGAACTCTTGTATAAGTACTTCCAAAGTCAATAAATAGGATATTGCCAGCAACTCAGAAGACCCCTGTGTCCTCCTTCTTCAGCACAATACCCTCTCTGCCACTCTCTATATAAATCACTATCCTGTCTTTTATGGTAATCAATTTTCTCGCCTATCTAAAAAATAGTCATATATATGTATATGGTCTGTTTCTCTGGAGAACTTTGACTAATTTAACACACAGCCTTTCCTCTTAGCCTAGAAAGAGAGGGCTCGAGTGTCTCTTCCTCTTCTGATAAGGGCACCAGCCTTATGGAGTTAAGACTCAAGCTCGTGACCTCATATAATCTTAATTACCTCCCTAAAGGTCTTAATATAGTCACACTGAAGGTCAGAGCTTCAACATATGACTGGGAGGCGAGTATACAATTGCACGATGGCAGCGCTACAAAAAATATTCTCAGTATGTGTTCTGATTCACATGGACACACATTTCTCTAGAACATATAATTAGGAATAGAAAGAAAGAAAGTGAAGTCGCTCAGTCGTGCCCAAGTCTTTGCGACCCCATGGATACTAGCCTGCACCAAGCTCCTCCATCCATGGGATTTTCAAGGCAAGAGTACTGGAGTGGGTTGCCATTCCCTTCTCTAGGGGATCTTCCCAACCTGGGGATCGAACCCACGTCTCCTGCATCTCCTGCATTGGCAGGCAGATTCTTTGCTACTGAACCACCTAGTGATTGTCAAAGTGAGACCTCAGACCAGCAGAATCAGCTCCATTTGGAAATTTGTTAGAAAAGCAAATTCTCAGGCCCCTCCCTCTCCAAGAAATACTGAATCAGAAACTCCAAAGATGGGGCCCAGAAGGTTGTTTTCCTCAGACTACAAGGTGATTCTGATGCATGTGCAAGTTGGACGACCACTGTTCCAGGGCAGAGACTAAAAACCAAAATCTCTAAATATTTTAGGCTTTACAGCCAATGAGGTCTCTGTCATGACAACTTAACTGCAGTGGTAACAAGAAGGTACCAGTAGGCGCACACAAACAAGGGAACATGATTGGGCTTCAGTGAAACTTTATTTACAAAATAGATATTGGACTTGGCCATATCTGTTGGGTCATATTTGCTAAAGAACTGAACTGAACAGAACCCTAAAACAAGGACTTTTAAGTTTGACTGTATACCTGAATCACTGGAGGAGGGTCATAAATCTTGATACCAGACCATGCCCCATATCAATTAAAGCAGCATCTTTGTGGTTGGGGTAAGAAATCAATATCTTGAAAAGCTCCATGTGCAAGGATGAGAACCAAACACTACAGAATGGAACGCATGTGTGCTCAGCTGCAGTCAGCTCTTTGCAACTCTGTTTATGGGATTTTCCACCCTAGAATACTGGAGTGGGTTGTCATTTCCTACTCCAGGGGATCTTCCTGACCCAGGAGTCAAACCTGCATCTCCTGTGTCGGCAGGAAGATTTTTTTTACCACTGAGCCACCGGGGAAGCCCATAGGACAGACATTTATAGATAGTCCCAGGAGGAGGGTGTGAGAGGATCATGGGAGATTAAGTATAAAGGATGGCTGGAAGCCTGAAAGTGAAACCCTTCAAACTGGGATATTCCCCACGCACCACAATCACACAGAGATTTTACTATCCATATAGGTCGGGGTGTGTATTTTCATTATTTTCTTAACCATGTGTTACTGCATTTACACCACAATGTTAAAAATGAGAAACGTCTGAATAAGGGACAGGCCAAATGGCTTTTAATTCCCCAACAGCAAAACCCTGTTAATACCTTGCCCTGTGTCAGCAAAATCATTGTGGTTCAAGTGAATATAAAACACTTCCATTCAATCTTCTCCCTCCTCCCTAAGGCAAACGCTTTCTTATCGTGGAGAAACAGTACTCCTCAAACTGTCAGACTGCATCAGGGGAGTTGAACAAGAATTATAAAGCCAGGCTAAATCAAGGCATCGCTGAGAAGGTGAAATTCATCTGCAGGTGAGCTTTCTTTCAGCCACTTCTTTCACCAGAGCCTCCCTGATGCTGCTCTGTAAATGCCAGGACAGAGGAGGCCAAAACGCTTGCAGGAGAATGAATTAAATTTCTTTGGGAGCAGTTGTCACTGGATAACTCAAGTAGAAAGACAAAAAAAAAAAAACACTAGCTGAAAAGATCTGCAGTTGTCCATAGATCCAGGTCTTTATAACAGGAGCTGTGGACAGTCTCTTCCTGGCACTGCCTTCTACGTGAATAAGCTGGCTTTCCTGGTGGCTCAGATAGTAAAGAATCTGCTTGCAGTGCAGGAGACCCAGCTTCAATCTCTGGGTTGGGAAGACCCTGGAGAAGGAAATGGCAACCCACTCCAGTATTCTTGCCTGGAGAATCCCATCAACAGAGGAGCCTGGCAGGCTACAGTCCATGGGGTCACAAAGAGTTGGACACGACTATATGACTACCACTTCACTTCACTTCACTTTCTGCCCTAGAGTTACTTCATCTAAGATGCAGATTTCAGGAAGAGACAATCTGATTGGCCAAGCTTGGGTCACGGGACCTTCATGAACAATCTTACCTTGAATGATGGTTCCCCAAAGTCCAACTGGGATTCTTTCACCACAAGAAGAAGAAATGCTAGGAAGGCAAAACAACAGGTGTCCACCACAGAAGGCAAGAATCAGTATTTTTCAACACTGCATCTAAGTGCAGTATTTAAATTTAGCAGTCTGTCTGCATATCCGCACATTGATTATGAATCTGGGTGCACCATCTCTTACAATTCCAATAGGAAATTGCCCATCGAGTCATAAGCATTGGAGCAGAAGCAGGCTTAAAGATCCAACCCCTCGTGTTGCAGGGGAGGAAACTGAGGAAGATGGAATGAAGTTTCCATGCCTATTCCATTTATATTTCATGTTATGCATGAAAAGTATACAATTTAACAAGAGTCCAAGTTAGATTCTTCTAGATCATTCTGCCTGTGGTTGTAAAAGTGAGTGTTTTTAATTTCCCTGAAGACTCTGTGAATGTGTCATGGTTGCTCTTTTAAAGATGAAAAATAACAGTATTTCACGTTTGTCCAGAGGTTCTTATTAAAAGCACCTATTCCCAGGCCCCAACCTCCAGAGATTCTGATTCAGTAGGTCCGAGTTAAGACCCAGGTCACTGCTTTTTTACAAAAACATCTAATACAGAGTGGACTGTACACAGGACCTGGAACAACAAGATGGTCCCACACACAAATTTTGTGTAGAGGCCAAAAGGCATTATGTGTAAAGCTGGGGGTATAAGACAATAAGAAGTAAAAGTGTGAATGCCAACTAGGTGTGTGTCTGTCTGAGGGTACTCAGATTCAGCCTTTTTTTTTTTGTAACACCTTGCAAACCAAATAAATTCTATTTACAGGACAAATTCCACTCTCTCAAATGTCATAAATTGTAAGCCCTACTAGTGCTTTCATAAGAATTGTAATACTCCCTGAATTTCTTTGATAAAACAACTATTATTCCCAGCTTCATGAATAAAAATTGAAGATATAGGTGTAAAGAAACCCACTTAAGGCTAAATTGCATCTGCTGAATATGTACACACATCTTCTAATTCTTCAATTTAGGTACTTTGCAATATACCCAAGAAATGCATGCTTCCCCTTGTTTTCTAAAACTCTTTTCTGTGATGTAGTTTGCATAAACAACATTCCCTTCAAATGTGATTATGCCTATCCAGTCATAAACAGGGCAGAGAAAAAAAAAA
>SJYA01002280.1:5104888-5246371 GCA_006410615.1 Neotragus moschatus | reverse complement strand
TTTTGGGTATTAGTTCTAAAAGGTCTTGTAGGTCTTCATAAAACCATTCAACTTCAGCTTCTTCAGCGTTACTGGTTGGGGCATAGACTTGGATAAATGTGATACTGAATGGTTTGCCTTGGAGACAAACAGAGATCATTCTGTCGTTTTTGAGATTGCATCCAAGTACTGCATTTCAGACTCTTAGTTGACCATGAAGGCTACTCCATTTCTTCTGAGGGATTCCTGCCCACAGTAGTAGATATAGTGGTCATCTGAGTTAAATTCACCTATTCCATTCCATTTTAGTTCACCGATTCCTAGAATGTCAACATTCACTCTTGTCCTCTCTTGTTTGACCACTTCCAATTTGTCTTGATTCATGGACCTGACATTCCAGGTTCCTATGCAATATTGCTCTTTACAGCATTGGACCTTGCTTCTATCACCAATCACATCCACAGCTGGGTTTTGTTTTTGCTTTGGCTCCATCCCTTCATTCTTTCTGGAGTTATTTCTCCACTGATCTCCAGTAGCATATTGGGCACCTACTGACCTGGGGAGTTCCTCTTTCAGTATCCTATCATTTTGCCTTTTCATGTGGTTCATGGGGTTCTCAAGGCAAGAATACTGAAGTGGCTTGCCATTCCCTTCTCCAGTGGACCACATTCTGTCAGATCTCTCCACCATGACCCACCCCTCTTGGGTTGCCCTGCAGGCATGGCTTGGTTTCAATGAGTTAGACAAGGCTGTGGTCCTAGTGTGATTAGATTGACTAGTTTTCTGTGAGTATAGATTCAGTATGTCTGCCCTCTGATGCCCTCTTGCAACACCTACCATCTTACTTGGGTTTCTCTTACCTTGGGCGTGGGGTATCTCTTCACGGCTGCTCCAGCAAAGCGCAGCTGCTGCTCCTTATCTTGGATGAGGGGTATCTCCTTACTGCCACCATTCCTAAGGAAGAGCTTTTCCTTTTTCCTTGTTTATGTACTTATTAATTTGTATCAGAAGAGATTCATGGATTCTGATCTTATTCAATAGTATCTAAAATAGTTTCTAATCTTTTATTATTTTGATGTTCAAATGATCCCAGTGTCTCTGCCTTTTTATATTTTCCTTTGTCCTTCTGTTTCACTCTCCTCTTTTTCTTAATCTCTTCTCTAGTCACATATTTCCCTCTTTCTTACCCAATATCTCCTTGGTTTCTTATCCCCACCCTAGCATCCCCACTTCTTTTGTTTTGGTCTTGAGCTCACTTTTCTCCTTTACTCACAGAACGGTCTCAAATGCATGGAGTTTCCCTTTCATCACAACTTTTCTCCCTCATTTCCTTGGTTGTGCCCCAAACTGCTATTGCTGCTGGAGCAAATCTGGTAGTTTCTAAAGATGGTACTTCTCTTGATCTAATCGTAAAGATGCCAACTGCAATAAAGTGTCTCAGTATTTCCAAGGGTTTATAACTTAGCTATAAAAATTCACTTTAGGCTATAGCTTGACATATAATCTTTCAGCCCCAGAGTGAATTTCTTTAAGCATTTTCCCTTTAATTCAACACCACTTGATTCAATGTAGCTATCATCCTCTAATAATATATGTTCATGAGTTATTACTGCATCAATACAAATCATGTCCTTTGCTAAAGTAATTACTATGGGTAAATAAGAAAAAAGATATAACATCCTTGGTTCAAGGGTTATAAGATGAAAAAAGTATTGATCTTCTGTGAAGCTTTCTGTTCTATCCATCCTTTGCCCATAAACCCTCAACTTATGAATCCTGAAAAAGATTCTAAAGTTTAAAAGTAGATAATATGTTATTTGTTAGATAATAGCTTCTCTGGGAACAGCCTGGGTCCAATTTTTGTTTCATGATCTGGCTTCAAATAAAAGGACTGAACCTGACCCAATGATTGATCAATTATTGTATTCTTTAGAGTAGGTAACTAGAATCTACAGAAGGAAAATACTTAGAAATACTTCCTGTGGGAGACTAGACAATTAGCTGAATAGCTGTGGACAAAGAGTAAGTGTTGTAGGAGAGAACGTGTTGAATTTGAAAGCAGGAGCCTGGGATTCCAGGCTTGGATCACCGACAATCTGAGTACATCACTCACTTCAGGTCCCCATTGATTCGTTTTTCCACATCTGTAAAAACACATAAGTTTGTGACACAATGATTCATAGTTCTATGGTCCTTTAGATCCGTGGAAACAAGTGCTCTCCCAGAGAGTTTAGGTGGATACCTAGGCTGGCATGCGTGCAAAGTCATGTCCAACTCTTTGCAACCCCATGGACTGTAGCCCACCAGGCTCCTCTGTCCATGGGATTCTCTAGGCAAGAATACTGAAGCGAGTTGCCATTTCCTCCTCAGGAAATCTTCATGACCCAGGGATTGAACCCCCATCTCTTAGGTCTCCTGCATTGGCAGGTGGGTTCTTTACCACTAGCACCACCTGGGAGGCCTAGGCTTGGGAGGCGTTTCTGCCAGAGCAATTGATGTAACTAATCTGGGAAAGAAAGGAAAAAGAATAAAAAGTAGGGCAATTTTGGTGGGAATAGTTATTTACTGATTTTCCTACTTACTTGTTTAAGCTCATTTAATCCATTTCATCTAAGTGGTCTCCTGTGTATATCCAATCTCAAAGGGCAGCTGGAGGTAAAACCATCTTTGAAATTGACTGTGCATACTATCTCTCTTTCTCGTCCTCTATTACCATATGTATAGGATGCTCTTCCTGGATAGAAGGAAAAGTATTTAGGAATTTAGGATTCTGTCTTGTAGACAGAACCTAGCATGGTGCCTTATACTTAATAGGCACTGAAAGAATACCTAATGAGTTGAATTGATCTAAACAGTATCCCTTAATTCTTTGAAAGTTTCTTTGTGATTCCTTCTCTTTGTTTTTCCCTCTTTAAAGCAAAAGGTGGCTTCAAGCACTATCATTGGTATTCTTACAGCCTCACTCTGTGCTCTTTCCCTAAATAATTTCGACCTGTTTTCTGGCTTTATTTACCTCCTTAAGGCCAATGACTCCTAAATCTTTATTTCTGGGCAGACTAAACTAGAACTTCTAAGTACTTGGTTTCAACCGGAGATCCACCAGCATCATAAACTCAACATGAAAATAATGGAAATACTTGTTTTCACCAGGATACCAAGTGGTCTGTGTTGTGGTTAAGATGAATGTTCCTTTTACCTAGTGTGCTGGGGGGTACACGGTCATGCCATCTTGGACTTCCCTCTCTATTGCTTTGCTTCCACTTTTCCCATCCCTGAATCTATTTAGATGGCATATCCTAGTTAAGTTGATCTCCACTTTGAGTTTCCTATATTTAAGTTCTGACTCTGACAAGAGCAAAGAGAACCTGGGCTGGTGATTTTAATTCTGAAATTTTAGTTTCTTTCTTTATTGGCCTATGGCGAGGATTGTAGAAAATAATACAAGTGAAGCATTTAACACAACTCCTGGCAGGTAACACACACTGCACAAACATTGCTACTGCCTTTGCTTTTATTATACTTTCCTTTGGCCTCTGCAATCCCTTGACATTACTGCTTTACCTCCTTGGGGCATGTATATTAATCTGTCCTGAGGTATTGTTAGGTGCTCCTATGATGATTTTACCCAGAATACTATAGTGAACAGAAATGAAGTGAAAGTTGTTCAGTCATGTCCAACTCTTTGCAACCCCATGGACTGTACAGTCCATGGAATTCTCCAGGCCAGAATACTGGAGTGGGTAGCCTTTCCCTTCTCCAGAGGATCTTCCCAACCCAGGGATCGAGCCCAGGCCTCCCGCACTGCAGGCAGATTCTTTGCCAGCTGAGCCACAAGGGAAGCCCAAGAATACTGGAGTGGGTAGCCTATCCCTTCTCCCGAGGATCTTCCTGACCCAGGAATCGAACTGGGGTCTCCTGCATTGCAGGCAGATTCTTTGCCAGCTGAGCCACAAGGGAAGCCCTATAAACACCTGGAAAATCCTCAGCCACACTCTCTGTGGTCAGTTGTGTGATGAACAGAGAAGACAAGTAGAGGATCATAGTTTGGGGACAAACTTCTCCTCTTGCTACATTTCAGTGACCAGGGTTAGTCATAGGGCCTCACTATGAAGAGAGAACGCAAGGACTTGCCTTCTTAGGGACCCAAGAGAGAAGTAAAATGGGGTGGAGAATGCACATTCCCATGAGGAGTGGTGACATGGGCAAGGGACACAAATAGTGAAAGATGGAGTTACAGATAATATCATTCTTTTTCTCCTAGATGTCTACAGTGTCATGAACGTCAGACATTCCAGACACATTTAGTAGGGTTTATGTATAATTATTATTTTTTCTTTATATAGATATTTTTTACTAAATATGTTTCTTTCTAAAAATAGACTTTGTCTCTGCTATAAATGGAAAACCACTGTTTTTTCTAATCTTTATTAAAAGAAGTCATAACTACTAAAATAAATCCCTCCATGCCTCACCTAAACCATCATGTACATCACTAGGAGGCATATTGCACTTGGGGAAACCCTGCTTTAGTGCGTGAAAGGCACTCAGATGAGCCATGTTTATTGTCCAGCACGTATAAACACACATCAGGGAAGAAATTCAATCAGGAAGAAGATATCTTCCTAAAGGTGAAATGTTGTTACCCCTCTTTCTGCCATTTCTTCTTTCTTTCTTTCTTCATTTCCTTCTTCCCCCATCCCTCCCTTCCTTCCTTTCTCCCGTTCTTTTGGTGACATTTTGATGAGGATAATGTAAGGAAAGATCTTGGGAGAGATAAGGGCTTTATTAATGCCCCATAGGACTTTTCTTGAACTTTGATGAAGTCTGATCATGAGCACAACATCCCAGGAGAATTTTAAAATCCTATCCAATTGAATGCTCCTTAAAGGACTGGGGTGACCCCACAACTGCCTTTCCCAGCCCACCCCCATGCCCATCTTCATTTCCCAGAGGTACCCTCCTCAGCATGCTGGGCTTCTCATCACCACCTGCGATCCCTCTTCAGAACTGAAGAATGGAGACATGTTTCATCTCTGACAGTGAGTGTTAATGGGAGCAGAATTGGTGGAGGACCTTGAGTGGCAGGTCAGATTATGCCTGTCAGCTTTGGCCACTGGGCTGCAAAGCTGGAGTTGTTATATTTACCTGTCCTCAGTTGTGCTGAAACAGGAGGATAGCCTTCTTAGAAGGCCTGGATTCAGTACAGGGAACAAAACCACTCAATGAGAGTGCCTGTGAAAATAGTTCATTTTCCTATCAATGGAGTTTTACATCTACTCAGTAAATTTTATCTGAACACTCCAACTCTAGTAAAATACAGCAAAGTGTAATAAATTCCACTTTATGGGTTTCACAGTTTGAAAACTGCTTCAGGGCAATCTGGTTACTGAGGGGACCCAATGGGAGCAACCTCCAAGGGCTGGCTTCTCTGTGTGAGATTCTGGGGATGACCTGATGCCTTTTGGTGTCCAGTCCATGCAAGTGAGGCATTAGCTCCCACCTGGCCATCATTTAAGGTGGGATGTAAGTCCTGTGTCTATACCAGCAAAGCTGGCTTTAAACAGTGAAGAGAGAGAGAGAGCAGTTAAATTACCAAGCAAAGGGCTGCTAGCTCACCTGGGCAATGAGCAAATGAGCTTCGTTAAAGACCAGGTTTAAGTCACTGACATACTACGATATAGCCGTGTCAACCACAGACTGGCACTTGCCATGGGCACTCGCCATCCGCCTCTGAAAGGGTCACATCATGTGCTGCTGCAGTTGCTGACTTTCTGGCGAGCAGAAATGAGGCACTCTGTGCTCAGGAAAAAAACTGGCAGAACAGGTCTGCAGATAGATATTTTCAGGAGCTGACTTTATGAATCCAACTTTTGTATCTCCTACTATCCAGGAAAGCACTGAAATCCTCCGGAGTGACGACTGCGCCTCGTGACTAGCAGAAACTTTCAAGAGACTAGCAAAAACCTTCTAGAAAAATATGTACTCACCAGAATCACATATATACTGACTTTCTCCTCTGCCTCTTCAGAGCAGTTTCTCAGAGCTATCTGAGTTGCTTTCTTGAGGGCTCCAGTCCTTATTTTGCCCTAAATAAAAGTTAATTCATAACTCTCACATTGCACTTTTTTTTAACACACAATGACTTTTAATGAACTTCCACAGCTGACTGACCCAGAAGGTCCTTAGGTTTTTTTTTTTTTTTTTTTTTTTTTTTCCAAGGGATTTCCAACTGGGTGTGAATCAAGTAATATTTTTTTAAGGGAAACTCTTCCAACTGCCCCCCAACAAAAATATACAATGTTCAATGTGCAATTTACTCAGAGGCAGGCTTTCTTACTTTCAACTTGCCTTTCATTGGCTGTTTTCCTTGTCTTTACAAGTTGTTAATACTTAGGAAGTTCTCCTACTCTAACAAGGCCTGGTCCTGTAGCAGTTTGCTTCATTTAGGACCTCCCTCTCTCTGCCTAGACTTTAACCATCAAATTTTGATTCTTGTCATCTTTTGTTTCTGCTTTATTTCAAATCAGTTAGGATCTATGTTAAACTTTCCTGGTAGCACAGATGGTAAAGAATCTGCCTGCAATGTGGGAGACCCAATTCCTGGGTAGGGAAAAATCCCCTGAAGAAGGGAATGGCAACCCACTGCAGTATTCTTGCCTGGGAAATCCCATGGACAGAGGAGTCTGGTGGGCTACAGTCCACGGGGTCACAAAAAGTCAGCTACGACTGAGCATCTAACATACAAGGATCCATTTTGAATCCTTGCAATGAACCCACTGTTGAAAGTCTTTTAGATTCGTGTGGATAAATCTCTGCCATGTACTATTTGTCAACCACAGTTGAAAGCGCTTGGTCTGTATAACTTTGTTTCCTCCTCACCAGGAGCACATAGTGTACAGCTTTTCTTCTAGTTCCTTAAACAGTTAAGGACACTGAGGCAGAGGCTGGTCACAAAACTAGCAAGGAGGAAAGCCAGTATCAAACCCAGGTACTCTGGCTCTGATCTCAGCATCTTACCCTGAGGCTGTACTTCTTCCTGGGGAGTACCTGGGTGGTGGACACAATGTTCCCTGTNGTGTACAGCTTTTCTTCTAGTTCCTTAAACAGTTAAGGACACTGAGGCAGAGGCTGGTCACAAAACTAGCAAGGAGGAAAGCCAGTATCAAACCCAGGTACTCTGGCTCTGATCTCAGCATCTTACCCTGAGGCTGTACTTCTTCCTGGGGAGTACCTGGGTGGTGGACACAATGTTCCCTGTGTCAAGGCAGTCAGAACCCTGAATTGATAAGGAAAGCTTTAATTTTGACCTAAGAAGTCTTCCCAGATGGCTCAGTGGTAAAAGAATCCACCTGCAGTGCAGGAGACCTGGGTTCAATCCCTGGGTTGGGAAGATTCCCTGGAGATGGAAATGGCAACCCACTGCAGTATTCTTGCCTGAAAATTCCATGGACAGAGGAGCCTGGAGGGCTACAGTCCATGGGGTCACGAAGAGTTGGATACAATTGAACACATCACATACAAGGAGGAAGGAGCTGTCTTTGGAGAATGGAATGAGCCTGAGAGGAAAGGAGTAGAAGAAGGACTGAGTCCAGATGAATGCTTGAACACTTTGGAATAGATGGTATGAGGGCAAGTGGGTCCCTGCAGGGCTCCTGGGCATGGAGGCCTTTTATTGTTCCCTGTTTCCTGTAGGCAAGACCAGCCTCCATGACCTTCCCCGAGTTCCAAAGGGCAGATTCACACAGTTGCTAATCAAGAGAGCAGCAGCCAAGCCACTTGATGCAAGATTAAAGGGACAAGAGACAGGCATCAAGATTAGGAGACCCACCATCTGAGACCCACAGCGCCACCCTTGAACTATGGTTATAAAACTCTTCATCAAATCCTCCTGGCTTGGGACGCATAGTTTTTTGAGGCAGGAACCCACTGTGTCCTCCTTTGCCTGGCAAAGCGATAAAGCTGTTCTTTTCTACTTCACCCAAAACTCTCTCTGAGATTTGATTTGGCACCAGTGTACAGAGAGGCTGAGTTTTTGGCATCAGGTGAAGGGCAAGAATGTAGAGATTCTGGTTCCATGAAGGACTGGAGGACTGTGCTTTGGGAACCAAGTGAGGCAGTTAAGCAGAATTGGGATAAACAGTTTGAATGACAGAGATCCACGCCTTCCACAGCACTGCCAATTCCCTCCAGCCACAGACCATAGGCATCCCAAGAAAGCATCAGCAGAAGCAATTATGAAGCAAACGGCAGTTATGAGGCAGACATTCTCGACAATTCCTCCCCAGAGAAGCCTTACGTACCCCACTTCCCCATTCCACATCTTCTAACCCAACCCTGTTCATCACTGCCTGATGTACTTCTCCTCTTGCCTTCCCTCTCATTAGAATGCCATCCTTGTGAACGCAGGAACCATATTTGTCTTGCTCCTTGCCTCCCAGTGCCTGGCGCACAGTAGCATGAGTATGTACGGGCTTAGTCATGTCTGACTCTTTGCGACCACAGGGACTATAGCCCGCCAAGCTCCTCTGTACATTGAATTTTCCAGGCAAGAATACTGGAGTGGGTTGCCATTTCCTACTCTAGGGAATCTTCCCAATCCAGAGATCAAACTCATGTATCTTATGTCTCCATCTGCATTAGCAGGCAGATTCTTTACCACTGTGCCACCTGGGAAGCTCTGGCATATGATAAGGCCTTAATAATATTTGTTGGGTCCAAATTGGGCTTCCGGCAGGAAGGTCATGGACAAGATGGTTTCACCGGTTCAGGTCTCTCTGCTCATCAAGCTGGGCAGTTACTCCGCCCTGCTCCTCAGTGTGGCCTACGGAGCCATGTGCAACAATTACCCGAAACCCTGGGCAGAAGAAGAGAGGAGGAGAATAGCTGAGGAGAAAAAGAAGCGGGATGAGCAGAAATGCATGGAGTGAGAACTGGCAGAAGCCCGAGGGGTTAGCATATTACAGTGAGCCTGCTCTTCTCCAGAACAGTGTGGATGAATAAAATTTAAAAACAACAACAACAACCAAACAAAAAAGACCTTAATAATACTTGTTGAGTAAATGAATAAAAGACCTAGAAAGCCAAAGCATAAATTCATGAACCAATTTTTGCCTAGGCAGACAAGAGATGCACCTGGAACCCCCAGAAATAATTCAGAGATGGTCAGTTGGTCTTGGGGTGGAAGTTGAATGTGCTGAGACAGAAGTCCTCACCTAGGGACCAAGAGGCATCATCATTTTGGAATAGTAAAGTCTTGGACAGTTTATTACAAATGTCATCTCAGTATAATTACAACCTCTAATTATACATCACCATTTCCATTCTGCACACGAGAAAGCAAAGGCTCATAAAAAACTAAACAAATTTCTTGCCCCTGGTCCTACAGCTAGTATCTGAAAGAACAAGCATTTAAAATCCTGTCTAGCTGTGTCTGTAAGGCATGCCATTTCCATTATACCATGTTGGTTAACATCCACCCTTGAGCCTGTTTCCCATCCTTCAGGTGGATGAAGAGGAAGAGACAGCACATACACGCTGCTGCTGCTGCTAAGTCGCTTCAGTCGTGTTCGACTCTGTGCGATCCCATAGACGGCAGCCCACCAGGCTCCCCCGTCCCTGGGATTCTCCAGGCAAGAACACTGGAGTGGGCTGCCATTTCCTTCTCCAATGCATGAAAGTGAAAGTGAAGTCGCTCAGTCGTGTCCGACCCTCAGCAACCCCATGGAGTGTAGCTCACCAGGCTCCTCCATCCATGGGATTTTTCCAGGCAAGAGTACTGGAGTGGGGTGCCATTGCCTTCTCCAAGCACATACATAAATCTTTCAAAGAACAGCTGCAGCATATACCATGTGGGGCCCAACTTGAAAATCAAAACACAAGCAAACCTGACCAAAGTTCATGGCCTTTATCCGCCAAGGCACAGCCCAAACGAAAAGATCTGTTTGATGCATGTGATCTAAAATAATCTCTTCATGGCCAGCTTATGACATAAAAATATTTTTAAGCTGCTATTGCACAAAAGTGACTGAGCTGTCGTATTTCATAGCCCACCTAACTTTCTAGCTACCAGAGCATTTGACTGATAAAACGTCACTCAAAAGAGACTGTGGCATTGTATATGTGAGGTCTGGTCGTTTAGAGTTAGCTTCTTTTTATTGTGGTGGACGAGTGAAGGATTTGCCCAGTTTTCACTGACCTTGAAATATCTTTTCAAACATCAATGGTGGAGTCTTTGTCCTGTATTTCTTTCCCTCACAACTCTCATGANAGGTCTGGTTGTTTAGAGTTAGCTTCTTTTTATTGTGGTGGACGAGTGAAGGATTTGCCCAGTTTTCACTGACCCTGAAATATCTTTTCAAACATCAATGGTGGAGTCTTTGTCCTGTATTTCTTTCCCTCACAACTCTCATGAGAACACTTAACCTTGCTTTCCTGGGTGCAAAGAGAGTCAATGAGTAGTCAGTAGTTGTAACTAATCAATATTTTATTCCCAATTCAATTTCAACAATGGAGAATGAAGTGACTTTTAAAAGACCAAAGGGAAATACTTTGACAAACATTCCAGAAAGTGTACAAAGTTAGGATTAAAATGAAATCTTCAATCTTTGGCTAAGAAATTCCATTTCTGTAGATCATTCTTCTAAAGAAATAGTAACTATAAAAAATGGTTTCAATCTTTTAGAAAAGAGATTGAAAGAAAATACACCAAAATATTTAAAGGGCTATATTTGTGTGAAGGAATTATAAATTATTTTTCTCTCTTCGATCAGCCCATCTGTATTTTTTAGATATTTTATGTTTATGTGAGGTAAAATAATCTACTAAAGTTTATTTTAACTTTTTTTTGAAAGGAAGAATATTTCCAACCCTTCCTTAGGAAAACAAATTTATATCAAATACTTTGAATTTCTTGAAGACTATGGCTTCAGGCTGAGGAGCAGTCTGCATTAGAAGAATCACTCAACCTCTTTCAGAGAACTGTATGTGAACTGAAAGATATCTCTGAACATCCCAGAAAGATGCAGGTGCTTCTAAGAAATATCTCTTGTCTCAGAAGAAACTGGGAAGTAACAGATCACAGTTCTTATATCTGAATTACATTAGTTACATTGTCAAGTGAGAGAACACGCTGACGGTGATAGCCAGAATTCTAAGCTGGTCCTCCAAATTCTTGGCTTCTTGTGCATACAAAGCTGCTCCCAGTTATTCAGTCAAGCACTAATGTTGTCATGAAAGGCTTTTGAAGATTTAATTAAATTCTCAAATCAGTTGACACCAAGATACAGAGAGGTGGTCTGACCTAATCACATAACCCTTTAATTCCAGATCAAGAGTTTAGAAGCTGGGAAGTCAGAGATTCTATGCACCAGAGATTTGACACGGCCTTGCAGACTTGAAGATGGACCATGTGTGGGAATGCAGGCAGTTTTAGCAGCTGAGAATGGACTTGAGCTGACAAACAGCAGCAAAACAGTGATCTACTTCAATCCTACAACCTCAAGGAACATAATTCTACCAACAACCTGAAAAAGTTTGGAAATAGATTTTTTTTCTCAGAGCCTCCAAATAACAGCCCATTCTGGGCTGTATATTGAGTTTAGCCTGTGAGACTAAGTTGAGGACCCAGCCATGCTGTGCTGTACTCCTGACCTAGAGAAGAAATACATACTGTTTAAGGTGCTAAGTGTGTGGTAATAAGTTACTTAACAACGTGTGTGTGTGTCAGTTGTTCAGTCATGTCCGACTCTGTGACCCCATGGACTGTAGCCACCAGGCTCCTCTGTCCAGGAGATTCTCCAGGCAAGGGTACTAGAGTGGGTTGCCATTTCCTTTTCCATACTTAACAATAGAAAGCTAATATAATGGGTTGTTGAGTGTTTGCTCAAACTTATGTCCACTGAGTCGGTGATGCCATCCAACCATCTCATCCTTTGTTGCCCTCTTCTCCTATTCTCAATCTTTCCCAGCATCAGGGTCTTTTCCAATGAGTCAGCTCTTCACATCAAGTGGCCAAAGCTTTAGCATCAGTAATTCGAATGAATATTCAGGGTTGATTTCCTTTAGGATTGACTGATTTGATCTTCTTGCTGTCCAAGGTACAGAGTATTATGAATGAAGGAAAATTTGGTCTATACAGAAAGGAAAATTTTTCTTATCTTACCTTCACCTCCAATCCATTTCCCAAATGTCTAATTCACTCCAGAGCATTCTGCAGAGTGTTAATGATGATGGTTTTTCTCCTTTAAAGAGTTTCAGTACTAAGGAAATGAATAATATTTCCCTGGTGGCTTAGGTGGTAAAGAATCCACCTGCAATGTGCAGACTCAGGTTTGATCCCTGGGTCAAGAAGATTCCCCTGGGGAAGGAAATGGCAACCTACTCCACTATTCTTGCCTGGGAAATCCCATGGACAGAGGGGCCTGGCAGGCTACAGTCCATGGGGTCACAAAGAGTCAGACACGACTCAACCACTAACACTTTGACTTTGACTGTTGGTGATACTAATAATATTATAAACAGATAACATGCAGTATGGCATTGTGCTAAATACTTTACATGCATTCTCTCATTTAATTCCCACAACAGTCATCTTAAGACAGGAATTATTGTTATCTGCATTTCAGGTGAGGAAGCTGAGGTTTAGAGAATTACAGAAACTTAGACATCACTCTGATTCTAAACCCATTTGCCTGGTGGGGAGTTACTGATGGTGTTCAAAGAGTTCATTGTTCTCTTTGTGTTTCATATATTTAGGTCTGTTGGTAAATATGAGAAACTAGGAAACCAAAAGGAATATATAACAGAGATGGCAACGATTTAAAATCTCAAAATAAGGTGGATCTAAAGTGAAATTTGACACCCATTTTACAAAAAAAAAAAATTTAATGCATTTTCCTTAGCAGGGTAGATTACACGATTGCTGAAATTAAATAATTGTCCAGACTTGATTGCTGAGATTTTTTTCAACTATTTTTATATTTGTGAGATTTGAAAAAATACTAGGGAAATTTATTTGCCAAGAGTTGAATCAATCAGTTAAGCAGCAATTAAAAATTCCATTGAGAGGGACATAATCATTTGATTCTTTTTATTACATTACATTAGTGCAGCTACTTTGAAAAGCCAGGAAGTAAATTCTGTAGAACAAAGTAGCTCAAACACATGTAAGAGGCATTAGAGTATTTGCCAACAGTTGATCAATAGATAGGAAGAAAGATTGTGTGTTTCAAAAAGGCCAACTCTAGAGTAATGCTGTCCTGTAGAAATAGAATGCAAGATACAAACCTAATTGCAAATTTTCTAGTAGCCACATTTAGAAAAGCACAAAGAAGTGAAGTTAATTTTAGTATTATATTTTATTTAACCCAATAAATCCAAAATGCTGGGCTTCCCAGATGGCACTAGTAGTAAAAAACCCACCTGCCGATGCAGGAGATGCAAGAGACTTGGGTTTGATGTAAGGGTTGGGAAGATCCCCTAGAGGAGGAAATGACAACTCACTCCAATGTACTTGCCTGGAAAATTCAGTGGAGAGAGGAGTCTGGAGGGCTACAGTCCATGGAGCCCCAAGAGTTGCACCCAACGGAGCAACTGAACATACATCCACAATGCTATCATTTCACCATGTAGTTATTCTAAAAAGTATTGAGATATTTCACATTCATTTTTATACTACGTCTTCAAAATCCAGCATGTATTCTAAACATAATACTTCAAACCAGTCACAATTCGAGTGCTCAACAATCACCGGTGGTTCCCCTCGGACTAGACAGCACAGTTCTGGCACTTGCATCTTCATTGCGGGTAAGCCCATACACAGGAAGGAAAGGTTGAAATTGAATACAGGGGATGGGGATCCTAGTCATTTTACATATAAAACACAGATATAAATGCAGGGCACAAAAAGATACACACTTTATCTGTGGTATTAAAATTTCACAGAGTATGTGTTCAGGGTTCTCCGGAAAAACAGAGCCAGTAGGATAGACAGAAGATTGAGAGATGGTAGATAAACAGTGAATGCATGGACGCTCAGCGTGTCCAACTCTTTGTGACCCCATGGACTGTAGCTCCTCTGTCCATGGAATTTTTCAGGCAAGAGTACTGGAGTAGGTTGCGATTTTCTATTCTAGAGAATCTTCCTGACCCAGGCATTGAACCTCCGTCTCTTGCGTCTCATGCATTAACAGACAGCTGAGCCACTAGGGAGGCCATATTCATATTATAGCTGAGGCCTGACCCTTCTCATTCTGAAAGGATAAAATGGCATGGAAGAGTAGCTGAAGTAGTTTTAGAGCAAAGCACAAAGGTAAGCATACATTCCCCATCTCCAGAGGTGGCAATGGAAATATAAATTAAGTAAAGTTGCAAGAATGATAAACGTGGCAGTAGCTACATTTCAAGTGGCTACATGTGGCTAGTAGTCACTGTATTAGACAATTCAGTATAAACATTGTCGTCAGTGTGGGAAGTTCTATCGGACAGTGCTGGTCTAGAGTATGATGAGCCAAGATTCCAACCCCATTTCCTCACTTGCTATTTGTGAAACCTTGGGCAAGTTGCTCTACTTTTGTCCCTGTTTCCTCACCTGCAATATGAGCTAATGATAGAATAGCTATCTCAGGAAGTTTTGTGAGGAATAAAGGAGTTCATGCATGCCAAGCAGCTAGCACAGTGCCTGGAATATAATTAAATATTTCAGAAATGATACCTGTTTTTTCAGTTATCTCCTCTGTTGAGGGGTTTTTTTGGGGGGAGGTGTTGTTCTAATTTGCTTTTGTATCAGGTAATATTTGTAGTATTACTTAACCTGAAAAAAAAATATAATGCCCACTCAGATAACTTAATTTTTGCCACGTAAATTAAATCATCTTGAAATAATCTCAGTCATTTAAGATTTTCTCTCAATAACTCCATTATTAGAGTATTTAAAATACGATTTTCATTTTGGACTGTTTCAGTGACAGAGAACTCATCCTCATCAAGATTTTAATTAATGCCTCAAATATTGCTGTACTATAATTTCATCAGTATCATAATTCAGCTGTTATAATGTCAAGACAACAAATTGCCTTAATTAGCAGTGCTTAGTCACACAGAGGTAGCACTGGAACTAACAAGGCCATTGGCAAGAGTCATGTGGGAGGCAGGATGTATCCTTTTTTTCAGAATTGCACTTTTAGGTCATTGTATATCATCTAATCCCCATCTCCTACCCTTGTTTCATGGGCTTCCCAGGTGGCACTAGTGTTAAAGAACCTGCCTGCAGGAGACATAAGAGACCTGGGTTCGATCCCTTGGGTCAGGAAGATTCCCTGGAGGAGGACATGGCAATCCACTCGTGTTCTTGCCTGGAGAATGCCATGGGCAGAGCAGCCTGGGGGGCTATAGTCCATAAAGTTGCAGAGTTGGACATAACTGAAATGACTTAGCACACACATCCTTGTTTTATATTTATCCCCCTCAGTCACTTTTCCAGTGGGTACAAACCTTCCTATTTCTTGTTAGGAATCAGGAGTAACTGGCTGTCTCAAATGATATACATTCTCAGAAAGTGTCACATCCATGAATATACAAATTTGATTCCCACATTGGGAGACTTGGCAAAAATAGAAATTTCTAGTCATCGGCACTGCTGGCTTTTGATCNCAGTGGGTACAAACCTTCCTATTTCTTGTTAGGAATCAGGAGTAACTGGCTGTCTCAAATGATATACATTCTCAGAAAGTGTCACATCCATGAATATACAAATTTGATTCCCACATTGGGAGACTTGGCAAAAATAGAAATTTCTAGTCATCGGCACTGCTGGCTTTTGATCTGTTGAGTTCATGTACAATCTGATTATTTAAAAGCTACTCAGGCATGCTTTCCAGGAGAATGCGTGAAACTTTTGAACGGGTGGAGATTTAGCAGTAAAGAAAGTTGCCCAACTTTTAAATTCTATGTGGTACAAATTAGTTTTTATTTGTTTAAAATAAATGTCTGAGGCTAAGCAGTTATAAGAATTCCACAAACTAAATGCAATAAAGTTCCTTGTCTCCAATGGGCTTCCCTGGCAGCACTAGTGGTAAAGAACTTACTTGCCAATGCAGGAGATGTGAGAGACCTGGGAAAGAGCCCTGAGTCAAGCAGATCCTCTGGAGGAGGGCACGGCAACCCATTCCAGTATTACTGCCTAGAGNTCACCAGGCTCCTCCATCCATGGGATTTTTCCAGGCAAGAGTACTGGAGCGGGGTGCCATTGCCTTCTCCAAGCACATACATAAATCTTTCAAAGAACAGCTGCAGCATCTACCATGTGGGGCCCAAATTGAAAATCAAAACACAAGCAAACCTGACTAAAGTTCATGGCCTTTATCCGCCAAGGCACAGCCCAAACAAAAAGATCTGTTTGATGCATGTGATCTAAAATAATCTCTTCATGGCCAGCTTATGACATAAAAATGTTTTTAAGCTGCTGCACAAAAGTGACTGAGCTGTCATATTTCATAGTCCACCTAACTTTCTAGCTACCAGAGCATTTGACTGATAAAACGTCACTCAAAAGAGATTGTGGCATTGTATATGTGAGGTCTGGTTGTTTAGAGTTAGCTTCTTTTTATTGTGGTGGACGAGTGAAGGATTTGCCCAGTTTTCACTGACCCTGAAATATCTTTTCAAACATCAATGGTGGAGTCTTTGTCCTGTATTTCTTTCCCTCACAACTCTCATGANTGGCGTGCTGTGATTCATGGGGTTGCAAAGAGACATGGCTGAGCGACTGAACTGAACTGAACTGAACTGAAATTAGGTTCTGATACAGTAGCATAAATGCGTCCGAGATGTGACACTCCCAAGTCATTTTCTCTGTAGTGTCTGGTGAGCCAAGGAATGGTAATAGGAGCCTGTGTTAATTCTGTCTGAAAACACCATCTGGTTCTAAGCACTTATCTAGGCCATGGATGTCACAGCCTAGATGTGGTCACCATGATATTCAAAGGTCAGAGAGGGGTCTAATTACATGCCCCAGTACTTAAAGGGCAGATTCACCAGAGCATGAACATAATCACTCAGGCCAAACAAGACCCATTTATAATTTTAATTATCAGTGAATCAGACAACTCTATCAAATACCAATTATTTGGCTGTTGCTGAAAATAACTGTCTTGTCTTGTTAGTCTCTAGAACAACCCCTTGAGGGATATTGAAATGTTCCCTTTAATGTAAATATTTGTTAATATCCATGAAGAAGAATTAGATTCATTTAATGATTCTCAGTATCGGTGGTTTATTTTATTTATTATTAAGGAACTTCCAATCTGGGGAGAATGTCAGGGTGAGGCTGTTAACACTGTACACAATTGCCATCCAGAAAGGTGTGTCAGTACGCAGTGCAGGTTCTGACCCAAAGCTTGCATTTTGCTTTCATTTAAAGAAATAGTTTGCCTTACAAAAGCAAAACTCTATTTTGGGATCTTATATCTAATTAGCATTCGGGGACAAACAATTTTATGTGTGTCTGGGCACCTAGGACATACAATGGGAAAGACAGAGAGCCTCCCTCAGGAGTTGACAAAGAAATGAACATGTGCTAAAGATTTAGCTTTGGGCTATAAATGATTTATTTTTCTTTAATTCCAAAATTATGTTTTGCATAAGAGATTCCAAGAAATATCTACAAACAAGTATTCCTAACTTGAAGTGGTTATTACTCTGAAAATTCTACTAAATGAGCCATTTGAAATAGCTGATTCAGTAAATGTTGAAAACCAGCAGGTAAAGAATCTGCCTGCAATGCAGGAGACCTGGGTTCAATCCCTGGGTCTGGATGATCCCCTGGAGCAGGAAATGGCAGCCCACTCCAGTATTCTTGCCTGGAGAATCCCATGATCAGAGGAAGGAGCCTAGCAGGCTACAGTCCAGGGAGTGGCAAAGAGTCAGACACAACTAAGCAACTAACACTTTCATTTTCAGCCTCCTGTCATCTGGGAGAGATTAAAAAATGACCACATTCAGACTGTCCCAGTTTTTTGTTAAATGAACTATCTTGAGCGAGAATACCGCTGAATGCTTTTTCATCCTGTCCAGGGCTGTCACCCTGAGCTCTGTCCTCTTACGAGGACCTCTCAAAGACAAGTCTGACCCCTGCCTTTTGCACTCCGCTGTCGTCACCCACCTCTTTGCTTTTTACCTCCAGTAATTAAGACACAAGTAATACGTTATCTCCCTGGCTTGGATATTTCCATTTCATTTGCAACTTCAGAGCTTTTCAGTCNACTTTTTCATCCTGTCCAGGGCTGTCACCCTGAGCTCTGTCCTCTTACGAGGACCTCTCAAAGACAAGTCTGACCCCTGCCTCTTGCACTCCGCTGTCGTCACCCACCTCTTTGCTTTTTACCTCCAGTAATTAAGACACAAGTAATACGTTATCTCCCTGGCTTGGATATTTCCATTTCATTTGCAACTTCAGAGCTTTTCAGTCATTTTTGACACTCATAATTTTCATCTGCAATTATGCTTTCATTATCCTCATTCCCGATATTTTAGATGTCCAATAAGCCTCTCAATTTCCTTAATTAACAAGTAACCTTCTTTCTTCATGCTGAAGGCTATTTTTATTCCTACAATATTTATTACTAATTGGCACACGTACACTTTTATACTACTAATAACTTTTCTGATCTGCCCTTTATTTACCCTCTGTTTCTCCTAGAAATCTTCCCTCCTCTTTGGTAATACTTGAATTTAGCTCTTAGGAGGGGCAGCATACTGTTCATTTTCCTTGAACATAGTTTGAGTTCTTGCTCTTCACTTATGAATAATACTTTATGCTTCTAAAATGGTTGCCACTGTCCCCTCCTCCTACTGTTTTTTTTTTTTTAAAGAAACATCATCGTCAAGCCGTGTAACCAGAACCCTAGGCTCTTGGCTGCTATCTATCTGTGGTTGCTACCTATCTATCTATCTGTTGCTACTTGGTTTTGATGTTTTTTCTTTTATCATTTAAATATTTTGCACTTCTCATTCTGGCCTTGAAACAGAGAATTTGTGGCTTTGGACAGACAGCACCATTTACACCACTTCCCTAGGCAGCATATTAAAAAGCAGAGACATTACTTTGCCAACAAAGGTCCGTCTAGTCACAGCTATGGTTTTTCCAGTAGTCATGTACGGATGTAAGAGTTGGACCATAAAGAAAGCTGAGCACCAAAGAACTGCTGCTTTTGAACTATTGTATTGAAGACTCGAGAGTCCCTTGGACTCCAGGGAGATCAAATCCAGTTAATCGTAAAGGAAATCAATCCTGAATATTCATTGGGACTGATGCGGAAGCTGAAGCTCCAATACTTTGCGCACCTGATGTGAAGAACTGACTCATTGGAAAAGACTCTGAAACTGGGAAAGTTTGAAGGCGGGAGGAGAAGGGGACGACAGAGGATGAGATGAGATGGTTGGATGGCATCACTGACTCAATGGACATGAGTTTGAGTAAGCTCTGGGAGTTGGTGATGGGCAGGGAGGCCTGGGGTGCTGCAGTCCATGGGGTTGCAAAGAGTCGGACACAACTAAGTAACTGAACTGAAATGAACTGAACTGTACATTTGCAGCTGGTCTCAAAAATGTCATCTTGTTTCAAGTTTAGGCTGCCAATCACTTCCTCTGTATAGACACTGGATTTCTACATGGTACTGGTCACACTGTCAGAAATATATAAGAAATTAATGTGTTATATGTGCGTCACCAGAACATGCCCCTCTAAAAACTGTAAAACTCTTAAATATCTATGCTTTATTAAACTGCAGATACATATTAAATGCAAATATATCAGACAAAGCAGATCAGAAAATAAAAATAAAACTATCTATGTTACCCCTACCCAGAGATAACTACCATTCTTGAATCTTTTTAATAAACTTTTCTTTAACTAAATCCTTCTCTCTACTTTCCTACTTTTCAATTTATATTTTTCTCTCTCCTGGTATAAGGCTAATTGTTTTCTCAAAAGGTTTTTAGTATGTCTTAGCTTTTTCTTTCATTAAAGAAGTCTAATTTTTACCTATTCTTCAAGAATATCTTTCTCCCAAATTTAAGCCAAATGAGGCTCTCTCCTTGGTTTTTCCTTTCTTAATTCTTCACTCCACACTAAGCTAATATGCCTGAGGACTCAGCTTTCCTTCTAGTCTGGATGAAAGTTTTAATTTCATACATCGCAATGAGAGGCCATTGAATCAGAGATTACAAACCCTCTCCTGTGCTTGGGACAGAAATAAAGGACAACTGGGGATTATGATAAGGTGTCTGCTCTGCAAGTCAAGTGTCTGCCCCCAGAGCGATGTGATTGAAAAGCCGAGCAACACGAGAGCAAAAGAACACTCAAACTAAAAGTGTATTATCCTAAAGTGCACATTTTTATTTAATTCGGGGTAAAGCAGAATGAATCATAATAGGTCAATAATAATGACTTATGGCTTCCTTCACACGGCACATTTACAATAAATGGTAATTCACCATTAAAGACTGGCGTATTTCTTTTTGGTGTGTGCAAGAAAAATTAGCATTAGGTCATACTGAAAAAGAACAGGTTCTCTATTCTTACCTTTAGGATTCACACTCAGCTATTCAAGCTAAGAATATCATATGCCAGCTCCTTTCTCCCAGCTTGCCCCACCCCCCATTCCCATTTAGAAAATACAGGAAGGATTTAAATGTAACCATTTATGACATCATTCCAACTGTATGCTGATGGACTACGGATCCATTCAGTGGAGCCACTTGGAAAATATTTCATGTTCTGGTCATTAGACTTGCTAAATGGGTTCAGACTTGGAATTATAGGAACTGAGAAAGAGGAAGGTAATATCTGTAGGCAACCGTACATAAATATGTGTAATGTGAGCACATCGTCCGGGTTCCTAACTATCACCTTTTTGCTTTAATATACTTTGCACTTAGTCTCCTCCCTCCTTCCTTCTCTTTCTCCCCTCCGTCTTCCCTTCCTTCCTTTCTCACTTTCTTTCTATACAAAACACTCTGATGCTTTACCTGAGGCATAGGTCGATCAATTTTGTTTATCAACAAACTTATAGGCCATTATTGTTTTCACCAAAAGAAAGGATCTCAGATCTGGATTCTAGTTAGGAAAAGTGGAAAGTGACCGACACTAATTCGTTTAGTATCTAATACCACCTTTTTATCTCCAGGAGAAGAAGTATCCATGTAAAGCAAACTACAAAAATACAACTCTAAGAGTTCAATCTCTCCATCCACCTTTTAAGTATTTGGCTAAAACCCTCCTCCCTCTCAGAGAGATGCCAGATTAAATTATAGGGGACATCCTAACACTTTAAAACCTGCATATTCTATTTCTGTGGTCTATAAACTGGCTCACAATAACTTGATTACAGAAAGTCTCAAGTAATTGGATGAAGTCAGGCTCGGAAGATTTGCCCAATAATCAATGAAATCTAGTGCTTCTGGCTCTGCTGATTTCACCATGCTTTTCTATCTATCCAAATAGCCTTTTAAAAACTGAAGCTGCAAAGAACGAATATCAAGTCCTCAAAACTGAGCTAATTTCATAAGCTTTTTGAAAGTAGATTGGATTTAACAGGGCTGTGCTTTTGGAAATGAATGGTTGATATAAATCAGAGGTAGTGGAAAGGTAACGTTTATCTGATTTGATTTAGCAGCAATCTGGTCCAGATGGCAACGCAGAATTTAAAGATATTGAAATATACGGTTGCAGCTGGAGACTGTATAAACCTAAATATAAATAATTCAGATGTGCTTATGCATTTAACAATGTCAGTTTTAAATATAGATAAGAGCCAAGACTTCAGGCTAGCATTTGAAAACGGGCGGATGACTAAATGCAGGTGCGCTTATGTATGTAACCATATTTCAATGCCTAATTTAGCTTCAATCTGAAAATGTAGGTAGAGTTCATCAGATGTATCTGTCTGGCCTAAGGGAATGAAGCACAGATTAGTATAAGGTTAAATCTGGTATAGCAGGAGCAAGAGATCTGATGAAAAACAAAAGAATGTAGGAGGAACACCTGATTGAATACGACTCAGAAATACACAACCTTTCTACCCATGCCGGGATCACAGACCTGTCTTTCTAAAAAGAGAAAAAAGAAAGATGGGACTATGTCAGCTTGAGTTAACAAAGGTCCAACACCCTCCTGAAAGAAGATTGGGGAAAAAAAAATCCTACAGTGCCAGAATGGGGAGAAGAGTTTCTAGTGTTTGTCATGTTGCTTGTCTACCTGTCACAAAGAACCCTGAGTTTAATGGCATGACTTCAAGTCTTGCCTGTCACTCTAGAGCTCTATGGCCGTGGGCCAAGTGCATGAAGAAGACACTAACCCACATCTCCACATTAGAAGGACTCCAGTCGATGAACGTCACTGTGCAATCGACTGCCCACGAGCAGCTCTGGGCTGTCCTGTGTTGAGTGGGTTAGGCTGGCTTTTAGACACACAAGTCCAACCAGTGGGACTAGTTTTTTCTTTGCAAACACTTCATGGGCCCACCCCTAATGGTAGCCACCATAACATAGAGTGGTAGATCTGTCCTATGACTACTGACTCCTGGCTAGGCCACCAAAATGCTTTTCTCAGAGCTGGGGCCCACCGCTCCTCATGGGGTGGCCCAGGGTTTGTGAAAACCAGAGGTGGTGTCTGTATTATATTTGTGGTATCTGGGTCCAGTGCCCTTCTGCGTACCTGACTCCAGGGAAATCACAGAAGGGGGCACACTGAAATTGTAAGGGTCGTGCAGGGTGTGCTGTGGTAACGTTGTGGTCAGGCCACTCAGGATGGCTACTCTCTCACTCTCTGTACATCCCCTGCTTACGAGCCCGCTTCACCTCACCCTCCTCGCATGACTGAGTTCCTGAGTACTTGCCCCAGGCCCCAGCTAGTGACTGCTCTTATCAAAGGGGCAGCAAGGGGCTTGCCCCTCACTAGGATGGCAGTGAGGGCCTTGCCGCTCCATTGGTTTTCCTGGTAACCAATAAGCCAACCAGATGTCAACTCCCCCTGTTACTGTCTCACCTTCCTCCAGGAAGCAAAGACTGCCACCCTGTCCAGCCTGCTACGTACAGAACACGGTGGTGTGTCTCGCTAGGACCTTGCTTCAGAAGTGTAAACCCGTCCATCCACCCATTAAACTATTGATGTCCCTCTTTAAAAAAAAAATAATAAATCAATCCATGTCTCCTAGGGAACTGTGAGGTCTTATTGGATCAAAGAGTATGAAGGCATGACGCCAGGATATTTGTGATTTTCTTTCCCTGCTTTGAGCTTTCCTTTTCTCTCTGTTTCACTTTCTTTCTTTCAATATACTACCTCTCAGGGCCAGGGCTGGACTAAGACTTGTCTGAATTTGAACTCTCCTGAGATTCAGAGAGATCGTAATTTTTGCCGGTTACATGGACGCCAGATATTCTTTGGCTACATACCTACACTTCTTCAGGGACAATATTTTTATATGTTGTTTTGGACTCTGAATCTTCCTTTCTTTATCTTAACTGGGGGCCTACTGAGAGGACCCTCAAAATGATGGATTGGTACTTGTAAAATCTTAAATTTGGAGATAGAAAAAAGGCCATGACTACAGAAAATGTTGTAAATGAAAAATTAACAAGATTTTTATAGGCTATCTGTGAAAGGGAAATGGTAATGACTAGGAAATCGGACCTTAAAGATGGCTCTAGACCTCACACTGGGATCTTATAACCATACCTAGAATCACAAACCTTGCTTGTATATGAAAAAATCTTCTTGGGATATTAAGTGACTTGTGGAAGGTCACAGAGTAAATTATAATTTGGCTTAGACAATAGGTTCCCTGGCTCCCAGTACAGAGCCTGTTCATTCCATCTCCACAGAAAAATTGTGCAAAAAAACAAAACAAAAACAACTCAGTGGAGTTGTGGAGAAAGAAAGATTGATCAAGAAGATTTTCATAATTGAAAACAGGTCTTTGGGAGGATGCTGGAACCTTGGCATTCTTCCTAAAATAGATCAATGTCATCAGTTTTCCTGGAGTCTATTTTAGGAGGAGAAGCAGGAACAGGAAAACTTTTAAGAGAGGAGGGGAAGGTTGGGAGAATTGGACCGGAGGCATTTTCATCTTGACACACCTAACATTGTCTCTGTTGCTTAAAATTATTTTATGATGTTTTTGCTATCACATGCTATACAGCATCTGAGCAAATTCCGGGAGAGAGTGAAGGACAGGGAAGGCTTTTGTGTCACAGTCCATGAGGCTACAAAGAGTTGGACACAACTTAGTGACTGTGTAACAAGAAGACAGTGCCAACAACTCATACCTTTAAAGCACACACTTCTCACGGTGCTTTCCAAAGGCTCCCGGCATCTGGTCTATAATTCTTCTGTGGCCCATTGATCTCCACTCTGTGATAACTATCCACTTATACACCAAACTTCCCTACTTTACTGTGAGTGGGAAGGGAAAGGAAGGTTTTTGCTTGTCTTTCTTTGTATCCCCAGCCCCTAATTCAGACCCTGGAACAAGAGAGTCACACTCTAAATGTTGGTTAACAATATTATGATAAACTATTTACAGCTATATAACAATTTAGTGGTTCACTCATTCATTCATTCAAATATGGATCCCCAGACTGTTCTAATTCTGGGATTACTACAGGAATGATATCTCACCCTTGAGGAACTAAGATAATCTTGTCACTGAAAGAGTGAATTAAAAAGTAATTCCAATAGATTGTGGGATCCCCTTGTGGCTCAGACGGTAAAGCATCTGCTCGCGATGCAGGAGACCCAGGTTCGATCCCTGGGTCAGGAAGGTCCCCTGGAGAAGGAAATGGCAACCCACTTCAGTATTCTTGCCTGGAAAATTCCATGGATGGAGGAGCCTGGTGGGCTACAGTCCATGGGGTCACAAAGAGTCGGACACAACTGAGTGACTTCACTCACTCACTCCAACAGATTGTAAAAAGTATTAAGATAATGAAAATATAGGGGACTTTGTGTGGAAGGACCTGGAAAGAGTACCCAGCTCAGTCTTAGGGACAAAGAAACAATAACTAAGCTGAGGGGCTCCTCTAGTGGTCCAGTGGCTAAGACTCTGGGGCCTCAGTGCAGGGGGTCCAGGTTCTATCTCTGGTCAGGGAGCTAGATTCCACATGTTGCAAACATGTTGTTTCCATGTGCTGAAACTAAGACCCAGCTCAGTCAAATAAATAAAAAAAATTTTTTAAGCAAAAAAACAAAAAACTAAGCTGAGGTCCCAAAGACTGAGGGAAAGAGGGAAGGATGGGAAGAAAGGTGAAAGAAAGAACAAAAATTTCTGGAGATTAACAGATATGTTAGCAGGTAGATTAACATGGTAGGAAAATATTACTGAGCTAAGGCTGGAGAGCAAGGGTACCTTCAGGGACTGCATGGTCTTCCATTTTCACGAGGACTTTCATTCTCCTTATCTCACTGGATCCCTGTAGCCACTCTGCCATAGACGGCACACTGAGGGTGGGGCCAGGTTAAACTGTATGGCTACTTCACAGGGAAGGCAAGGGAGACCCAGAGAGTTGAAATGACTGGTTCACATCACATTTGCCAGGGGCTCCTGGTACCAAATTCAATGCTCATTCTCCCATGTCACAGTGAAAATCATTCTGGCCTTATTTGATGGCTGAGGTTCTGTCTCAGTGAGCCAGGCAAGGCTGGCTCCTGGGCCAGAAGGGCATGCTGTCCCCATGCCTGGGATAACATTGACCTTGCTCAGCCCAGTGGCCTCTGGCCTCCGCCTAAGTGCACAGATGCCCAGAGGTTTTAACTTCAAAGACATGCCAACCTCAGAGGCTCTAACTCTCCATGGCTTCTCCTGGAATCCACACTCCCTGTGCCAGGAACTCCAAATGCCATCAGAAGAATGGCTTGCTCCTGAGTCTCTCCTAAGGCATCTTTGGGAAAGCTCCTGGGGAACCAGGATGACGGAATCTAGGCTGAGTTGAGCTCATGACCCATCACCAAATGTTCACCAGATTACGCCAAAGTCATAACCCTTCTGGGGTGGGGATGGTCATCAGGGTGAATTTCAGTTCTCTCTCTCTCACCTTCAGCATCCCATCAGCTCCCCTTCCATCAGAATGGTTTATTAAATTCCAGTAGACGCTATACCTTGCTGTTTATAAGTCGCACATTTAAAGCATGCCAGATTCCAGAAGAACCTTTATGGCTCCCTCGTTGTGTGGCAGGCACTGTTTTAATTACTCTACATGGATTACCTTGTTCACCTTTTACAACAGCCTTGCAAAGTCAATAGTCATATCCTCATTTTAGAGATAAGAAAACTACACCAGAGAAAATTTAGGTAACCTTCCCAAGACGGAAGGTCTAATGGAAGACAACTCATCTGCCATCTTGGACTAGTTGGTTCTAATCAGTTTATGTCATGCCCTTGGCCTGTGCCATACTTTCAAAGGTTTTAGCCCTGCCTTCTACCAGGCTCTGGAGGACACATTCAACTGCTATGCCAACTGCCATGTCACAGACTGGGGGCAGGAGGAAGGGGCCATGGAACTGCAAATGGGCTTCCCTGTAAGTACTCACGCCATCCATTTGCCCCTGCTGCCATGCTCCCTGTGCCTTTCCCCCCATTTTCTCCATTCTGTTCATCAAACTAAATTCAACTCATTTATTCAGTCACAAGAAAATGCAATCTCCCTTCAACTTCTGCTACCTTCTGCTGCTGCTGCTGCTGCTGCTAAATTGCTTCAGTCGTGTCCGACTCTGTGCGACCCCAGAGATGGCAGCCCACCAGGCTCCCCTGTCCCTGGGATTCTCCAGGCAAGAACACTGGAGTGGGTTGCCATCTCCTTCTCCAATGCATGAAAGTGAAAAGTGAAAGTGAAGTGGCTCAGTGGTGTCTGACTCAGCGACCCCATGGACTGCAGCCTACTACCTACTACCAAAATCAGGCTGTATTCATGACTCCTTAATCAGTGTCCTCACAGATATGTAGTAACAGTGTTAGTATAAGCCTGACTTCTTACAAACTGTGTGTCCCCCACCCCGCCCTACCCCTACCAATACCACCATCAAGGCAGCAAAATGTTCGGGCTTATTTATTTTGCAATCCTACCACACAGCACAGAGCCTGATGCATGCTGACAACTTCACACATGTTGAGCTGAGAAAACAGGGAAACATGAAAAGACTGCTGCTAAACAAGGATTTACATTTGTTGCTCAGCCCAAGCAGTGAGAAAAACAACAGATGGAAGTTGCCCCGAGTCATAGTTATCTCATTAAGAGTAGAAAATAAAGGTGGAGCAAACTAACAGCAGGTATTGGATCCCTGGGTTGGAAAGATCCCTTGGAGAAGGAAATGACAGCCAACTCCAGTGTTCTTGCCTGGAGAATCCCTAAGGACAGAGGAACCTGGTGGGCTATAGTCCATAGAGTCGCAAAGAGTTGGACATGACTGAATGACTTCACTTTCTATCTTCCTTTGCTGGATCCCTTNTGGTGTCTGACTCAGCGACCCCATGGACTGCAGCCTACTACCTACTACCAAAATCAGGCTGTATTCATGACTCCTTAATCAGTGTCCTCACAGATATGTAGTAACAGTGTTAGTATAAGCCTGACTTCTTACAAACTGTGTGTCCCCCACCCCGCCCTACCCCTACCAATACCACCATCAAGGCAGCAAAATGTTCGGGCTTATTTATTTTGCAATCCTACCACACAGCACAGAGCCTGATGCATGCTGACAACTTCACACATGTTGAGCTGAGAAAACAGGGAAACATGAAAAGACTGCTGCTAAACAAGGATTTACATTTGTTGCTCAGCCCAAGCAGTGAGAAAAACAACAGATGGAAGTTGCCCCGAGTCATAGTTATCTCATTAAGAGTAGAAAATAAAGGTGGAGCAAACTAACAGCAGGTATTGGATCCCTGGGTTGGAAAGATCCCTTGGAGAAGGAAATGACAGCCAACTCCAGTGTTCTTGCCTGGAGAATCCCTAAGGACAGAGGAACCTGGTGGGCTATAGTCCATAGAGTCGCAAAGAGTTGGACATGACTGAATGACTTCACTTTCTATCTTCCTTTGCTGGATCCCTTGTTACCCCCAGTCTTCAAGCAAGTCTGGGGAGTGACATCAAAGAAGAAGTTATGAAGGGGTTCCCGGTTCAGCTGGGGACACAGATAATATTCTGAATAAACTCTGATTTCCACTGCTAAGGCCCCCATGAGTCTTGCCTGGGCTAGCACACCAGCCTCCTTGATGGCTAATTGTATATGTGCATTTGGCTGGGCAAAGTGGTGCCCAGCTACCTGGTAAAACTGGGTGTGTCTGTGAGGGTGTTTCTGGGAGAGATGAGCATTTGAATTGGGAGACTGAATAAAGATTCTCTTCATCAATGTGGATGACACCATCTGATCCACTGAGGGTCAGAACAGAGCAAAAAGGAAAATTCTCTCTCTGCTTGCCTGGGACACCCATCTCCTGCCCTTGGACACTCGTGTTCCTACTTGTCAGGTTTTTGGACTTGGATTGAATTATACTGTCAACTTTCCTAGTTCTAGAGCTTGCAAATGGCGCATCATGAGACTTCATAATTCCCATGTGAACCAAATCCTGTAATAAATCTCAGTTATATATTATGTGGTATATATTATATATTAATATAGTATTACACTCTAACTGGTTTCACTCTCAAATCTCAGACTGCTAAATGCCAGTTACTTCTCTCTCTCTCTTGCACACACACATGCTAGTTTTACTTTTCTACATGAAAACCTCCAAAGCTTCCCAGTGTGCACAGTAGGTGTTCTTAGATTCTCTCCTAGGTGGCTGTTGGGCTCTACAGCATAATTTGGTGGCTTGCTGTGAGGTAGGAGGATAGAGGTAGGGCAATTCAGCCAAAAGGGTGCTGCAAATCCTTTCTTGTTTGACCACAAAATAAGCCTCACTTCTTACCTTTACTCCCAAGCTCCCCTGGGGTCCATATCTCTCTGTTTGGGGACATGTGTGGAGGTGGTGGGAACCCTATCAATCACTTTCTCACCTTTTGTGAACTATTCTCTCTAAACGTCCAGCTCATGTATCATCTCCTCGGTAAAGTCTCCTATTGGCCTTCCATTGACATCGGCACTTAGCCCAGCTTTAGCACCTACGACTTAGATATCTATCCCACTAAAGCTTGAACTCCACGTTGTCAGTGCCCCTCACTCCTGCTGACACACAGTGCGTGCTGAGTAAATGCTTATTAAAATACAGTGATGATGATAGCCAGAGAAGTGAAAGTGAAGTGGCTCAGTTGTGTCCGACTCTTTGAGATCCCCCGGACTGTAGCTTGCCAGGCCCCTCCATCCATGGGATTTTCCAGGCAAGGATATTGGAGTGGGTTGCCATTTCTTTCTCCAGGGTATCTTTCTGACCCAGGGATCAAACCCAGGTCTCCTGCATTGCAGGCTGATGCTTTACCATCTGAGCCACCAGGGAATCTACCCAGAGAAGAGAGATGCTTACTAAGTGTTGTAAAAAAAATCTTGAATCAAGTATTCTGAAGCAAAATAAAATAATAACACAAAATGAAAGGCACGCCCAGGGCCTACAGTCCAACTGAGTATTTTGCTCTAAATGTTGATAGTCTTGAACTTTCTTGCCTGAGATTTGTGGCTGGCCCCAGAGGAGGTGAAAGATACTGAGCAGGACTTTCGGTCCAGTTAGGGGTGGGGCAGCTTTCCAGAGCCTAAAGAGCTTCCCTATTCCTGCATGGTCTTAATTTATCTATACCATATGTTTTCCCCAGCTCTGTATAGAATGAAAGGAAGCAAGAAGATAAATGGTTTGATGAGTAAAAGGAACTGGCCAGAGACATAATCACAGATTCCAACCCAAGCCTTTTCCAATTTAATGAGACCATTCCTGGTGCCCAAGTGTTGTCATGACTGGGAGCAAAGAAGCTGGCACTAGGTCTCACCAAGTAGAAATACCCGCAGGACACAAGAAGAAAATGATGTCGGCCCTGCCAACTTTCCCAAGAGAGAACTGGGCCCCTTGAGCTGTGCTGACTTTTGTAGAATATGCACTTGTTGTAAGTATATATGTATATTAGATTAAGAGAGCTGTGAGATTACCCAGCAAAAGCTAATTCACTTGAGCTCAGGAAGAATGTTTTGCATGTGAAAATTTGACAGGCAGCAAGAGAACTGTGACAGCAGGTGTGTTTCTAGAGGCCAAGGAGAAAGTTTCAGCCGCATCTTCTGCAAACCTCTCTTTCATATCTGAATTTTTAGCAACCAATATTTTTCTGTTATAGCACCAAGGTTTCTAAGAGTCATTCATACCAGGACATTTAATTTACAAAGGCCAAATGTGAAGCAACTTGAAAGCTCTCACCTTCTCCTACAGTGGTCCAAAGACAAAGAAAATGAAGGGAGCTGTGGTCACCAGACTCCAAGACAGCCCCACCTGACCTTCTCCTCCTGGTATTCACACCTTTGAGTAGTTTCTTATTTTACTAATTGTAAACTAGTAAAATTTACCAGTATTCTTCCTATCCAGTGGTAAGGCACCCGCCTACCAATGGAGGAGACATAAGAGATGGGTTCAGTGCCTGGGTCAGGAAAGATACCCCGGAGGAGGGCATGGCAATTCACTCCAGTATTCTTACCTGGAGAATCCCACGGACAAAGGAGTCTGGCAGGCTGCAGTCCATACAGTTGCACAGAGTCGGACATGACTGAAACATCCTAGCACACACGCATGCTACCTATCTGTTAGATCAGTCAAATTTATAAGAAATTAATGTATGCTGCTGCTGCTGCTTAGCCACTCAGCCGCGTCTAACTCTTTGCGACCCCATGGACTGCAGCCTGCCAGGCTCCTTTGTCCATGGAATTTCCCAGGCAAGAGTGCTGGGGTGGGTTGCCATGCCCTCCTCCAGGGAATCTTCCCAAACCAAGGATTGAACCCAGGTCTCCTGCATTGCAGGCAGATTCTTTACCACTAGGCTATCAGTTAGTCAGTCAGTCAGTTCAGTCACTCAGTTGTGTCAGACTCTTTGTGACCCCATGAATCACAGCACGCCAGGCCTCCCTGTCCATCACCAACTCCTGGAGNGGAAGAGGGTGTTTGCTATGACCAGTGTATTTTCTTGGCAAAACTCTATTAGCCTTAGCCCTGCTTCATTCCATATTCCAAGGTCAAATTTGCCTGTTACTCCAGGTGTTTCTTGACTTCCTACTTTTGCATTGCAGTCCCCTATAATGAAAAGGACATCTTTTTTGGATGTTAGTTCTAAAAGGCTATCAGGGAAACCCCAAAGATATGTATATGAATATTTAAATCTCCTGCTCTTCCACCCCCAAAGCACGGGTCATTAAACATTTACCAGGATACTACAGAAAAATAAATAAATATACGGCTTTATATCAGGCTAATAATTTGAGACTTTTGAGCAGGCAATGGGAGCCATCAGGGAGGTTTGAAGATGGGCATGACATGATCAGATTTGCATTTCAGAAAGTTCATTCCAGCAGTGATATGAAGGATAGATGAGGGTAGGAGGAGATGAGAGGAAGAGGTCACTGACAAAGTCTATTCAAATTCAAAAGCACTGTATAGAACCAAGAACACTTCTCAATATTCTGTAATGACCGAAATGGGGAAAGAATCTAAAAAAGAATGGATATATGTATGTATATAATTGATTCACTTAGCTGTACAGTAGAAATTAACACAACATTCATTTTTATTTTTTAAACATTTTTTTAAAACATAAAACATTTTTATTTTTTTATAAAAAGCTCTTCTATTTTGTGTTGGGGTATAGTCTATTAACAAACAATGTGATGGTTTCAGGTGAATAACGAAGGACTCAGCCATACATACACATGCACCCAATCTCCCTCCACCCCTCCCGTCCAGGGGCCACATCACATTGAGCAGCCTTCCTTGTGCTGTTCGGTAGGTCCTTGTTGGTTATCCACTTTAAATATGGCAGTGTCTACATGCCCCTTCCAAACTTCTTAACCATTTCTTCTCCATATCCTTCCCCCCGGCAAACTCATTCTCAAAATCTGTGAGTCTATTTCTAACATAAAATTTTAAATCAACTGTACTCCAATAAAACTTTTTATAATATATATATATATATCTTTTGAAAGTTGTAAAGCACAATTCAATTTTAAGAATCTTTCAATAAAGAAAATATACTCTTTGTTCAAGCTGATATTAATAGTGGTCAGTTGCTCAGTTGTGTCCAACTCTGAGACCCCATGGACTGAAGCTCTCCAGGCTCCTGTGTCCATGGGATTTTCCAGGCAAGAATACTGGAGTGGGTTAATATTTCCTTCGCCAGGGCATCTTCCCAACCCAGGGACTGAACCCAGGTCTCTTGCATCTCCTGCAATGGCAAGTGGATTCTTTACCACTGGCACTGCCTGGAAGCTGGTATTTATAATTGTGGATTAAATCTTGGTCCTTAGAAAAATATAAATAAAATAATTATTGCATAAAAATATATAGTGGAAAAAAAACAAAATCAAAAACAATAATAATATCCTTCAGCTAATGCGATCCATTACACTAAGAAATTTCTTATGCTATTTCCTATGCCCCTTGTAGCTACCCTATTGAGGTAGACCTTAACACAGCAGAGACAGTGGGACTGGACAGGAAGGTAGAGACTTCAGAAGAAAGTGGGGTTACTGATGCTGCCACAGGTGTGGACTTTAGGAACAGCATCGCAGTAACCTATTAAGAATTACCTCTCCTGTCCATCGTATGTGCCAGCCATTGCTACCCAAAGTGTACCAACATCACCTGAGCTGGGTCGTTGGGTCTCTCTTTCCTTGCATAAAAATTCAAGGATGGAAAATTGATAAAGGACATTTATTCTAGAAGCAGTGCTTAGTGTAACTGGCTGAATAGTTTTGTCCCTAGACCCCACTGGTTTCTGTCCTATTTCTAAATCTAATCTCTGGCCTCCAAAAGCAAATTCTCTCTTAACTTTTCCAGAATTGGCCTCTACTGTTCACAGCCAAAAAACTGTCAACAATACAGTGACTGATGAGAAGAGAGGGTACAGGACTGGGTAATGTTTAGGAGAATTCTTTATGTTTAAGAAAAGAATAAAGTTTTAATTTTGAAATGCCACTGACGCAGTGACTGTAACTTGTTCTGTGGGTCTCCTTTTCTCTGGAGAATTACCTCTATTTTAGCACATGTGTACAATGGGTTTCCAGAGTTCACATAAAAGGGAACCTCAGCTCCTTTATAGCTCTCACTTTCCCCACCAGCTGCACTGCGGTGCATATTAATGATGGCTTGGCAGACCCCTGCCCACGAGGCTCCGGAGCATGAAAGACACACCTATGTGTGTGTGATCTGTGCTATCAAAGGCCGCAAGAACATCAATGAGAAGGAAAATTGACACAGAGACAGAATCCACCCCTTATCAAACAGCAGGTCTTGACAAATCCTCATTAGAGAGGGCTCTGTGCTTTGGCCTGATTGAAATGTTTCAGTCTGCAAGGATCTCGAAGCAAAGGTCAGAATGGCCTTACAATCAGGTCTTCTAACTTCTCTTTCTGTAGAAGCAATGAAGGGGGGCCTTAAAATCAGCCAGGATCAGACCCTGGGCTAGCAGGAGTGCTTAATCAGCTGCCCTAGGTCGCAGACAGGAAAATTCTGACTGCTGCCAAAGAGGTATTAATGATAGAGACCAGAAAAGGCAGTGACCTCATACCTCTCAACTTTGCTGTCAAACCCCTTGTTGGCAACAGATCAAGGAGGCAGGTGGCCAGGCTGGTCACATCTGGCTGTGTCTATGACAAAGATCAAACTGACAGGCCTGTAAGTATGACAGAGCCCCTCTTGTCAGTTTCCATCTCAGCAGCCCATGGCTTGGCACGTGGGGATGCTCAGAAGAGGGCTTGTGGGTAAAAGTCTGAGCAGGAAAGATGGGAGGGACCACCCAGAGCCTGGAGGAAAAGTCTTCTCTTTCTCATCCTGTCTTTGGCCCGGAGGGAAGAATTTTCTCCCATTCTACTCCTGCTTCCTCATTCCCAGTATCCTCAGTAAGGTACATGTTCCAGTGAATAAAGTGCAAGTTCTTATGGAGGCAGGTGGAGGTCCAGGACTCTCCTGACCACACTTCTCATCATTATCCTGGGGACCACTTGAAACATAAGTATAGGCAGACTAGCCTGGAACCACTATCTTCCATTTCCCAACTTTGGCTATAACAGTAACTCCTTCAGGCATTAGTCTTTCCATTGTTAAAAGAAAGAATGAACCAAATAATTCTTTTAAAATATATTTTGTGGACCATTTTTTTAAAGGTTTTATTGAACTTCTTACAATATTGCTTCTGTTTTATGTCTTGGTTCTTTGGCTACAAGGTGTGTGGGATCTTAGGTCTCCCAACAGGGACTGAACCTTCAGCCCATGCGCTGGAAGCTGAAGTCTTCATCAGTAGACCACCATGAAGTCCTGGACCAAATAACTTCAACAGTGACCTTCCTGTGTTGGGCTGAACAGATTTGTGTCTGTCACTGTCATCCTGCATGACGAAACGTGTCTCAACACGCAGATTCCCAAAACTAGTGGTCCCCAACCTTTTTAGCACCAGCGACTGGCTTCATGGAAGACAATTTTTCCGTGGACTGGGGTGGGGGGATGGTTTGGGGATGATTCAAGTGCATTGTATTTAGTGTCTACTTTGTTTCTATTATTATTACATCAGTTCCACCTCAGATCGTCAGGCATTAGGTCTCGGAGGTTGGGGGCCCCTGCCCTAAACAGTGTAGCATACCTTCCCTTCTTGACAACCGTCTTTCATGCCATGACTATTATACCCTTTCACTGACATTGCCAATGTCCAGAAAGCCAAAGCTGGATGCTGGAGATAACAGAGCAAGGACACCCACTGCACAAAGCCCGAGTCGTGGTCCTGTGCTAACAGCCACAAGAGCCACCGTGGCTGGAGGATGTAGTTTCTCAGTTGAGCCATTTCCTGGCGCGAAAACCCACAGTTCTTGACAGAGCCAACCATTCAAAGCTGCCCTCTTTGCCCTTTCAAATTTAATTTGTTTCAAATCTTGTAGGAGCCACGGAATTATTTCAGGATTGGAGTCAAGTGAAAACAGGTGTGCACTTCTTTTATCGCTCCCCTTCCTCTTCAAAGGGGCCTGATTAGGCGCCAGATTAATCCAACCGGCCAATGAGGATGGAGCAACCTCTTTGCTCCCCTGGGACATAGGCACCAGGCACCAGGAGGCTGACCCAGATTCCTGGAGGCCCCGGGATAGGACCTCTGTCCCAGCTGACCCTCTCATGCTCCATCCAGACAGGGGTAGGACCTGGCTATGGCTTTGTCCATCCTGGGCCAATAGCCTTCTTTCTTTTGTGCAAGTCGGTCTGGCCTTGAAAGCCAAGACCTTGTGGTCCTGTCTTCCAAGATAAACCAGAGTTCTGTTCTTGGCTATCTCAGCATTTGCCTTGGCAGTTCAACTTAGGCTGACCTTCCTGTTGTGTCAACATTTAGGGGACTAAGCGTGGAAAACATTCACAAAGTTTAAAATGATATAGAAAAGTCTTATTCAAATAGGAAAACTGGAGTTCAGCAAAAAGTCAAACTAGTGGTAAAAATGATTCTAACTGTGCAGCTCTGGGAAGGAGAGCTGTTAGCACTGAGAGACACTGCTGATGGGGATTTTTGCTCCAGTTCCTGCTGTGGGGGGCTGCAGGGCTCAGCCTGGAATGTGTTCTCTCATCTGTCTACATAAACAACTTGTTTTTCATATTTCTTCTCATAGCTTTAAATACCATCTCGCCGATCTTCCAAGCTTAAATTTCATCCCATACCTCTCTCTTCACAGTCTTGTACATTGAGACTTCCCTGGTGGTCCGGTGGTAAAGACTTCGTCTTCCAATGCAGGGGGCGCAGGTTCAGTCGCTGACCGGGGAGGTAAGATTTCACACGGCTCGGGGCCAAAAATCCAAAACGTAAAACAGAAGCAGCGTTGTAACAAATTCAATAAAGACTTTAAAAATAGTCTGCATCAAAAAATCTTTTAAAAAAGTCATTTACAAAGCCTTCTATGTCAATTAATGACTTGCTATCTCTTAATATCCAAAACATGCAAATCCAGTTCATCCTAAACTTTACTCTTCCCTCAGTCTCCCCTATGGAGACATCATCCTATCCTGTGCTTAGGCCACAAAGCTTGGCATCATCCTTGCCTCCTCTCTTTCCATATCCTCACATCTAATCTATCAGCGTTTATCATTTATTCCGCCTTCAGAATGTCCCTCAGTTCCAACCTTTTATTCCTACCATTTATATCACTACCACCCTGGCGCAAGCCACCACAATTTTCTGCCTAAAAATTGTAATAGGTTCCTAGCTAAGTCAGTCTACTTCCCCTTCACCCCTTTCACCCCTGCTGTGGTTGCACAGAGAAATAAAAAAGATTCTTTTAAGATATAAAATAGGTTATATGGTCATCGGCTCAACACTCTCCAATTGCTTCCCATCTCAAAGTCAAAATTTTCACAATGGCTTTAAAGATTCCACCCTCCCCCCAAACAGTTCACTGTCCCATTTCCTACCGTTTAACATCTGACCTCATCGCCTACCTCTCTTCCCCTTGTACACTCTCTTCCAACCCTGTTGGCCTCTGTGATGGGTTTCAGACCCTCCAAGGATGCTTCCACCTCAGCACATCTATCCTTGCTGGTCCCTCTGTGTGGATCACTCTTCCCTCAGGTGTCCTGTGTCTAGTTTGCGCCTTCGTTTTCAAATGTCACATTAACAGAGGTGAGAATAAGCTCCAAGTAAAACTTGGTTTTGTTCACTACTGTATCCTCAGAGCCTAGACTGAGGCCTCTTCTGGTGGCATCTGAGCACATAATTTCTAAGATAATTATTACCCAGCACCCTTCAAGTCTTCTGGCAGCCTCAATTTTCTTTTGTGTGATTCTGACAGTTTTCAGGGTGTAACATGAGACTCAGACCTGACCAATGATGTCATTTCCCATCACTCCCTCCACACCCCAGTCCGCAACACACACGAAATGAATCGGATCAAGGATGATCATGTGACTCAATCACAGCAGATGAAATGTGATGAAATTTCCCTAACTTGTGGGAAAAGAACATTATTGCTCTTTCCCATTGAACTTGAAGCTAACAAAACATGAAAGGGGCCAGGTCTGCTGCAATCATTTGGTCACTGTGAGGAGTCTGAGAAGCCCTTGAGATGTCTTGGTGAGGGGCAGCCACCCATCTTGAGGACAATGATTCTATAGATCACGACCAACTCATCTCACATAGACAGGCTGTCTCCTTTGACCCTGTTCTCTTGCTCTTCCTTTCCACTTCCACCATCTAGAACTGTGGCGATGCTCTAATCTAGAACAGGGACAGCAAATCGGTTGTAAGTCATATCCAACCCCAATTGACATGTGGGGGTTAATGGGAGCTTAGTGTGAAGAAAGATATAGAAGTTGTGAGCAGCTCGGTGGGAAACTGTGCCTTGATGGATTAGTAATGTCTGTTATGAGCACAAGAGTGGGGAATGGTGCATGTTGGGACAGACTTTCTCTGGAAATAAGACATGTAAATGACACAAAGCAAGGATGTGCACTGTGGTATAACATGCAACGGGTAAAATTTGAAATTTGAGTATGGGTAGGTTGTATGGGTAAACAGCCATGGGTAAAACATGAAAAGTGAGCCAATTTCAGGAACCGAATCTTTATTAAACATGTACGGGATGAGGGAACACAGAAAATAAAAAGTATGATGAGACTGAGGGGAAATTCCGGGATGACGTCTGGCAGGTGAAACAGGAATGGAAGCCAGAAGTACAAACGACTCACAGATTGGTTTATCTGGAGCAGAGGGGACATGTCAAGGAGAACTGTGAGATAAGGCTGGCTGTGTTCCACCCAGGACAGCATAATTGACGAGGGTCTTGAATGCTAGGCTGGAAAGGGGGTGTTGGATGCAGGCAGCACTAAGGAGTCTCTGTAAGGTCTTGGGCAGGTGAGGTTGTAATAAGATCGATGTTGGAGGCAGATTATTCTGTCAGTTGAATCCAGGATGAATTGAAGCCGTGGGAATTGGCGGTGGGGAGGCTGGTTAGCATCCTGTTGCAGTGAGGAAATGCATTCTGGAAAATGTCTTAAGCAGACCTGTCATGAGTGTGACCACAGACTCCTTAGCTGTGTCCAAACCTGTGTTGTGGATACGTTTAGAGAACTTTCAGAACCTCCTTCAAGCTATCAGAGGAAATGACCTGAGCAATTGTGGAGGGTCCTTCATTTCAGTTTACTTGATGGTGGCCAGGGCAAGGAGCAAGGCAATTCTGGAACAGCTGTTAAAGATTCTGGTATAGAAGGAATTTGGCGCATTTTGTTATTGTGGCAGCACAGAGTTGGCTCAATAGGATCTCTTGAAGTTTCCACTGCATCTTGTAAAGGAAAGAGGTGCTAATTATGCAGTTAACTCACATTAAGTGCAGGATGTATACTAGGGTCAGCCATGGTAAGGGTGTGGAGCACAAATGCAGTGCTGGCAGAGTCCAAGCTGGTAAAGTAACAAAGCGCGGTAGACACCGTGGATTCACTGTGGAGAACTGGCGGCCACATTCCAGAAAAGCAGCAAGTACTTAGCTTTTCCTGGCAGCTTTCATCCCCAAATGTGGGCTGACTACTTCACATTTTTACAGAGAAGTCCTCTGTCTAGGGTTGTGTGTTGAATTTCCAGTGGTTTAAACAATCATATCTAATTTATTTCTCAAAATTAGTTGAATGCCCATTCAAGTTCCCCAACTAAGAAACTTCATGTATGGGTTTAGTTTTTAATATTGGGTCTCACCTTTGATTCCAGGGAGGAAGAAGATGAGATTTGAAGCAGGAAGGCTGGGATAAAAATGGCCTTATCCCTCTGCATTCATGAGCAGCAGGCAGCTTCCATTTCATTGTCTGTCAAATGGAAATAATCAGGATAACGCATTGATTTAGCACTTATACAATGCCAGGCACTGTTTTAATGGTTGTACTTGTGTTACATAATTTCATTCTCACAATAACCCTATGGGGCAGTTGTTGTTATTTTCCTAATTTCTCAGAAGACTGAGGCACAGAAAGTTTAAGTAATGTTTCTCTGGATCGTGACAGTAATAGATGTGACAAGTTGTGCTGTTTGCAAAGCACATTTGTAGGCACCAGTTACTTCGCCCCCTTCTCCAGTTTTATTGAGATAAATTGACATATAGCATTGTATTAGTTTTATCCGTGTTATCTGATGATTTGATATGTCCTCATTAGAAAATAGTCACCACAATAAGTTTAGTTAACATCCATCACCTCACAGTTGTCCTTTTTATCTTGTGATGAGAATTTTAAGATATGCTACACTCTTGAAAGTGAACATCGTTCAGTCATGTCCAACTCTTTGCTCCCCCATGGGCTATACAGTCCATGGAATCCTCTCGGCCAGAATACTAGAATGGGTAGCCGTTCCCTTCTCCAGGGGATCTTCCCAACTCAGGGATCAAACCCAGGTCTCCCGCATTGCAGGAGAACTCTTTACCAGCTGAGCCACCAGGGAAGCTCAAGCATACTGGAGTGGGTAGCATATTCCTTCTCCAGAGGATCTTCCCAACCCAGGAGTCGAACCAGGGTCTCCGGCATTGCAGGCAGGTTATTTACCAGCTGAGCTATTAGGGAAGACCTACTACATTCTTAGCAACTTTCAAATATATAAAGAGCTGTTCTTAATTATAGTCACCATGTTGCACCATCCCCAGAACTTATTTGTCTTATAACTGGAAGTTTGTACCTTTGGCCACTTGCACTCGTTATTATTGTATTAGTAGTGCGGTGAGAAAAAACATGGCTTTCAAAAATTACAACTACTAGCAGCTGCTTCTGCTGCTATGGGTGTGGCGTGCTTCCTTTCTTGAAAGGGTTCTTTATTTAGGAAAATCTGGAAAGTCTTAGAGTCCAAATGCTGAAGCTTTCTGAGGAATGACTTAAAAGATGCATCCAGGCAAAGAGTGATGCTGAACCAGTCTGCAAAACAATAGAGTATTTGGAGGGTCATGAGGAGTCTGAGTGGAGGGAATGAAGGGCTAGGGAGGAGGAAGAAGGAGGAGGGAGAGAGGAGGCACAGAAGAAGGTCAATTCAAGGCCCCTGCTGGAGAGGGGAAGACCGAGGAGACGGTCAGGGAGGTTGTTCTCAGCAGGACAGGCCAGGGAACTGCAATCCCTGGAAAAGTAGACCAGATTTTCATCTCTTGGACTGCTGGGACTTGAATCAAACACTTAAAGTTGCAAAAGCTGTTTCAGGAAAGCAGATGAAAATGGGCTATGTCTGTTTCAGTTCAGTTCAGTTCAACCACCCAGTAGTGTCCGACTCTTTGTGACCCCATGAATTGCAGCATGCCAGGCCTCCCTGTCCATCACCAACTCCCTCAGTTCACTCAGACTCGCGTCCATCGAGTCAGTGATGCCATCCAGCCATCTCATCCTCTGTCGTCCCCTTCTCCTCCTGCCCCCAGTCCCTCCCAGCATCAAAGTCTTTTCCAGTGAGTCAACTCTTTGCATGAGGTGGCCAAAGTACTGGAGTTTCAGCTTTAGCATCATTCCTTCCAAAGAAATCCCAGGGCCGATCTCCTTCAGAATGGACTGGTTGGATCTCCTTGCAGTCCAAGGGACTCTCAGGAGTCTTCTCCAACACCACAGTGCAAAAGCATCAATTCTTCGGCGCTCAGCTTTCTTTATAGTCCAACTCTCACATCCATACATGACTACTGGAAAAACCATAGCCTTGACTAGACGGAGCTTAGCTGGCAAAGTAATGTCTCTGCTTTTCAATATACTATCTAGGTTGGTCATAACTTTTCTTCTAAAGAGTAAGTGTCTTTTAATTTCATGGCTGCCATCACCATCTGCAGTGATTTTGGAGCCCCCCAAAATAAAGTCTGACACTGTTTCCACTGTTTCTCCATCTATTTCCCATGGAGTGATGGGACAAGATGCCATGATCTTCGTTTTCTGAATGTTGAGCTTTAAGCCAACTTTTTCACTCTCCTCCTTTACTTTTCATCAAGAGGCTTTTTAGTTCCTCTTCACTTTCTGCCATAAGGGTGGTGTCATCTGCATATCTGAGGTTATTGATATGTCTGTTTGGGAGAGTAATAACTTCATAGTAATCTAAGTCTATGTCCCAACCACTGACCCTGAAGAAGAGGAAGTTGAATGGTTCTATGAAGACCCATGAGAACTTCTAGAACTAACATCAAAAAGATGTCCTTTCCATCATAGGGGATTGGAACACGAAAGTAGGAAGTCAAGAGATATCTGAAGTAACAGGCAAGTTTGGCCTCGGAGTGCAAAATGAAGCAGGGCAAAGTTTTGATGAGAATACATACTGGTCATAGCAAACACCATTTTCCAACAACCCAAGAGATGTCCCTACACATGGATATCACAAAATGATCAATACTGAAATCAGATTGATCGTATTTTTTTCAGCTGAAGAAGGAGAAGTTCTATACAGTTATCAAAAAACAAGACCTGGAGCTGACTGTGGCTCAGACCATCAGCTTCTTACAGCAAAATTAAGACATAAATTGAAGAAAGTTGGAAAAATCACTGAGCCATTCAGGTATGACGTAAATAAAATCCCTCATGATTATACAGTGGAGGTGTTGAATAGATTCAAGGCATTAGATCTGGTAGACAGAATCTGGTAGACAGCCTGAAGAAATATGAAGGGAGAGATGTAACATTATACAGAGGCAAGGACCAAAACCATCTCAAAGAAAAAGAAATGCAAGAAGCCAAAGCAGTTGTCTGAAGGGGGTTTGCACGTAGTTGAGGAAAGAAGAGAAGTAAAAAGCAAGGGAAAATGAGAAAGATATACCCCACTGACTGCAGAGTTCCAGAGAAGAGCAAGGAGAGATAAAAAGGCTTTCTTCAATGAATAGTGCCAAGAAGTAGAGGAAAACAATAGAATGAGAAAGACTAGATAATTCTTCAAGAAAATTGGAGACATCAAGGGAACATTTCATGCAAGGATGGGCATGATAAAGGACAGAAACAGTAAGGACCTAACAGAGGGAGAAGAGATTAAGAAGAGATGGCAGGAATACTCTGAAAAGCTATACAAAAAAGGCCTTAAAGACCTGAGTAACCACAATGGTGTGGTCACTCACCTAGAGCCAGACATTCTGGAATATGAAGTCAACTGGGCCTTAGGAAGCATTACTACAAACAAAGCTAGTGGAGGTGATGGAATTCCAGCTAAGCTATTTCAAATCCTAAAAGATGATACTGTTAAAGTGCTGCACTCAATATGTTGGCAAATTTGGAAAACTCAGCAGAGGCCATAGGACTGGAAAAGGCCAATTTTCATTCTAATCTCAAAGAAGGGCAATGCCAAAGAATGTTCAAACTACTGTACAGCTGCGTTCATTTCCCATGCTAGTAAGGTTAGGCTAATGTTCAAAATTCTTCAAGCTACACTTCAGCAGTATGTGAGTGGAGAATTTTCAGATGCAAAAACTGGGTTTTGAAAAGGCAGAGGAATTAGAGATCAAATTGCCAACATTTCTTGGATCATAGAGAAAGCAAGGAAACTCAGAATAATGTCTACTTCTGCTTCATTTAATACACTAAAGCCTTTGATTGTGGAGGATCACAACAAACTGTAGAAAATTCTTAAAGAGATAGAAATACCAGACCTCCTTACTTGTCTCCTGAAAAACTTGTAAGCAGGTCAAGAAGCAACAGTTAGAATGCTGCATGGAAAAATGGACTGGTTCAAAATTGGGAAAGAGTAGGACAAGGTTGTATATTGTCACCCTGTTTATTTCACTTCTATGCAGAGTATGCCATGTGAAATGCTGGCCTGGATGACTCACAAGCTGGAATCAAGATTGCTAAGAGAAATATCAACAATCTCAGACATGCAGATGATACCACTCTAACGGTTGAAAGTGAAGATAAACTTCACTTGATGAGGAATTTCACTTGATGAGGATGAAACAGGAGACTGAAAAAGCTGGCTTAAAACTCAACGTTAAAAAAAACTAAGATCATTGGCCTCCAGTCCCATCACTTCATGGCAAATAGAAGAGGAAATGTGGGAACAGTGGCAGTTTTTATTTTGGGGGTTCCAAAATCACTACAGACAGTGACTGCAGCCATGAAGTTAGAAGATGCTTGCTCTTTGGGAGGAAAGCTATGACCCACTTAGACTGCATGTGTTCTGTGCTGTGCTTTTTTGCTCAGTTGTATCTGACTCTTTGAGACCTCATGGACTGCAACCCACCAGGCTCCTCTGTTCATGGGGATTCTCCAGGCAAGAATACTAGAGTGGTTGCCAGGCCCTCCTCCAGGAGATCTTCCAAACCCAGGGATGGAACCCCAGTCTCCCATGTAGAAAGCAGATTCTTTACCATCTGAGCCACTTAGACAACATATTAAAAACCAAAGCTATCCCTTTGCCTACAAAGATTCATATAGTCAAAGCTACGTTTTTTCCAGTAGTCAGGTACAGATGTGAGAGTTGAACCATAAAGAAGACTGAGAATCAAAGGACTGATACTTTCAAACTGTGCTGCTGGAGAAGACTCTTGAGAGTCCCTTGATTTGCAAGGAGATCAAACCAGTTAATTCTAAAAGAAATCAACCCTGAATACTCATTGGAAGGACTGATACTTAAGCTGAATTTTCAGTACTTTGGCCATCTGATTCAAAGAGCTGACCTTTTGGAAAAGACCCTGATGCTAGGGCAGATTGAAGGCAGAAAGAGAAGAGGGAGCAGAGAATGAGATGATTAGAAAGTATCACCAACTCGATGGACATGAATTTGAGCAAATTCCAGGAAATAGTGAAGGACAGGGAAGCCTTGCATGCTGCATCCATGGGGTCATAAAGAGTCGGACATAACTTAGCGACTGAACAACAAACAGGGCACCCAAGTAGCAATAACTGCCTCCCCAACTGTGGGGAGAAGGTATTACCACCACAGAAGCCTCCTGCACATCAGAGGAGAGTTTAAAGGATGTTTAGAATGGGGGAGAGGAAGATACCATTTTATTAAGCAGAAGCCTATCAGTTGCTTTCAAAGACACAACTAATACCTAGATCTAAAAGGAGAAAATGGTGGAGCAATCCTTAGGGAGGCTTTGATTTTATCTGATCATGGTAGAAAAGAGAGACAAAACTATTACACTGTTTTGAACTTGGTGAATTTGTGTAATGCACAGTGCTTATGTTCTTAGGAAGACAAAAATCCACATGATGGACACTTTTTGTCCTTATTGATTTGCTAAGCACCGGGCATTGCAATTACCTTTAAGAAGCTATTTAACTTACAACAATGGGAAAAAAATCTTTGAATGAAAGTGCTATCCATCAAAGGTAAAAAAGTTAAGACTTTTCACAGAGAAAAAGGAGACAGGCATGATCAAAATGCAATGCTTTTAATCCTTAAAGAAATCAAGTGATCCCAGGATGTGTTGTCTCTAACATTCTTTGCTTTTTTTTGCTACCAATCCACCAAACAAGTGCCAAAAGCTTATATTTTACTGATGATCCATTATCAACTTTACCAGCATAGAAACAGCCTCCTCTTTTTCTCTCCTGCTTCTGCTTTTGTGTTTCAGGCCTGACAGCGGAAACTGGAGGGGAAAGAAGGCTCACACCCACGAATGATGACTTCCTTGCAATATTCCCATGCAGAGCGTGCTTACTTCCCAAATCTCTTTTTGTTTTATCAGAAATGCATTGCGTTTGCACTTAGCATACACTCTGCATCTCCATTTTCTTTCTTGGAAATTACAAGAAGAAATTACAAGTGGCTACTGACCTCAGGGACTGGCATATGTAGAGAGTATTTACAGAGAATCAAATCAAAAAAGATGAGGTTCTTTTAGGTGGAATTTTGTTAGACTAACTGTGAGATGCTAAACTCGAGGCAAAAGGGAGGGAAGAGACTCAAAGTGAGAAAAAGGCACTTATGGAAGCTCAGAATTAAACAAAGAGGTCTTTTTGAGTATTAAGAAGCAAAAACAATGGATCCAGAGCCATGGAATGGTGCCCAATGGCCCCAAATGCTCATTTGCTTTTAAGGTTGTTTGGGCTTTAATTAGTGAAGCTTCGCCCAGAGGGATTAAAAATCTTGAACTTTGAGAAAAAAACAATTTTGCCAGGCCAAATGGGAGGAAGGCTGAGTGGATGCAGATGGCAGTGCAGAGCTCTCAGCTTGTTTAGTCAAGGATTAGAACTCTAAGCTCTAAGGCAAGGCCGTAGTTTTATTTAAAAGAAAACTTCAGACAGCTTTATTCTGCTTTAGGCACGAGATCAAACTTACCAAGAATAAACTTACAGAAATGATGTTTGTTGTTATTGTTGTTTTAATCCTTTTGCGTTTATCAAGAATCAGTAGCTCACATAGCCCCCACACTCAGTGCCCTGAATCACAGTGAATGCTACATCATTCTTCCGAAGTGCAAGTATTTCATATTCTCTGAACTCTCTGCACATACTGCCCTTCTCTGCTTTTACCTGTAGTTTCCTGTGGCCCTCCTATCCTTTTTCTCTCTGACGCCTCACCGAATTTCTTGCCATTTACTTAAATCTACTTCTGTGGTTACACTTATCACATTGTGTTGTAATTATCTGATAGTAAAAGAATGCAGGTAGCATATATGTACATTTTAAATAATAATAATTTGTAAAACTTGTATGTACCAACCAAACAACTTCAATAAAAGAACGTTGCCAATAACTTAAAACTTCTTTCATGACTAACCCATCCCTCTGTCTACTTACANACTCTCCTCCTTTACTTTTCATCAAGAGGCTTTTTAGTTCCTCTTCACTTTCTGCCATAAGGGTGGTGTCATCTGCATATCTGAGGTTATTGATATGTCTGTTTGGGAGAGTAATAACTTCATAGTAATCTAAGTCTATGTCCCAACCACTGACCCTGAAGAAGAGGAAGTTGAATGGTTCTATGAAGACCCATGAGAACTTCTAGAACTAACATCAAAAAGATGTCCTTTCCATCATAGGGGATTGGAACACGAAAGTAGGAAGTCAAGAGATATCTGAAGTAACAGGCAAGTTTGGCCTCGGAGTGCAAAATGAAGCAGGGCAAAGTTTTGATGAGAATACATACTGGTCATAGCAAACACCATTTTCCAACAACCCAAGAGATGTCCCTACACATGGATATCACAAAATGATCAATACTGAAATCAGATTGATCGTATTTTTTTCAGCTGAAGAAGGAGAAGTTCTATACAGTTATCAAAAAACAAGACCTGGAGCTGACTGTGGCTCAGACCATCAGCTTCTTACAGCAAAATTAAGACATAAATTGAAGAAAGTTGGAAAAATCACTGAGCCATTCAGGTATGACGTAAATAAAATCCCTCATGATTATACAGTGGAGGTGTTGAATAGATTCAAGGCATTAGATCTGGTAGACAGAATCTGGTAGACAGCCTGAAGAAATATGAAGGGAGAGATGTAACATTATACAGAGGCAAGGACCAAAACCATCTCAAAGAAAAAGAAATGCAAGAAGCCAAAGCAGTTGTCTGAAGGGGGTTTGCACGTAGTTGAGGAAAGAAGAGAAGTAAAAAGCAAGGGAAAATGAGAAAGATATACCCCACTGACTGCAGAGTTCCAGAGAAGAGCAAGGAGAGATAAAAAGGCTTTCTTCAATGAATAGTGCCAAGAAGTAGAGGAAAACAATAGAATGAGAAAGACTAGATAATTCTTCAAGAAAATTGGAGACATCAAGGGAACATTTCATGCAAGGATGGGCATGATAAAGGACAGAAACAGTAAGGACCTAACAGAGGGAGAAGAGATTAAGAAGAGATGGCAGGAATACTCTGAAAAGCTATACAAAAAAGGCCTTAAAGACCTGAGTAACCACAATGGTGTGGTCACTCACCTAGAGCCAGACATTCTGGAATATGAAGTCAACTGGGCCTTAGGAAGCATTACTACAAACAAAGCTAGTGGAGGTGATGGAATTCCAGCTAAGCTATTTCAAATCCTAAAAGATGATACTGTTAAAGTGCTGCACTCAATATGTTGGCAAATTTGGAAAACTCAGCAGAGGCCATAGGACTGGAAAAGGCCAATTTTCATTCTAATCTCAAAGAAGGGCAATGCCAAAGAATGTTCAAACTACTGTACAGCTGCGTTCATTTCCCATGCTAGTAAGGTTAGGCTAATGTTCAAAATTCTTCAAGCTACACTTCAGCAGTATGTGAGTGGAGAATTTTCAGATGCAAAAACTGGGTTTTGAAAAGGCAGAGGAATTAGAGATCAAATTGCCAACATTTCTTGGATCATAGAGAAAGCAAGGAAACTCAGAATAATGTCTACTTCTGCTTCATTTAATACACTAAAGCCTTTGATTGTGGAGGATCACAACAAACTGTAGAAAATTCTTAAAGAGATAGAAATACCAGACCTCCTTACTTGTCTCCTGAAAAACTTGTAAGCAGGTCAAGAAGCAACAGTTAGAATGCTGCATGGAAAAATGGACTGGTTCAAAATTGGGAAAGAGTAGGACAAGGTTGTATATTGTCACCCTGTTTATTTCACTTCTATGCAGAGTATGCCATGTGAAATGCTGGCCTGGATGACTCACAAGCTGGAATCAAGATTGCTAAGAGAAATATCAACAATCTCAGACATGCAGATGATACCACTCTAACGGTTGAAAGTGAAGATAAACTTCACTTGATGAGGAATTTCACTTGATGAGGATGAAACAGGAGACTGAAAAAGCTGGCTTAAAACTCAACGTTAAAAAAAACTAAGATCATTGGCCTCCAGTCCCATCACTTCATGGCAAATAGAAGAGGAAATGTGGGAACAGTGGCAGTTTTTATTTTGGGGGTTCCAAAATCACTACAGACAGTGACTGCAGCCATGAAGTTAGAAGATGCTTGCTCTTTGGGAGGAAAGCTATGACCCACTTAGACTGCATGTGTTCTGTGCTGTGCTTTTTTGCTCAGTTGTATCTGACTCTTTGAGACCTCATGGACTGCAACCCACCAGGCTCCTCTGTTCATGGGGATTCTCCAGGCAAGAATACTAGAGTGGTTGCCAGGCCCTCCTCCAGGAGATCTTCCAAACCCAGGGATGGAACCCCAGTCTCCCATGTAGAAAGCAGATTCTTTACCATCTGAGCCACTTAGACAACATATTAAAAACCAAAGCTATCCCTTTGCCTACAAAGATTCATATAGTCAAAGCTACGTTTTTTCCAGTAGTCAGGTACAGATGTGAGAGTTGAACCATAAAGAAGACTGAGAATCAAAGGACTGATACTTTCAAACTGTGCTGCTGGAGAAGACTCTTGAGAGTCCCTTGATTTGCAAGGAGATCAAACCAGTTAATTCTAAAAGAAATCAACCCTGAATACTCATTGGAAGGACTGATACTTAAGCTGAATTTTCAGTACTTTGGCCATCTGATTCAAAGAGCTGACCTTTTGGAAAAGACCCTGATGCTAGGGCAGATTGAAGGCAGAAAGAGAAGAGGGAGCAGAGAATGAGATGATTAGAAAGTATCACCAACTCGATGGACATGAATTTGAGCAAATTCCAGGAAATAGTGAAGGACAGGGAAGCCTTGCATGCTGCATCCATGGGGTCATAAAGAGTCGGACATAACTTAGCGACTGAACAACAAACAGGGCACCCAAGTAGCAATAACTGCCTCCCCAACTGTGGGGAGAAGGTATTACCACCACAGAAGCCTCCTGCACATCAGAGGAGAGTTTAAAGGATGTTTAGAATGGGGGAGAGGAAGATACCATTTTATTAAGCAGAAGCCTATCAGTTGCTTTCAAAGACACAACTAATACCTAGATCTAAAAGGAGAAAATGGTGGAGCAATCCTTAGGGAGGCTTTGATTTTATCTGATCATGGTAGAAAAGAGAGACAAAACTATTACACTGTTTTGAACTTGGTGAATTTGTGTAATGCACAGTGCTTATGTTCTTAGGAAGACAAAAATCCACATGATGGACACTTTTTGTCCTTATTGATTTGCTAAGCACCGGGCATTGCAATTACCTTTAAGAAGCTATTTAACTTACAACAATGGGAAAAAAATCTTTGAATGAAAGTGCTATCCATCAAAGGTAAAAAAGTTAAGACTTTTCACAGAGAAAAAGGAGACAGGCATGATCAAAATGCAATGCTTTTAATCCTTAAAGAAATCAAGTGATCCCAGGATGTGTTGTCTCTAACATTCTTTGCTTTTTTTTGCTACCAATCCACCAAACAAGTGCCAAAAGCTTATATTTTACTGATGATCCATTATCAACTTTACCAGCATAGAAACAGCCTCCTCTTTTTCTCTCCTGCTTCTGCTTTTGTGTTTCAGGCCTGACAGCGGAAACTGGAGGGGAAAGAAGGCTCACACCCACGAATGATGACTTCCTTGCAATATTCCCATGCAGAGCGTGCTTACTTCCCAAATCTCTTTTTGTTTTATCAGAAATGCATTGCGTTTGCACTTAGCATACACTCTGCATCTCCATTTTCTTTCTTGGAAATTACAAGAAGAAATTACAAGTGGCTACTGACCTCAGGGACTGGCATATGTAGAGAGTATTTACAGAGAATCAAATCAAAAAAGATGAGGTTCTTTTAGGTGGAATTTTGTTAGACTAACTGTGAGATGCTAAACTCGAGGCAAAAGGGAGGGAAGAGACTCAAAGTGAGAAAAAGGCACTTATGGAAGCTCAGAATTAAACAAAGAGGTCTTTTTGAGTATTAAGAAGCAAAAACAATGGATCCAGAGCCATGGAATGGTGCCCAATGGCCCCAAATGCTCATTTGCTTTTAAGGTTGTTTGGGCTTTAATTAGTGAAGCTTCGCCCAGAGGGATTAAAAATCTTGAACTTTGAGAAAAAAACAATTTTGCCAGGCCAAATGGGAGGAAGGCTGAGTGGATGCAGATGGCAGTGCAGAGCTCTCAGCTTGTTTAGTCAAGGATTAGAACTCTAAGCTCTAAGGCAAGGCCGTAGTTTTATTTAAAAGAAAACTTCAGACAGCTTTATTCTGCTTTAGGCACGAGATCAAACTTACCAAGAATAAACTTACAGAAATGATGTTTGTTGTTATTGTTGTTTTAATCCTTTTGCGTTTATCAAGAATCAGTAGCTCACATAGCCCCCACACTCAGTGCCCTGAATCACAGTGAATGCTACATCATTCTTCCGAAGTGCAAGTATTTCATATTCTCTGAACTCTCTGCACATACTGCCCTTCTCTGCTTTTACCTGTAGTTTCCTGTGGCCCTCCTATCCTTTTTCTCTCTGACGCCTCACCGAATTTCTTGCCATTTACTTAAATCTACTTCTGTGGTTACACTTATCACATTGTGTTGTAATTATCTGATAGTAAAAGAATGCAGGTAGCATATATGTACATTTTAAATAATAATAATTTGTAAAACTTGTATGTACCAACCAAACAACTTCAATAAAAGAACGTTGCCAATAACTTAAAACTTCTTTCATGACTAACCCATCCCTCTGTCTACTTACACAGCAGAGGTTATACTAAAGAAATTTTATATTTGTCAAACTTTTGCTTTTCTGTCTAATTTTAGTCCATATGTATGTATCTTTAAACAACATATTGTTGGGTGTTGTCTGTTTTGAACCGAATGTAGAGAACTACATGTGTTTCTAGGATTTATCAATCTTGATGAATACACGTTGCATTTTTAATGGGGTGAAAATTGGTTCTTGGAGGACATAAAACTTTTACTCTTTAATGTATAATGCAAATATATACCTAGAGTATATAAATAGAGTTTGCCGGTAGTATTAACATTTTATGGGGGTTATTAGAAAAAAATGTCTGAAAATACTTTTTAGGGACGTGATAATGAAAAAAACATTGCGAAACAGTCTGTGAGTCATACACTCTCATTTCTGTATTGTATTACATAGATGATTAGACTATAATTTATTCTAATGTTGATGGACATACAGGTTGTTTACATTTTTAAAAATTAATAATGTTGTGCCCACAAACTTGATAACCTAGATGACATGGACAGAGTCCATGAAAGACACAGTTTGCTAAAATTCACACAAGATGAAATACACAATCTGAATAGGCCTATACCTATTAAGTAAATTGAATCAATTATTAATAACCTTTCAAAACAGAAAGCATCAGGCCCAGATGGATTTGCTGATGAATTCTATCAAACATTCAAGGAAACAATTATACCAATTATCTATAATCTCTTCCAGAAGATAGCAGTAGAAGGAATATTTCCTAACGTATTCTATGAGGTCAGCATTACCAGTATTTGGCTTAATAACAAAAGAAGACAAAGACAGTAGAAAAAAAGAAAACCAGCTATTTCTCATGAACATAGATATAAAACTTCTCAACAAAATAACAAGTCAAATCCAAAATGTATAAAATCTTATATGCCACAGCCAAGTATGATTTATACCAGCTGTGTTCAGTTCAGTTCAGTTCCATCGCTCAGTCGTGTCTGACTCTTTGCGACCCCATGAATTGCAGCACGCCAGGCCTCCCTGTCCATCACCAACTCCCGGAGTTCACTCAGACGTGAGACTGATTAAATATCAGAAAATCAATTAATATAATACATGACATCAACAGACTAAAGAAAAAAATTCACATGATCATATCAATAGATAAAGGAAAAACCCAACATACATTCATGAAAAAAACTTTCAGCAAACTAGAAATAGAAGGGAGTTGCGTCAGCTTGTATGGATGTAAAGAACATGTACAAAAAACCTACAGCTATTTTTTTAAAAAAACAAACCTACAGTTAAATTTTTCTTAATAATGAGAAACTTGACGATTTCCCACTAAGATTAGAAATAAAGCAAGGCTCTTTCTTCGCTTTTCAAATACGTACCAGAAATACTAGCCAAAGCAATAAGATAAAGGATGATTATTCAAAATATACAAAGAACTCTTAACACTCAGTAAAAGAAAAACTAACAGCCTAAATAAAAATGGGCCAAAGACTTTAACAGACACCTAACCAAAGAAGGTACACAGACAGCAAATAAGCATGTGAAATGATGCTCCACATCATAACATGAGGGAAATGCAAATGAAAACAAGAATAAGATACGTGTGTGTGTGTGTGTGTGTGTGCTTAGTTGCTCAGTCATGTTCAATTCTTTGCGACCCCCATGGACTGCTGTTGACCAGGCTCCTCTGTCCATGAAATTTTCCAGGCAAGAATACTGAGTGTGTTGCCATTTCCTACTCTAAGAGATCTTTCTGACTCAGGGATCGAACCCAGGTCTCTTGGGTCTCCTGCACTGGCAGGCAGGTTCTTTACCACTGGTGTCACCTGAGAGGGCACGGAGATACTGCTGCTGCTGCCGCTGAGTCGCTTCAATCATGTCTGACTCTGTGCAGTCCCATAGACAGCAGCCCACCAGGCTTCCCTGTCCTTGGGATTCTCCAGCAAGAACACTGGAGTGGGTTGCCATTTCCTGCTCCAATGCGTGAAAGTGAAAAGTGAAAGCGAAGCCACTCAGTCATGTCCAACCCTCAGTGACCCCAGGGACTGCAGCCCACCAGGCTCCTCTGTCCATGGGATTTTCCAGGCAAGAACGCTGGAGTGGGGTGCCATTGCCTTCTCCAACAAATCTACTACTCCTTATATATTAGAAGGCCCCAAATCCAGAACACTGGTGATACCCAAAGCTAAAAAGGATGTGGTCCAACAGGCCCTCTCATTCATTGCTTGTGGGAATACAAAATGGCATGATCCTTTTGAAAGAGAGTTTGGCAGTTTATTACAAAAGTAAAGGTACATGGCAACCCACTTCAGTGTTCTTGCCTGGAGAATTCCATGGACAGAGTCCTGACGTCCTGGTGGGCTACCGTTCATAAGATCCCAAAGAATCGGAAACAACTAAAGCAACTTAGCATCCACGCAAAGGTCCTCTTACCATACCACCCAGCAATCACACACCTTGGTATTTATCCAAATAAGTTGAAAATATATGTGCACACAAACCAACCCACAGATATTAGTATCAACTTTATTCATAATTGCCCAAACTTGCAAGCAACCAAGATGTATAGGTGAATAGATAAATAAACTGTAGTATTTCTAGACAGTGGAATATTATTTAACACTGAAAGGATATTTTGAGAATATTATGCCATTAAAAGACATGGAGAATTTAGAAACATGGTAATGATAACCCTGTATGCGAGACAGCAAAAGAGACACAGATGTACAGAACGGACTTTTGGACTCTGAGGGAGAGAGAGGGTGGTATGATTTGGGAGAATGGCACTGAAACATGTATACTATCATGTAAGAAACGAATCGCCAGTCTATGTTCGATACAGGATACAGGGTGCTTGAGGCTGGTGCATAGGGAAGATCCAGAGAGATGATAGGGGGTGGGTGGTGGGAGGGGGTTCCGGATTGGGAACTCATGTACACCTGTGGTGGATTCATGTCAATTTATGGCAAAACCAATACAGTAATGTAAAGTAAAATAAAGTAAAAATAAAAATTTTTTAAAAAAGAGAAAGAAAAAAGACATGGAGAAACTTAAATGTGTATTACTAAGTGAAAGAGCTCAATCTACAAAAATGTTTTATATGATTCCTTTATCATATTGTTCATGGGGTTCTCAAACCAGTCATTCCTTATTCACTGGAAGGACTGATGCTGAAGCTGAGGCTCCAATACTTTGGCCACCTGATGTGAAGAGCCAACTCATTGGAAAAGACCCTGATCCTGGGAAAGATTGAAGGCAAGGAGGGCAGCAGAGGATGAGATGGTTAGATAGCATCATCAACTCAATGGACATGGATTTGAGCAAACTCTGGGAGACAGTGAAGGCCAGTAAAGGCTGGCATGTTGCAGTCCATAGGGTTGCAAAGAGTTAGACACAACTTAGTAACTGAACAACAACATATGGTTCCACCTATTATGGCATTCTTGAAAAGGCAAAACTAGGTAACAGTGAAAAGATCAATGGTTGCCAGGAGAGGAATGGATAAATAGGCAAAGCACAGGGGATTTTTAGGGCAGTGAAAATACTCCATGTTGATACTATAACGGTGGATACAAGACATTATACATTTGTCCAAATCCAGAGAATGTACAGCAAAAGCGAGCCCTACTATAAACCATGGGCTTTTGGTGATAATGATGTGTTAATGTAGGTTCATAGATTGAAACATGTAGCCTTGTGTTGTGGGATGTTGATAGCAGAGGAGGTTGTGTGTGTGTGTGTTTGTATGTGGGCAGGAACTCCAGGTGACTCAGTGGTAAGGAATCCACATGCCAATCAATGCAGGAGTCACAGGCGCTAGAGGTTCCATCTCTGGGTCTGAAAGATCCCCTGGAGAAGGGATTGGCAACCAACTCCAGTATTCTTGCATCGAGAATCCTATGGACAGAGGAGTCTGGCGGGCTTTAGTCCATGGGGTCGCAAAGAGTTGGATGCGACTGAGCACAAAGGCACACACAGGAAGCATATAAGAACTCTTGCTCAATTTTTTTGTGAGCTTCAAACTGCTCTAAAAAGTTGTCTATTAAAAAACAACAACAGTGTTTGTCTGTTCAGTAGACGGTCTTGTACCAATTCTGTTGGTGCCTATGTACATTAGGTAATTTAGGAAATGTTAGAAAACGGTGGATTGTTTATCTGGTACGTGCATGTCCACATTTATTAAACAATGCCAGATTATTCACCAAAATAGTTGTCTCATTGTACACTGCTACCAGCTGTATATGAATTCCTGTTACTCCACAGTCTCACCAAAAATGGGATTGTCATATATAAAGTGTGTCATCCTGGATATCATATGGAAATTTACTGTGGATTTAATTTAGCATTAGTTGATTGTTAATAAAATGGAAAGTCATTTTATATGTTTACTCAAATGCAAGTTTCCTTGTCTGTAAACTGTTTCTGTTCCTATTTTTAGTTGTGTAGTTTTAATAATTGGGAGGAATTCTTTGTGTTCTGAATACTGATCTTATTTTGCTAATAACTGCTACAAATGCTATTTCCAGTATGTGTTTCTCTTTTTTCACTGTGTGGTATGTTTGATGAACAGAATTTGTTGATTTTAATGTAGTCAAATTTATTAAACTTTTATTTTTAATATCTGCTCTTATTTTTTAACATTTTCCCCTCTACTTTCTTGGGGTTTTTCCTGTTCTAATTCAAAGGTCTTAGTTTTTAGCCTTCTTTGTGTTCTTATATAGACATTTATAAAGTATTAAATTTCTCTCTAAATATTTTAATCTTTCCATTATTTTCAGTTGTATTTTTAAGCTTCCATTGTAATGTCTCTTACCCATGCCTACTCCCACAGTGTATAAGGTTATTTTAATTATCTTTTTGTCATTGATTTGAAATGTATTGGCATGGTTAGGAATGTGGTCTGTAAGATACTCCGATATTTTCTAAGCCCTCCTTCATGGTCTAAAATGTGATCTGGTGCCCAGGTGTGCTTGGAAAAAATGTGCATTATCTAGTTATTGGTATGGTGTTCCATAATGTCTGCTAGATCAAGTTTCTTAATTATATTACATAAAGCTTTCATATTTTATTTCTTGAGAACATGAGCTATCGCTTATTGAGAGAAATGTGCTAAGTATCTCCTAGTCTGATGGTGAGTTGTTGATTTCTCTTTTCAGTTTCGTTGGTATTTACTGCATATATTTGATTGGTTATTAAGCACATACAATTTAGAATTACGTTATATTCTTCATCTCACTGTTGCTTTTTGCCTTAAAGTCTGTTCTGTATAATGTTAATATAATGACAGTATCTTTCATTTTGCCACTATCTGCCTGGAGTATCAGTCACGGTTTGATTAGGAAAACAGAAACCTCCTTAATATCTGAACAGAGGGACTTTAGTTCAGGAAAAGAGCTATACACATAATAGAAAATCTGAAAAAAACCCAGCAGAGATGATGAGACAGCTTGGAGATCAGCAGCAGCAAGAAGCTGCTACCACACATAGGGTTGGGAAGCCACGGGGGGATAAAATGGTATCAGAGCCCAGAAGTCACGGCCACTGAGCAAAACGGGAACCGCAAGGACCAAGAGGGGGCTGTAGCAACAGAGGAGATACCCCCACTGCTGGGGACTGTCTTAAGGAAAAAGTAGGGAAGAAGCCTCTGGGGACTGACTTTCACTGTCTGTCCAAACTCAGCTTCTCATTGACCAAACATGGACAAAACCCAGCAAGCCTGGGGAAGACAGCTGTATCACTTTGATTTGACCAGTGGGAGTCCCTTTCACTGGCTTCTGTATCTTTTTGACATGCTCCCAGCGTTATTTGAGCACTGCCTTGATTTATGACACAAAAGATGTTCCAGACTCAACTCACTCTTTGCTGCCGCCCTCCAAGGAGATCTTCCTCAGCCTGCTCTGGCTCTGATGTCTCCTGCAAGGCCCCTATATCCTGAGACGAGCTCTCCTTACCTCCTTGGACCTGATACCTCTTGTTTCCCCAGAGCAGGAGAGTGAGGCCAGGAGTCTGAGGGGAAGAGTTTGGGACATTTTCAAACCTTATCCCAAAGGTCTAGGTGTGGCTCCTGTGAACTGCATAGATGGAGTCTATTTTTGAGTCCAATCTGATCATTTATCTTTTTTAAACTACAGAGTTTAGTTCTTTTTAAAATTGACTTTGATCACTAATAATTTGGATTAAATTCTACCATCTCAGCAGCAGCAGCTACCATCTTACTTAGTACTTTCTATTTGCCGCCCCCACTTTTAAAAAATTTATTTCTTGTTTTCTTCCTTTTTTGCCTTTTTTTTACATTGAATCAATGTTTTCCCCTTTCTTTCATTCCATTTTTTCCCTTTCTGCTAGTTTGGATGTTAAATATTCTATCTCTGTCCTTTTAGAGATTACCCTGGAACATTTAACATGCATTTTAACATGATTTAAAAATAAAGTTCTTCTCTTTCCACTTCTTTTTCTATTTTCTCTCCTCTTCTCTCTCCTTTCCTCCTCTTTACTTCCTGCTTCCTCTGTTTTTCCTGCCTCCCCTTTCCTTCCCTCTCAAGACATTTGGTCCTAAATCTGTAAAGTGGCCATAACTAGACAGATGTTTCACTGGACTGGAAGTGGCAGAGCTCAAGGGAATAAAGACAGTATCGCCATGGGTGTGCAGGGGTGGGCCCATGTGCCGTGAGGGCCCAGGATGGAAAGAGTGTCCCTGTAGGAGGGTTTGCTAGAACAAGTCTTACGGTCTGCTCGGAATGAGGATGGTTGACTTATGGAAGGGCAGTTTGTTAAGGGGTATTGGAACTTGAGTGGGTGGGTTGGGTGTACCCTCTGGAAGGTAACCTAAACAGAGAAAAGAGATATCTATGTAGGAGACCGAGGTGTTGGGTAGGTAAAGACAGGCTTTTTACCTACCCACCAAGGTAGGTAGTTGAAATCTACTACCTTCAAGGTGTTGAAATCTGAGAGGGTGAAGAAGGTATTCATTGATACGGGAAAGCAGTCTGCAAGGGGGGTAAAATCCTAGCCGTTAAAGAAGTTTTCCCACCAGGATGGGGGCTCTGCATAGGACATTAGAGCCAGAGCTGGGAGAGGAAGGTCTTTATGTGGGGGCTACAAAAAAAGAGAACACAGTAAGCCTGGAACACCTTTTTGTGCCATAAAGTAAGGAAATGTTCAAGAATGCTGGGTACATTTCAAAACAGCACAGAAGTCTGTTTCACGGGGCTCTCATTGATAAAATCAAGGACAATCTGAACATCAAAATAAATAGTGAACATCATGGATTTAATGAAATTTAACAAAAACTTAATAAAATAAGCCTGGGTCCATAGGACATAAATAAATAAATACACTGAAATTTTGATGAGAATCTGCTATTTAGTAGTTTTATTACACTTTTCATCAGGTACTTATTAATCACCAAAGGAAACAAAAGTAGATTTCCACAAGCTTGGCATGTTCAGTTGTGTCTGACTCTTTGTGACCTCATGGCTCCACTGTCCATTGGATTCTCTAGGCAAGAATACTTGAGTGGGTTGCCATTTCCTCCTCCAGGGGATCTTCCTGACCCGGGGATCAAGCTCATGTCTCCTGCATTGGCAGGCAGATTCTTTACTACTGAGCCACCTGGGAAGCCCACAAGCTTGGCAGATATCACTTTAATCAAATGATCAGATTTAGCATTTCTAGAAAAGGAGAGCCACAGGACAGACTGCAGTGAGAGCACAGCGTCACTTCTATGCTATTTTTTCCAAAGCCGCATTAACTTAGATGGGATGCTAAGGAACCATCAGACAAATCCAAACGAGGGACACTCTTTACAATCACTTGTCTATAATTTTTAAATATCAAGGTCATGAAAGTTGGGGAGGAAATGATTGAGACCTAACAACTAAATGCAACCCGTGATTCTGAACAGAATCATTTCACTATAAAGGATATTATTAGGACAACTGGCAAGATATGAATAGGTTTGAGGATTAGAATTGTAGTGTACTGATGTTAATCTACTGATTCTGATGGATAATTGAGGCTTTAGGAGCATATTCCTTTTCGTACAAATCACACACTTAAATCAGGGTGAATGAGGTATCAGGTCTGCTTATCAGATCTGCTACTTACTCAGAGGAAAATATTATTTATATTGCCATTATAATTCTTCTATAAATTTGAAAATAAATGTTTTAAAGATAATTGATATTTTTACCCTTCTTTGAATCATTTTGCAAGAGTTTAAATTTCTAACTCCTTCTTGATTTAAATACTACTGTGCAGGGTTTTCATTATATTTTTTTAACCCAATGGATTAAACATTTTCATTACTTTATACATCAAGATTCCTTTAGATTTTCTGAAATGTTTATATTTTCTTTGCTACCAATTACATCTGACACCACAGACCTTCCTTCTGAGATTATTTTCATTCTCTCAGGAAGAAACCTTTCAGGACCTCTTTTAGTGAGAGACCATCTGTTGGTGGCATACATATTTTTTTGTTTACCTGAAAATATTTGTATGCAGTCATAACTTTTGAAACATAGTTTTGCAGGTTGTGGAATTCTAGATTGGCAATGACTTTCTTTCAGCATATTGAAGATATTATCTCTCTGTCTTCTGATGTCTACTGTTGCTTTAAAGACGTTGTCATTTTAATGGTTGTGTCTTTGTACTTAACCTGTCCTTTCTTTCTGGATAGTTTTAAGGTTTTCACTTTGTTCTTTGGTATTTCACAATTTCACTTCAAAGTCCACTGGACTTTCTGAATCTGAAATTGATATCTTTCATGAGTTTTAGAAAACTGTCTCTCCCCAGTTGCCTCTGTTAGCAGCTGTGGAACTCCAATAGGCATTTATGTTTCACTTGTTTTCAAATTTTGCATTACTAAAATTGTCAATACTTTTCTATTTTTAAGCATATTAAATAATATAATGTATCAGATATGTCAGATAACTCCAACATCTATAGTCTTTGTAGGTCAGGTGCCATAGTTTGTTGTTTCCATTGACTTTCAGTCGTGGTGGCTTATTCACTCATATGTTTAGTCATTTTTCATTATTGGCACGTGTTCCTTAGAACAATTTATCCACGGTAACTCTTTTGAATTCTTTAAAGTCTAGTCTTTCAAATAGTATTTCCATTGTTTCTGCCAGATGTCTGAGGATACTGTCATCTGAGACCTTTTAAACTACATTTCACCTTGTGGTTTTTTCAGGCTCCAATCTGGCAGAGTGTGGGTTTGTGGTAAAAGATCCTTAGGAGAAATGTTCTTCTACCCAGAGCGAAGATCCAGAAATATATATACTCCTACAATCTCTCTGTCTTTTTAAAATTTCCTTTTATTTCTCAAGTTCACATCTTACAGGGTTTCTGTTGGATTTGTGCAAGAGTCAGAAGTCCTTCAGATCCTTCTCTTCCCATCCTCCTGCCATTTTCCAGATGAGGAAGCCTCCCGTGTAGGATGTTACTTTGTAAAGGAGAAAGAGCCTGGTAAATATCAAGACCAAATTTTTCACTACTCTAAAGCAGTAGGGTCTAGAAATCATACTCGATTTGATTTAAAACAAACAAAGCAACTTTCCTGTAGCTCATATGATAAAGAATCTGCTGCAGTGCAGAAGACCCGGGTTTGATCCCTGGGTTGAGAAGATCCTCTGGAGAAGGGAATGGCAGCCCACTCCAGCAATCTTGCCTGGAGAATCCCATGGACAGAGGAGCCCGGTGGGCTACAGTCCGTGGGGTCGCAGAGTCGGACACGACTGAGCGACTAAGCACACACAAAGCAAACAAAATACTGCCTGAGGCCCTAATCAAGAAAAATATGATTTTCCTCACTTTCAGCATGAGGATAAAAGCATTTTGCTTTTATCTTCTACAGCAATATGAACCAAAGAATCTAAACAAAAGACTAACAATAACAGAATAATAAACTGGGGAGACAAGACATCTAGTATAAGGGAGCGGGTGATGACAAAATACTTTCCCCCAAAACTGTCAGTAGCTATTATGTTTCCTGGTGTAATCTCTCCCAAATCCCAAATCTTTACACAAAGAAGACTTAAAAGTTCTTGCCAACTAGGTTGTAAGTTATTTGAAAGCAAGAATAATATCTCCTGGTTCTACAAAGAAAAGTGAAAACATATAGAATACTTGTTTGATTGGTAGGGCATCTCCTGTAACCTTTACTTGGGAAGAGTCTACAAAACAGACAAAAAGCACACTGGCTTTGAGTCAGGTCTCCTGGTTTCCAATCCATACTCCATTTCTTGCACAACATATGATCTTAGGTGATTCTAAGCTCCATTTTTGAGCTATGAAGCAGCAACGGCTTTGTAATGGAGTTCCTAAGCTAATTTGGGTGAAGTGATTATTATAGAAAGGACAGTTAAGAGAATCTTTCAAGGAAACAAGTTGTAGACAAGTTGCTCAGTCACATCCAACTCTTTGCAACCCCATGGACTATTATACAGTCCATGGCATTCTCCAGGCCTGAATACTAGAGTGGGTTTCCTTTCCCTTCTCCAGCAGATCTTCCCAGCTCAGGGATCGAACCCTGGTCTCCTGCATTGCAGGTGATTCCTCACCAGCTGAACCACAAGGTAAGCCCAAGAATACTGGAGTGGGTAGCCTATCCCTTCTCCAGCAGATCTCCTGACCCAGGAATCGAACTGGGGTCTCCTAAATTGCAGACGGATTCTTTACCAACTGAGATATCAGGGAAGCTGTAGAGAAGGAAGCTCTAACTAGAGGCTTGAAAAATGGTGAATATTTAGATTAGTCAGGAAGAAAACACAAACTTCTCACATAGATACATTCAGCTTCCTGATTCCAGACAGATTAGAAGTGCTCCTAAAGCCACTCTGCATTTCAACTTCTATCCTGATTCATGGAGGAAAACGCCAAGTCTTACTTACATTCTAAGACTCTGGATTCATTGTCTGGGGTCAAATCATAGAAACAGAGGTCTATGTGGCTTATTGGCTATGATAAAAAAAAGAGGAAGCCTCAAATTTTTTATCTGAAAATTGGGAGAATACTCGCTGTACAGTGCTTTGAGAGGATTAAATAAAACAACCTATGCAAGTGTATAATATATACCAACTACTCAATCAGTATTAAATTTAAACTCTTATTATTACTAATAGGATCACTTCCCCCTAATGTTTCCTCCTCAAGTCCTCACTCTCTGGAGTATGGCTATTCTTGCCAGCTCTGCCTTCCTCATCCACCCTTTGCCCTGGGTAGAAGGACACATCCCTTGATTAAAGGGGGAGATCCTGCAAAGACTGACTATGGAGGCAAGTCCACAATAGACAGAGAGACAATGCAGTCTTGTTCAGAGCCACCACCAACAGTGATGACAACAGCCATCAATAGGCTGGGGTCAAAGATCAGCAGTCCCTCTGTCACTCCATTCTTTTTCCGGCTCCTGATGGAGTTCACAGGAACTCAATCTCAAATCTCAAATCCAATCAAAGCCCATCCACACAGGCCCAAGCTAAGGACACAAAGTGAACAAATTCACAAGGCAAAACAAAGCCTGCACTTGCTCTTCTGAAAACTAAGTTCCCCATCCCTTTGGCAGTTGTGGAAATATGGTGCAGTCACCAAGCAGGTGGGAGACATGGGGAAAATTGGTGATTCAGACCTTGGTGATGGGGATTAGGGGTTAGCAGGAGAGCTAGCTGGAGATGCTGGACAACCTCAGGAAATGCCAGAGTGAGAGCAGCCACAAACCTCCAGGTGAGCATCTGAGGAAGCTTGAAACAGCACCGATCATGAGCACCGAGGATGTTTCTGACAAAGCTCCTTTCTTGCCTCTGCCTCTTGGAAAACAGGAATATCAGCTCCCTCGGAAACCATTAGCGTAGTTGATGCCCTTCCTACCCTCCTCAGGGCACGAGCATGACATTTGTCCTGGATGCAGCTGGAATCCATCCTTTATGCTGCATTTTAGCCCTTGACGCCATTGTCTGCTGGGAGATTGCCCGGATACTGAACGTGTGCGAGCAATACTTTTCAATTACCGTACATACGTTCTGACAACCTGTGCGGCCTTCACCAATCTGCTGTACAATTTGTCTTGATAGTACCCACAAAGCAGGCATCTTGATAGTATGGACACAGTAACGTCTCTCTTTAGTTGCCTGGGAATCCTTTTATAGGCTTCACTCTCTAAAAGAGCTATGCAGATCATCACGTGGAAGAACCCTGGGTGGTCTCCACTGAAAGAGGATGGGAATGGCAATGGAGAACTGTGGACCGGGCCCTGTGGTGAGTTTGGTCTAGCAGACTCACTCCTCTGGAAAAGGATGCGTTCAGATCAGGGAACCCAGCAATTGCATCAGGACGGACGTCTCTGCTAGGTAAACCTGGTACTCTGCTTCCCCTTAATGTGCTGGTTCGATTTGTCTTGGGGAATAATTACATTGTGAAAGCAACTGTTTCCAACCTTTTTGCTCAATAATTTAAATATATGGCCTCATTTAATCCTCACAGTAAGTTTAATAGAGTTGTCTCTACAGATGAGAAAACTGACACCCAGGCTTCAGGAACTTTGTTAGAAGATAGAACTCAAACACAAGCTTGGGAGAGTCTAAATTATATGCTTTCAACCACATTGATATCGATCTAGGTTTCTCGAGATACAAAATCTGTTCCCCTCTCTGTTGCAGCTCAGAGCGGTCCCTCAATGGCTGAGGTTGCTACAAAGGGTCTTAGAAGCACAGAGGCAGATCTGGTCACTTCTCATAGTTGTTTGGATACAAAATGATGTATAATTTTCCTGTTACATTTCTGTCCTTATGTTGTTTCAGACAAAGTTATTTCTCCCTGTTCTGACCTATCCCATGTATCATCACCAGAGGAGTCTGGTCTAGTGAGTTCCCTGCTTGGAGACTTCCCAATGCCTTCTGATCATCCCCAGGGCCAGGCCACTCTTGAATGTCTAAAGCTGGCCACATCCTGCTTTCCGAGGCTGACTTCCTACATCTCTTTCCCAGCCCTTGGGTTTCAACTCTGCTCTGTGACTCTCTAGAGCAGCCAGGGTATGAGACCAGAGAAGTTCTGCTTTCAATGTTTTGTGGGTCTGCAGAAAGTCTGACTTCAAGAAGGGTTCAGAGGTTTTACAAAGCTTGAAAAGTACTTCTCTAACCCAACTACTCTGTGGATCATTCACCTGGATGAATGACTCTCCCTACTGTATGTCTCTGCTCAATCTCATTCTTCTCTTGAACTGCACTTCCTTCCAACGCTATCTTTCAATATCTTACAAGTCCTTCAAGGCATGGTTGAAATCTCACTGCCTCCCTGTCCTTGATGTACCTCCATAGCTCTGTGCCTATGCTGCTCCTGCAGAACTTGCCACATCAAACCCTGCGGCGTGGTTATTTGTGCTCACCTCATCTTGTCTCTCCCACTTGACTCTGATGGTCCATCACAGGGTTGGGCAGACAAAGACCATGTCCATATTTCCCTTACTTTTGTATGTCATCTGAGCATCTACTATTATGTCCTGATCTTGCCAGGTAGCTAATAAATATGTGCTGATTTGCACTTAACTCACATTGGTAATTCTATATCAGTTTTGTAAACTGATTGGTAAACACCATCTTTAGTTCTTGAAACCTTTCATGGTTTATTTAAGTCCCATTCAAAAAAGATACGTTATAGTCCTAACCCCCAGTAGCTCAGAATGTGACCTTATTTAGAGATAGGGTCTTAACAGGGGTAATCAAGTTAAAATGAGGTCATTAGGATTAGCCTTAATCCAATACGGCTGATGTCCTTGTGAAAAGGAGATATTTGAAAGCAGAGATGACACGTGTAGAAGAAAGGTGATATGAAGACATTAGGGGAAAGATGGGCCATCTCTAGGCAAGGTAGAGAGACCTGGGATAGATCTTCCCTTCATAGCCCTCAGAAAGAACTTGATTTTGGACTTCTGGCACCTAGATGTGTGTGAAAAAGTTCTGCTGTGTAAGCAGCGCATTGTGTGATACTTTGTTACGGCAGCCCTAGCAAAACACTAGAGAAGCCAAACGTTATAGGGACCAACAAAAGTAGCCTGTGCCAGCCCTTCTAAATCTTTCGAGCACCCAGCAGTAAAGCAGTAAGTGCTATTTTCATTCGCTTCCTTCAGAGGCTCGTTAGCCAGGCATGGAGGTGCCTGCAGGTGTGTGGGTGCTTACAGATATCCTTCAGCATATTCCTTCCTTCAGCTGGTGGTCTGCTGAGGGCCAGGCCTGGTGCTGAGCTGGGACCCAGCCCAAGCTCACTCATGGCTTTAGTTTTCTCTCTTTCCGAGTTTCCAAATTCCTTATGCACAAGAACGGTGACTTTCGTTCTCTTTTTCCTTCCCTGGCATGTCTCTATCTCTGTGGACACATTGTGAATGTCAAAAGAGCAGTGACTCTGCACCCCCTCTGAATTCCCATGTCCTGTGCATCCCTTCTGATCCTCGTCACTTTCTGAGTCTCCTTACAGCTGTGTGGGTGCGCTTATTTCACTTTCCCTTCCAGACTAGAAACTTTCTAGGCTGGAATCCATGAATGAACAATACCTAGTACTCAGTTATAAATGCATATTATACAGTGAATAGGTAAGTGGAGTGGAGGAGAGAGAAGAAAGCCGTGACCAGATCCCTACCTTGGAAATAATAGAGAGAAGAACTTCATCCAGATAGAAAAAAAGGAGGAGGATCATCATTCTTTGGCTCTTGGTTTAAACACACGAGGCTGAGGTATGCCTGGGGCTCATTTAAAATTATTTACAGCCACTATGTCAGAATCTAATGGATAGAACCTAAAGATATATGAGGGAACCGATCAAATATTCATTTTGGCTGTCACTGACTACACAGGACTTCCAAGAAAAACCACTTGTATTGATAATAGTAACAATAATAATGGTGATGATAATAATAGCTAATGTTTATTGATCTCTTGCTCTGGGTCAGCCTCTATTCTAAATGGTGTTTATACACATCATTTAATTTAATCCTCCCCAAAACGGTATAAGATAGATGACATCTTTAAAATATAGCTTCGTGAGATGTTAAGTAAAATACGGAAGGTCTCAAGACAGGAACTGGTGGAGGTTCCAACTGGAATTCCAGTCCAGTTGGTGCAATGCCAGAGCCCAGACTCATGACCTCTGCAACAAAGACTATTTGTCAAAGTTCCTTGACAAAAGCAGCCGAAAGCTTTAGTCCTGTTGGCAAGGTTGTCTTTTTGTGACAAAAATTATGAAAACAATTTTGTTTTACAATGTATCCTGTTTTGTTTTGCAGTATGTAATTTCCTATCCATCTATCTTTATCTAATTAAAGAAAGAGAAGCAGAGATTTGGATGGGGACATCTTAGTGAGGATAGAATACCAAATATTTCAGGTAAAGTTTGGTTTTTCATTATCTACCAGTGTCAGTAAGTGTTCGTTGAATTGAATGCATTCAGTTTTCTTGAACAGTCGTGATTTGTTTCTGGATGGCAGCCTTTGGATGCTGTTTGCTCCTCATGATGATTTAAAGCAAAAGACCAGAATCACCATCATCAAAGAGCCTGGATCCGTGTGAGAGCAGGGAAAGGAGGAATCGCTTCACACTGCATCTCATAGAGTGGCCCTCACAAACAGTTCAGGGCTTTAAGTTTAGAAGTCAGTGCTTTTTTTTCTTCCCTAGAAAATCATTTGTTTATTCAGCAGATATTTGGGAGTACACCACGCACCAGTATGCACCCTCCAGGGATACAGAGGTGGGCAAGACAGTCATGTTCTCTGTCCTCACTGAGCTGACAGTCTGGAGGGGGAGACAGTGCTCAACAGTGTAGCCCTGTGTAACAGGAGCAATGATGGCAGAAACAGGCTGCAGCAAGGGCAGGTGGGGGTAATTTCCCAGGCCTAGGAAGTCAAGGAGATCTTCACAAATTCTAGGATCCTTTGGTAAATTTTTTTTAGATGAAAATGAAATATTACTGCATAAAGCATATGACTCAAAGATCCTTTTGTTAAATTTGAAAGATGGCAGAAGGTCTTAAATGTGTCCTCTTGGCAAATGGCTAGTTAACCAAAGAGGGTAAAGCCCACCTCTTAGAGGGTCATTTCAATAGAAGTGTCAACAGCTGAGGAGGGACTGCTCTTTCTTCCTCCACCAAATGGATGTTTCCTGAGTCTAGAAATGCCGAATGCTGGAAGAGAGTCTTATTATGTATCTAAATCTGTCCTAAATGACACCAGGGAGCCTGTTAATTGCTTATTTAGATGCCTTTGTGTCACACTTTCTGCTGGTGTATAAATCTTTCATCACATATTACAGTAACTGGAGTTACCTGGTAGGAGTACCTCCATACCAACTTTTCCATCCTTGGATGCAATTTCAGAACAGCACCCCATGAGAAAGAGCAGCAGGATTCTATTAGAAAACCTCCTATCTAATACAGAAATGTAGGTCCTTCACCACAGAATCTTCCAGTTCACAAACGCTGAGCATTTCAATAATATTACAACCCAATAATTCAGTGCAGTTTAAAACCTATTTTTAAAACAGTATAGTGGATTCATTGCCAATACTTAGGTCTGGCTTTCCATGTGTTGAGATGCCACCTAGTGGATTGAATTACATACAAAAAGTAAAACTAATCTTTTATAAGTTAACAATCTAGCAGTTTCTTCCTAACATCTGAGGTCCCAGAGACAAATCTGAGCTAGGGAGAGCTCTTAAATTTGAAATGTAACATCATATCTTCAGCATAGGTTCAGCTTGAAAGGAATCAGATTTGGAATTCCCTTTAAACATTCTACCAAGGGAGATATAAAAGGAGAGTATCAGAAAATATCTGCAGCAGAAGAATTGGTTTTGAATTATCATCGGTGGTCGTTGAAAGAGAAGCAGATGCAAAATAAAAAGTAGCCCATTTTATCTAAGGTGATTAAGATTTGGAGCAAATAGAAAAACCAGATTTCAGAACTCAAAGTAGATAACAAATTTAAATGATTCACAGCCTCTTATAGGATTAGGCACCTCTGAAGCTCCTCTGTGTTTGGTGAGGGCTGATGTTCGAAGAATGTTTATTGACCATTCACTATGTGCTGAGCTCTAAGCTGGAACTAAGAATAATGAACCAAACTGGACAGAAAGCAGAGAGTTATTACTTCAGAACATTCTGGATTTTGCCACTTAATGCTACAGCGTGATGTGACTGTTTCACCCATGTTATCTTTGGGATAATAATAAAGGAATTGATTGTTCTGTTCCTCAAGGACAAAGAACACTCTGCTAGATGATATGAGCTCATTGACTTTCTAGAATTCTAGGACTTGTTGGAGGATTGCAGCACTTACAGCAGGAAGCTTGTTGAAGCAGTTTGATCTTTCCTTTGACTAAAGATCAATCTTACCATCTGCTACCAAGTGCTCTGGGAGTATTCTTCGTACTCACCTGGAGTTGGCTGTGAGTTGCTCACCTTTCACAGCTGGTGTGCTCAAATCGTTTCCATAAGGACCAGGCCTTAAGCAGTGAAAAAGGCTTATGTTAGCCACTGTCATGTCTGAATCTTTGCAACCCTATGGACTATAGCCCACCAGGCTCCTCTGTCCATGGGATTCTCCAGGCAAGAACACTGGAGTGGGTAGCCATTCCCTTCTCCAGGGGATCTTCCTGACCCAGATATCAAAACCAGGTCTCCTAAATCGCAGGCAGATTCCTGACCATCTATGACACCAAGGGGTCTCCAAAAGACATAGTGACAATAGAAAAGACCAATGTCCACCAAAGTGAAAATCCAGTGAGCACCTTCATTCAGATCATCCNAGATATCAAAACCAGGTCTCCTAAATCGCAGGCAGATTCTTTACCATCTATGACACCAAGGGGTCTCCAAAAGACATAGTGACAATAGAAAAGACCAATGTCCACCAAAGTGAAAATCCAGTGAGCACCTTCATTCAGATCATCCCCCAGGATTATTTGAGTGAAGGGGAGAAGTTAAAAGGCTGAGCTGAATGTCTTACTTTTCTGTCATCTTGTCGGAAGAAATAATTGCCTTTTGGCTCCCCAAACCACTCCAAGGAAAACAAATCAAAACTCCCAAGAAATCTAAATCTAAAGTGCAACCCGATGCTTTAAAGAGTAAAAAAAGAGTTCATGAAAGTGTAGGCACAACACTTCCTACTCCCCCAGAACCTCCCCCTACTTTTGATACACTGTTAGTCCTAGGATCCAGCAGTACAATCTCTGTCAAAGATGTATCATGCGAGTGAAACGAACCAATAATGAGATTCCCTAGCACTGCAGGTCAGCAGACAGGTTGTTAAAGGTTGGTGAACTCTTGGTGAGAACAGGTCAGGAAGAATAGCAAAAAAAGCAAATAGAGTGCCAGCAACATTAACGGAAGTACAGTGAAGTAGAGTGTGAGAGCTCTAGTCTCAGGGACACCCAGGTTTGACTCTCATTGCTACCACTTACTACTGGTGAGAATTTGGGGTGAGTGACTTAACTTCTCAGAACCTCTGTTTCCTCATCTGTAAAGGAGATCACAACAGAATCTTTGAAAGAGATATACAGAAGAAATTAAGTATCATAAATAAAATGCTTATCAGTTTTAAATTTAGCTCAGTTAGGTATTATTATATGACTTATGATCATTAATACTGTCATGGGCTTCATTTGGATGCTGCTTGGCTACTGCTAAATGACACAGTTTAAGGGAGGTACAGTGTGATAAATGAGAGAATTCAAAGAACTTTTGACCAGCTATATCATGAAATTATGTCACCCAAGGTCTAAGAAAGCTATGCTGGAAAAGCATCACATTAGACTTCAACTATTGAAAGGCTTCTCAAGTGAAAGAAGGGTTAGGCTTGTTTCTTGTAGGCTCAGGGTGACTGAAAGTCAGAAGCATGTATATTTCAGGTAGATAGATAAAGAAGTTTTGGCCTTAGGGTGATCTGTCTGGGAAGGTGGTAAATTTCCTGTCTGTGGAAGTGCTTAAATCTGGATGACTAGTTGTCACAGGTATTATGTTGGGGTGAAGGAGAGAGGGCTACATTTCAAGCACTGGACAAGTATTTGGCTGAGGAGATTGTCCACATCTCATTCAATCCTGAGATTCTCTTGTTCTAGGATAATGAAGATTAATAATAAGAAGAAGAAGATAGAGGCAAGAGAAGGAGGAAGGCAGCCATCCTTGTTTTCTTCCTTTACTCCTTTGCTTCTGGTGATGTGGGATTTAGCAAAGGCCACCACTAGCCCCTAAAACACCTCGGTACAAATTAGAAAAGTGGTGCAGTGGTGAAGAATCTGACTGCCAATGCAGGGGACGTGGGAGACATGAGTTCAGTCCCTGGCTGGGAAAGATGCCCTGGAGGAGGACATGGCAACCCACTCCAGTATTCCTGCCTGGACGATTCTATGGACAGTGGAGTCTAGTGGGCTACAGTCCATAGGGTTGCAAAGAATCAGACATGACTGAGGGGCTGAGCAAAAAGGAAGGAACTTCTCTGGGCTGAAGTACTCTGTAACTGCAGGGTTCGGTGAGATATCCTTGTCTTTCGTGAAATTACAAGAAGGAGCCTCCTCCTCTGGGCAGAAGTGTGGTGAGAGGAGATGAATTCCAGCCTCCACTTGCCTTCTCAGCTGGGCACTCCTGTGTAGTGGATAGCCTGTACCACTGTGTGCGGCCATCTGAGCTCTAATCATCTGGTCCCTTCACTCAAGACAAACTGGTAGGTGCCTTCAAGTTTTCTGCAGCCCCGAGGACCCGGGGATGCGCCACCAGCAACATGATCATTATGCTCGAGGACACATGGCCTAAAGTGAAAATTCTGTGGCATGTGTTACAGAAGGCTAGATCAGGAATGATGGACCTTTATGGGCTTTGGCTGCCAGAGTAAATGTTCCTTTATTATAATATCCTAATTTCTTCTTGTGTCCATGATTGAAGTAGGAGTATAATTTCAGGGCAGATCTACAGATTTTCTTTTTCCTGCCCCCTTGCACAGTCAGGATTGGCCTTGTAAACTGAGCTTAGTCAAATGGGTGTCATCTCTTTGGAGACTTGGGATTTGGGCTTTGTGACCTGGGAATAATAGAGAGCCACTCACCTGCCTGGCTGTCCTCGAAGCCAGGGGCTCCTGTGTCCCCTTGCTCTGCTTCCTGCCTTCTGCTTCTTGGGCCTCCTATTTTCCAGGCCGGTATCCCCCCATCTTGTATGCCTCCTGCTAATCTTCCAGTGATCTCCCGGTTGCTTATTTATCAATAGTAAATTTCCATAGCTTGCAACCAAGAACTCTAACTAAAATACCAATATATAAGTTGATAATAGCAGGCATCTATTAAAAAGATGAAGGGCTTCCCAGGTGGCACTAGTGGTAAAGAACCCACCTGCCAGTGCAGGAGACGTTAAAAGATGTGGGTTGGATCTCGAGAAGATCCCCTAGAAGAGCGCATGGCAGCCCCCACTCCAATAACCTGGGGGATCCCATGGACAGAGGAGCCTCTCAGGCTACAGTCCATAGGGTCGCAAAGAGTCAGACTCGACTGAAGCAACTTAGCACACACACATTAAAAATATGAAAAGTCTTGGAAGTCAAAATCTCCACTGCTAAAGGTCAAACTCTTTCCATGCTGGGATTATGTATCACCTGCTAGTCCAAACTCCGTTCCTAGAATAACAGTAGTTATCATGTTAACATTACATTTACAGAGCATTAATAGAGTGTTAGGCTAAGGGTTTTACATATATCACCTCATTTAATTCTCACCACAACTCTTTTAAAATAAATACTAATACTATACTCATTTTTAAAAGGTAAGGAAATTGTGGTTTAGAATAATTTACTCAATATCAATTTAAGAAGTGGCAGAATCAGTATTTAAACCCAAGTCTGGGTCACCTCAGGACCTATGCTCACAGTCACTCTAATATTCTGCCTCTTATGCCCAGCCAACCCAAGCCTTGGGCCCAGGGAGAATTGTGTGTCTGCGAGTCATGACCACTTAGAGAGAAGGCCCTAAACTTACAACGTGCTCACAGACAGCAGAACCAGAGCCTGGCACAGTGGGGCCTGGCACAGATGGAACAGGAAAAGCCAGCGGCCTAGAAGCTCTGAGCTGATGCTGCTCACCAACCACCACAGCTCCTTTCTGGGAAAATCCCCAAAGGATCCTTCTCTCTGACAATGCTTCCTTCCTTCCTTCCTCAGAAAGGAGGCGCCCGGAGAGTGGCTGGGGTGCAGCTCACTGCTCCTTTCTCAAGAGCGGACCCAGCCCCAAGGATGATGCTCCTTTCTTGCTTCTGATGTTCTCCTTCCCCTTGCAGTCACTCTGGATCTCTCCCTACAGTTATCACTGACATTTAAAAACCCACTATTTTTGCTTAGCATACAGTACGAAAGGGTAATCATTAAAAAGTCATGCTACCAAAGATGCAGCGTGCTTTTAACACTAGATCATCATTTCTTCAAATAATGAAATAGCCACGATAAACCAACTAGTGAAAGTGANCTCTCCCTACAGTTATCACTGACATTTAAAAACCCACTATTTTTGCTTAGCATACAGTACGAAAGGGTAATCATTAAAAAGTCATGCTACCAAAGATGCAGCGTGCTTTTAACACTAGATCATCATTTCTTCAAATAATGAAATAGCCACGATAAACCAACTAGTGAAAGTGAAAGCGTTAGTCCCTCAGTCATTTCCAGCTCTTTATGACCCCACGGACTGTACTGTCCATGGGATTCTCCAGGCAAGAATACTAGAGTGAATTGCGATTTCCTTCTCCAGGGGATCTCCCTGACCCAGGGATGGAACCTAGGTCTCCCACATTGCAGGCAGACTCTATTCAGATACTAGGAAGTTGAAAAAAGCAGATATTTACAAACTATGAACTAGCTCTAAGAAGACTTAAACTCAGCTCACGTATGCAGCCGTGTCTCAGCATTTGCTCTTTGCCTGTTCCAGTCAGGAGTCCATGCTCCCCCATTCCTGGCGCTTGGAAGCAGTTGGACTACCTCAGCTGGTCGTTCCTGCTGGTTAAATATCCCCTGGACTGAGCCCTCTCCAAGCTCCCAGCAAGTTCATTAGTTACCTGAAAATACCTACCTCATCTGTCATCAACACTCAAGTGGCCTGCGGGATTTTTCATTTCCACTCCGTTTTCCAAACCCTTTCTAGCGTTTACCTCCCACATCTGGAATCAATCCTGACCAGAAGCAAAAAGCTGAACGGCTGGGCTCCTCCTGGGGCGGCCTTGCTCCAAGGAGTGACAAGAATGTGTCGCGGATGCCTTAGCCGTTCTCGTCTAGAGGAAGCCGCCGTGGCAGAGGCAGTTTTCATGCATTTTAATTTGCTCATTTACCCCCTTCGTCTTTACTTGTTTAAGCAAAATATTTAGTTTAACATTTTCAGTCATTACAGCCTAAAAAGCGCACGTGCTTGAATCCTAGATTTATTTGAGTTGCAAATTGTGAGAATCCTTTAAAAATACCTCAGCTCATTATCCTTTTATCTGTCTCTGTAGAAAAGATGTTAGATAGAGTCTCAGAAAACACTGCTGACTTTAAAGCCTCCTACCGCCGCCCACACCCCTGTTTCTGTCTGTCTGATACCCGCTCCAGAGAGAGAGAAAAGAGTGAATCAGTTTGCCAATTACAACGAAGTCAATTACAGGATTTTGATTTTATGCTCTTTTCTTTTTCTAAGCAGCCTGGAGGCCAACATCATAGACTTCTAGAATTGCTTTCAGGTGACAATTTTCAGATCCTTGCGAAGAAAAGATACTTTATTTGAATTTTTCTTTCTTCCTTCGTTCCTTTCCTACCCCCTCTCCCCTCACTTCTTTCTTTCTTTCTTTCTTGATGGGGACTGAATAAGAAAAGGCCACCTCAGGATATTAAATTCTTTGGAAATATCTTCATGGATAAAAAAAAAGAATTAAAACCTCCAAAACAAATGGTGATGAAAGCTGCTTTCTGACAGCCCCTAGGAAAATCTGTGTATGCATATGGAAAAAGTCAATCTCTTGATTGGATAAACTACATTATTTTAGTAATATGGCACATCCTGTCCTTAATTTTAAATAACCAAAAGATTTTTTAAAAATAGTTCTAGAGGAAACAACAATTAGAAACATCCAAGATGTCCAATATGTATCAAGATTCAGCCCTTGGCATCTGCAGGGAGATTATCTCTGCTGATGAAGTGAAATATGACTATGAATAACAACAGACTGGTTCCAATAGGAAAAGGAGCACTTCTATGCNCGTGAATCTGAATATTTTTGTCCTGTTTTCTTTAAAGTTGGGAGCTGAGGTGGGAAGAGGTTTCAAAGCAGAGTTAGCTATAAGAAATTGGAAAGGCTCTGGCTGGTGCCGGTCAAGGTGCTAAGGGCCTTCTGTGCTGTGACGGCCTCCATTGTGCAACCCCGCACGGTGTGCTAGGCACGGTGGGGAATGCAAACCAACGCCCCCACTCTCCTTTTCTTACACCACCGGGCAATGCAATGGGGAAACCGCTGAGAAAGCAAATCCAACCTCCAGATTGAAGGAACAAAAACAATGTGAACAGTGAGCTCTTTGAAAAGAAAACTGCTTCCCTATGGTAGAAAATAGGAGGCGGGGGGCCCAGGCAGGGAGCCCAGCAAGCAAGGAAGGTGGGCCCTGGGGAGTGTGATATTACACAGGAACATAATGGGGTAGACTTCATACTTGTCTAATTACTGGAGCTATTAAAATCTCTATAATGTAGATTCAGGCAAAAAAAAAAAAAAAAAAAAACTATATAAATGCACACACATGCTCCTGATTGGATTTTATGAATCCATTCCTCTAGATTCTGAAAGGACACCACCCTCCTGTGTACATGTGGCTGCTAAACGTGCGTGACCTCCTTCCTCTGGCCCTGCCCCGGCCTCCAGACGAGTGTACTCTGTTACTGTAATAAGCAGTTAGGTTAGTTAAGGCGACAGGTGATGGGATCATCTGTGTTGAAGCCGAATTAGAATGCCTCGGTCAACGGATTTAATCTAAACCAAATGCTTTGGGATGCTGAAAGCTTCGGCAACAGAGAAAATGTAAGTTTTATATTTGCCCAAGTTCAGAGAGCAGACAGAAAGATTCCAGAAGCTCAAAGAGTGGTAGCAAAAAAAAAAAAAATGTTGTTTCTCCTGAGTTCAATCGAAGAAACAAGTAGAGTCGCTCTCTTTTTTCTTCTTCAGCTGTACACTCTTTTTTCTCAACCCAGAGGAGGGTTATCCTCTTAATGCCAAACTGAACCTGATTAAAGAAGTTCTTAGCACATAGTAGGTGCTCAAATTCATTAATTAAAGAAATGAGTACTTCTCGAATGGACAAAGGGACTGGTGGTCAGTGTGGGGGTTTAGGGCCCAAGCTTTCAGCATCAGGCTTTACTTTTCCCCTTCTTCAGCGCCTCAGTTTCCAGATCTGCAAAATGGAGCTGATACTACTTGTGAGGACTGAACAGGTTAATGAATGTAAAGAACTAGCATACCACCTTATACAAAGTGGGTATTTTTGCAGCTGGTACTCACTGCCTCTAGCATCCACACGTCCACCTGTGGGTGACATGTCCCCTTCTGACAGACTGGTGGTGACGGTGGAAGTGGCAACAAGGTTTTCTTGAGCCACCAAGAGAAAGAAACAGAAACTCAGCAACATTTCTGCAGACATCTCAACATTGGTCAGACTTCACAGAAACAGAAACTCAGCAACATTTCTGCAGACATCTCAACATTGGTCAGACTTCACCTCTTTCAGAAGCCGAAATGTTTAGAGTCTTCTGTTGAATCAGATAACGTTTGCCAGTTTGCACTCAAGACACAGATAGGATAGGTGAGTTTCCCAAGGTCACCCAGCTTGATGAGAATAGCTCATGTAATTCCTTACTTACTAACTCCAGGTCCACTGTGCTCTTCCCAGAATTGTAAAAAAGGAGGCTTTCAAAGTAGCAAATTAGCTACTATTCTCTGAAAATGATACTTTTATAACGCTGCCCCTCAATCCACTGAACAAATTGTTTTTGACAGTCATGTGCATTTGAATATCAACTTGTCCAGTCACTTTCTATCCCTTTATCCAGTGTTCATTTCTTCACAGCATTTATCACCAGTTGTTTCCTTACCTCTTAATTTGCTTCCTTTTTAAATCAGTTGTGCGCCTTCACTAGGCCAGTAAGGTCTGCCAGAACTAAGAGTGTCTCATTTGACATAGCCTCCAGAGCAGTGCTGGAATATCATAGAAATTTCATTACCGTTACATCAATAAGCAATTCAAATTTCCTCTGAGTATAGGGTATTCCTTGCTGCTCAAATACTGAGTAAACCAGAATCCTCTAAATATATGTTATCAATACACCCCTTTAAAATAATTTTTGCTAACCTTCAGCTACATAATTTGATGCCCTCTCCCCTAATGAGGCGGAGAAGGCAATGGCAGCCCACTCCAGTCCTCTTGCCTGGAAAATCCCATGGACAGAGGCGCCTGGAAGGCTGCAGTCCATGGGGTCGCTGAGGGTCGGACACGACTGAGCGACTTCACTTTCACTTTTCACTTTCATGCATTGGAGAAGGAAATGGCAACCCACTCCAGTGTTCTTGCCTGGAGAATCCCAGTGATGGGGAGCCTGGTGGGCTGCTGTCTATGGGGTCGCACAGAGTCGGACACGACTGAAGCGACTTAGCAGCAGCAGCAGCAACCCCTATTGAGGATCAGAAGTTACCTTCTCCCAACTTCCTTGAGTGTCATATAACCCTTCCCCCCTCTGGCCACTGGGCAAGTCTGAGATGTCTTAGGTTGCACACATGAATGAAAGCAAACCCATGATTTTGATGCCTTAAGTCCTGGAGTGTGGTGGTCCTTTACTTCTAGTAATGGAGAAGTCCCCTCCTTCATTTCAGCATTAAAATTCTATAAAATAAAAATTATCTTGGGATTTCCCTGGTGGTCCAGTGGCTAAGATTCTGTGCTCCCAATGCAGGGGGCCCAAATTCGATCCCTTGTCAGGGAACTAGATCCCACAAGCCCCAACGAAAGATTCCATGCGACACAACAAAGACCCAGTGCAGCAAACAGATAAATGACAAATATTATCTTATTTTGAATTATTAGTCTGTGAGCTCTTTCTCCTACAAGAATACAATGGTGCTTAATTCTTTTATATCTTCATGAGATCGTATGCCTAATTTTGAAGATTACTCCTTTCTTCAGGTCAAAAAGGAAAAAAATGATTTTTCATGCTTTATCTCATCTGATGCAAAAAACAGCTTTTGGAGGGCAGAAGGAAATATTATTCTCATTTCACAGATGAGAAAATAGATATGTCCCATGGGTAGTAAGAAGCACAGTAAGGGTTGAAACTCAGCTCCTCATTTGATGCTTAACAAAGATTTAATGAGCACCTACTGGGTTGCAGACTCCATGCGGGGCTCTGGGAACACAACAGAGAGCACTCAGGGCGCTGTGCAGGCTTCTTTAGTTTCAGATCCATTGTCCTCTTCTAATCGGCGAACTCCAGCCGAGGACAGTGAAATTAAATCAGAATCCAACTTATTTTCATAAAAAGATTTGACTGTTTTAAGGAAGTTTCTAAACAAAACCTTCAATGGGAGTTAAATAGAATTTTAACATTGTTTCTGACTCCACAGCACACACTGACTAAGTGAAGTAGAGTGGTAACGTGACTTGGAATAAAATAATCCAAGCATCTAAACATTTGACAATGTCACTACTTTATGGAAGAGGTAAAAGCACAAATGGGGGTTCTCAGGACACCGTGTTTCACTTCAGCCGAGCAGCGGTGACTTCGGGGCAGGTTCTGAACACCTGCAGCCACCCGTCTGCTCAGTTTCAGCTCCCAACTTCCAGGGCTGTCAGCGTTCCCTGTTATTCTCCTGACGGACAAAAGGGAAACAGCATGTATTCCCTTCTGTCTAAAAGAGTAGCAAGTAAAAATGGCTTTGTGATTGTAAGAAACGTTGACTTAATTAGCTTTTTCCTTCCAGGTAATAAGTGCTTTCTCCAAGGAATGCCCAAAATGAACAACACTGTTTGAAGAAGTTTATCTTTCCTTATCTTTTCCCACTTAAGATCCGTAGATGCAAAAACCCCAGTCAAAGATGTTAAGAAATCGTCATGGTTTATCATTTTTGAATACAGCAAGGTAACATTACCACAGTGAAAGTTAGAATCTGCCTCTGCTGATGTTTTGAAATGTTCCACTGAGAGGTATGGATCCTATGTCCCCCAGCAAACCTTAAAGATTTTGGAAATCAGAAATATCTTCTATCAGTTCCTTGTTTGGAAGTTCACTAATGTTTTTCTGGTGGGTCTGTGAATGCCATGAAATGGTATGAGACAATTATTTTTTGTAGGTCATTTTGTAAGTTTATGGCTTTTCCAAAAATGCTAAAAGGAGTACATGAACCAAAACAGTATGACTCCTTTACAACAGTCTACTGAGGTTTTGAATGTTGTCAATACATTCATAAGTCATTTCACATAATTTTTGGATGTTTCTTCTAACTTGGCATTTGAGACCAAAATGTACAATCATCATAGACACATTTTAAGAATATGTGATGCCTAGTTTACAGCACGAAATTTATTACATTTGCTCATTCATTTGCTCAATTTTGAAGTGTTACTTGCCTCTGAAAAGCAGGAAGGACTAACTATAACTCGATTTAACTTGACTCTGAGGACTATAGTTCCTTAACAACTGACTGAAATAAAATTCTATACAGCAGACTCTCTATTCCCCTTGTACTGCTGTAATTTTGGTTTGTGGTTTAGCACAAGGTTGGAAGTTGGCTGAACCTTGTCTTTCCATCACGTTGCTCTGGTAGTGGGGCTGCTGGGCATTGTCACTGAGCCCTGTCCCGAGTAAGTAAAAATAAGGTTCTCAGGCCATGGCATCCCACTCCAGTACTCTTGCCTGGAAAATCCCATGGACAGAGGAGCCTAGTAAGCTGCAGTCCGTAGGGTCGTGAAGAGTCGGACACGACTGAACGACTTCACTTTCATGCATTGGAGAAGGAAATGGCAACCCACTCCAGTGTTCTTGCCTGGAGAATCCCAGGGATGGGGGAGCCTGGTGGGCTGCCGTCTATGGGGTCGCACAGAGTCAGACATGACTGAAGCGACTTAGCAACAGCAGCAGCAGCCCTCTAGGCAATTATCATCTACTTGGAGAGAAAAAACATGTGCTCAGTATATAGGCATTTTTTCCCCCAACAGTCCATGCTATAGAATGGAAAATTTACAGTGTATACAGGTTTTCACTAGAATACAAAATCCCTGTGGCTAACACTGCCCATTAATTATAATATGTCTTATTGTGAATNCCCTCTAGGCAATTATCATCTACTTGGAGAGAAAAAACATGTGCTCAGTATATAGGCATTTTTTCCCCCAACAGTCCATGCTATAGAATGGAAAATTTACAGTGTATACAGGTTTTCACTAGAATACAAAATCCCTGTGGCTAACACTGCCCATTAATTATAATATGTCTTATTGTGAATTTATGGATAACTAATCAGTGTCTGCCCATGGAAAAAAAAAGTTATTTTGAAGGATAAATTCTAGCACTAAATTTTTAAGTAAACTACTCTGATTTCTTTTGGATTTTCCTAAATTCAAAGTCTTCAGCAATCTAAATAATTGGACTTTCTATCACAGTTTTCTGTTTCCAAGTAGATGGAGAAAGTTTTCTTTCCTGTAAGGGGGAGAGAGAGAAAAAAAGACAAAGGGGGGGTGGAATAAATATATTATACACATACACACATATATACACTTATTTATATATAAATGCACATATATATGAAGTTCAATAGAAGTTGCTACTTTAAAAATATTTGTCAGAATAGGTGCATTAAAAGTTGATAAGGTTTGTAAAATTTATAGAGGCATTGCCTTCAAGGCCTGATGTGAGTTATGAAATCTAATTTTGTTTTCATAGCTCTGTGATAAAATTTTATCATTGTTATAAAAGGGGTCTTTACTAAGACTGACCGGAAATCTGAACTATCTGGCCAGGCAATAAAAACACATTCCTTAGCTGCAAAGTGTCAGACAAGCAAGGTTTAACTGAAATTGATCGATAAGTCTTCCTTTCACAGTTGAGTGCATTCACTTTACCTCATAGGATAATAGTTTTTTTTTTTAATGGTTTTTCCATTAATATCAGACTTCAGTGTTAGTAAGAAACAAGAAAGACATAAAAGGGAGAGAGACATGCCATCAAGAGAGAATGCTGCAGTCTTTAATGGTAGAGCACTTGTGCTCAGATGAAGTGCTGGTGTGAATAAGGGTTCACACTTTCGGGATTGTTTCGGGTGGAATTGTGCCTCCCCACCAAAAATCCACATGTCAAAGTCCTAAACCCCAGTATCTCAGGATGCGCTCTTATTTGGAAATAGGGTCGTTGCAGATGTAATTAAAGAAGATGAGGTCCCCTAATCCAATATGAGTGGGGACTTTTGGACACAGGACAGGCAGACAATGCCACATGAAGATGAGGCAGAGATCGGGACGATGATTCTACAAGCCAAGGAACACCAGACTGTCTGCAAATCACCAGAGGCCAGAGCAGAGGCAGGAGGCAAATCCTTTCCTCACCCCTTTCAGAGGAGCCAGTCCTCCTGACACCTGGAAATCAGAATTCTGACCCCAGAACTGTGGGAAAAGAAATTTCTGTTGTTTAAGCCACCAGCCTTTGGTACTAGCCCTAGCATCTAATACACAGAAGACTACAGCCATTGGGGCAGAGAAGTGAGATACCCTAGTGGGCTTATCATGTCCTGAGAAGCCAGTGAGGCTCCTCTCCCATGAACAAGGCCCCCCATTCCCTCAGGCTGGGCGTTCAAATGTAGCTCATTATGCCTAACTCAGCTGTCATCAGGGAAGTTTTCTAAGCAGGCAGTGACTAAACCATAAAATTATTTTTTAAAGGCGCCCAGTGAAGTCATCGAACCCAGTTTTAGAATTGCCAATAACCATACCTGAAATTTCTACAGGCTATGTGATTAGACAGATCTGGGTGCAAATATCGGCTCTTCCCCTCACCAGCTGAGGGCTTTGGCAAGTTATTTCACCTTCTCAGGAGCTCAGCTTCCCCATTCTTAAAGTGTAAAAGTAGAGGCAGGAAAAAACCACCTGTTTCCAAGGGTGGTCATGAGCTTGGAATGGAAGCCACAACAACAGTATGAACGTCCAGCAGGGTGCCCAGCCACGTGCATACGCTCTGACAGTGCTAGTGACCTTCCTCACCCATGTTTATAGTTGATCTTATCTGATGCTTATACCAACGGGCTTGCCCCACAGTGCAGGAGGCAAGACTCTACTCAGGTCCTGACACCAAGACCTTTTCCTGGAAGGAACCACCTCTGGTCCTCGGCCGTCCCTAAGTTGTGTTGCTCCTCCCTCTGTCACTCTGGTGAGATCTGGGTTGGAACTCTGTGGGTGCAGAGAATCTGGATGCAGGGCCTAGTAAACACCTGTATAAAGACTGCCAAGCAGAGAGACAGGCTCCCTGGTCAACTGGAATAGTGGCTGGCACAACACTTGTTGCCCAGTCTCACCCAGCGACTGAATCGGAATCAGACTTTTAAAGCTGAGTGGGACTTTAGAGATGGAAGAGTTGAGTTTCCATATTTTATGGACGAGGAAGCAGCAGCTCCAACGGGCCCGGCTGGCATCAAGTTGAATGGTCTGATGAACAGCTGTTTATGTTCCTTCCATTCTATGGTTTCCCCTCCTCACAGAGCCAGCCCAGAAATGAAAGAACCAGAAGAGACCCAAAGACATGTAAAATATTCTCAGAATAAACCTTTGCCTGAAGAGAAATGTGGCTTTTGTGGAATTGAGGCCCTTCCTAGCTCTATGATGCTTAGACCGAGCCAAGGTGAAAGTGGACTTCAAAACGGAGCTGGACCGCCGTCCATTCAAAAAGGGGGCAGTCAGTCTGCTCTCTGGTGGGGGCTGAAGCTTGCTCATCTTAGCCCTGAGCACCTAACAGCTCCTGGAGGAGCTCATCTCAGCAGTGGCAGAGTAGGCTGAGGGGCCAGGGGGTGGTGACTCTTGTTTGCAAAATCTCCTGAATTGGCTGACTCCCATTTACATGCTGTTTCTGGCAACAGAGATCAATCTGGGTCACCTCTCTGCCACTGAGTAAGTATGCTGAAAATTATTACCATTTCAGACAAATGTTTAACTATTCGCAGATTATCTGTGACACCACAGGCCAAAGTCACAACAGCCTAACCTGGGAGCGGGTTTACTTTACCTTGTGATTTATGAAATGAGAATTATGGGTGCTCTGTGGGACTAATTTAATATGAAACATTCAGATGTCTGNTATTACCATTTCAGACAAATGTTTAACTATTCGCAGATTATCTGTGACACCACAGGCCAAAGTCACAACAGCCTAACCTGGGAGCGGGTTTACTTTACCTTGTGATTTATGAAATGAGAATTATGGGTGCTCTGTGGGACTAATTTAATATGAAACATTCAGATGTCTGTCTTATAATGCCATTCATCTTTCCTTAGCCTGCCTGCACCAGGGGGCATGTGGTTCAGAGAGCAGGCTCTCCCTTCTCAGCCACAAATCATCACACTTGTGCAAGGGGGTGACATGTCTTCTCTCCCAAGCTGGGCTGCCTGCAGCCGAGTCAGGCAAGCAGTTAAGGGTCCGTCTGGGCAATGAAGGGAGAAGAGTCTTTTCCATTCTAGCGGGCCTTAGGAGTGTTTTGAAAGTTATAGTGGGCAAAGAAGGGAACATAATCAACATTGCTTTGGTTTCCCTTGTTAAAAAAGAAATATAATCAGCCTATACTGTCTCATTGAGTACAAGACTCATTTTATAAGAAAGCTATCACGAAGAGACAAGAAAGCCTTCTTCAGCGATCAATGCAAAGAAACAGAGGAAAAGAAGAGAATGGGAAAGACTAGAGATCTCTTCAAGAAAATCAGAGATACCAAGGGAAAATTTCATGCAAAGNAAATGGGCCAAAGAACTAAATAGACATTTCTCCAAAGAAGACATATGGATGGCTAACAAACACATGAAAAGATGCTCAACATCACTCATTATCAGAGAAATGCAAATCAAAACCACGATGAGGTGCCATTTCACACCAGTCAGAATGGCTGTGATCCAAAAGTCAACAAGCAATGAATGACACAAGTATTTCTTAAGTAGGTAAATTTCTATTCATCCAAGAAACCTAGAAGTGAGACTATAGTAGTTTGAGGAACTCAGAATTATACATTTTTTAGTTAAAAAATAAACTAGTCTTCAAGGTATCTACAGACAATGAAGTCAGGGTATTAAACGTTCCAAGATCTTTGACCCAAAATATTCAAAGCAGCTTCACATTACACAAGGTCATTCCCTGAGTAACACTTAGAGTAACACTTAAAGTCAGAGGAAGCTGAAATGTCTAAGTAACTGTGAGGAAATGAGAAAAATCAACAGATGCTAGCTGCTTGAGTTCATCGGTGTCTGCCTCACCCCTGCCTATGATAGGACTTTAAGGCAAGCAAATGTAGACCAGGAAAAACGATAGGTACTGAGAGTGAGTTGGAGCTATGATTAGAAAAATTAAACCCATCCTAATCTAAAAATACTAAAAATGGAAGCAAGGCAAAAAGAAGCAATTACTAGCATTATTGAAACAAATAAAATAATAGAAAGTATCAGAAATGAAGTAGAAAATCTCTGCAAAGCAATAAAATATATAAAGAGGACCAAATGGAGATTTTTGGAGAAGGCAATGGCAACCCACTCCAGTACTCTTGCCTGGAAAATCCCATGGATGGAGTAGCCTGGAAGGCTGCAGTCCATGGGGTCACTGAAGGTTGGACACGACTGAGCAACTTCACTTTCACTTTTCACTTTCATGCATTGGAGAAGGAAATGGCAACCCACTCCAGTGGTCTTGCCTGGAGAATCTCAGGGACCNGGCAACCCACTCCAGTACTCTTGCCTGGAAAATCCCATGGATGGAGTAGCCTGGAAGGCTGCAGTCCATGGGGTCACTGAAGGTTGGACACGACTGAGCAACTTCACTTTCACTTTTCACTTTCATGCATTGGAGAAGGAAATGGCAACCCACTCCAGTGGTCTTGCCTGGAGAATCTCAGGGACCGGGGATCCTGGTGGGCTGCCGTCAATGGGATCACACAGAGTCGGACACGACTGAAATGACTTAGCAGAAGCAGCAGCAAATGGAGATTTTAAAACTGAAAATTTTAACACTGAAATATAAAAAACCAGTGGATGAGTTTGCAGTACTATAGAAGAGAAAGAGGGGGAAAAAAATCAATGAATTGTGTTCAAATAACCCAGAAATTACCCAGTCTGAATAACAGAGAGAAAAATAAACCAGAGATAGAAAAAAGAACAGAGGACAAGGCCAAGGGACCTGTGGGTCTTTAACCAAAAGTCTAACATTGTAACATCAGAGTCCCATAATGAGATAAGAAAGAGAGCAGGGTAGGAAGAATACACAGAAGAATAATGGCTTTAAACTTTCCCGTTTGGCAGAACAGATGACCCACAGATTCAAGAGCTGAATAAACTCCAAACAAAATAAACTCAAACAATTTGAACTAAATTCATCATAGTCAATCATCTGAAAACCAAAGAAGAAAAAGCTTAAAAGCAATAAAAAAGGAAAGACACTAAGTTCTGAAAGACTTGTCAACCTATATATTATATCCAATGAATATATTTTTTAGAAATGAAGAAGAAATCAAGACATTAGATAAAGGAAAACTAAAAGGTTGGTATGCTGGGAAAAATTAAAGGCAGGAGGAGAAGGGGATGACAGAGGATGAGATGGTTGGATGGCATCACTGACATCTGTCATGTGATTTTAAATGTATGTAGAAGAAATATTTAAGACAATTATATCATAAGCAGAAGATAAAAAGATGCAAAGGAAAATAAGGTTTTTATATATTACTTGAGAGATAAAATGATGATATCAGTAGACTGTGATAAATTATATGTATGTAATATGCTTACTCCTTGGAAGAAAAGTTATGACCAACCTAGACAATATATTCGAAAGCAGAGACATTACTTTGCCGACTAAGGTCCGTCTAGTCAAGGCTATGGTTTTTCCTGTGGTCATGTATGGATGTGAGAGTTGGACTGTGAAGAAGGCTGAGCACCGAAGAATTGATGCTTTTGAACTATGGTGTTGGAGAAGACTCTTGAGAGTCCCTTGGACTGCAAGGAGATCCAACCAGTCCATTCTGAAGGAGATCAACCCTGGGATTTCTTTGGAAGGACTGATGCTAAAGCTGAAACTCCAGTACTTTGGCCACTTCATGTGAAGAGTTGACTCATTGGAAAAGGCTCTGATGCTGGGAGGGATTGGGGGCAGGAGGAGAAGGGGACGACAGAGCATGAGATGGCTGGATGGCATCACTGACTTGATGGGCGTGAGTCTGGGTGAACTCCAGGAGTTGGTGATGGACAGGGAGGCCTGGCATGCTGCGATTCATGGGGTCGCAAAGAGTCGGACATGGCTGAGCGACTGAAGTGAACTGAACTGAAGTGAATATAATATCTAGAACAATAATCAATATAACTATAAGAGATTACAAGAGATACACTAAAAAACACTACAGAGAAATAGAGAAACACTATGCACTAAATAAAAATGTAAAATTATTCAGTTTATATTCAAAAAATTATTCAATTATCCTACAGAAAGACAGGACAAAAGCAACACAGAAACTTAAACAAGATTAAAATGNAGTGAACTGAACTGAAGTGAATATAATATCTAGAACAATAATCAATATAACTATAAGAGATTACAAGAGATACACTAAAAAACACTACAGAGAAATAGAGAAACACTATGCACTAAATAAAAATGTAAAATTATTCAGTTTATATTCAAAAAATTATTCAATTATCCTACAGAAAGACAGGACAAAAGCAACACAGAAACTTAAACAAGATTAAAATGGCCAACTTCTGCCTCAACATATCAGTAATTATGTTAAATGCAAATGGTCTAAATACACCAATAAAAGACTGAGTCTGGCAGAGTGAATTTAGTAACGTGTCCCAACAGTGTGCTCTCTACAAGACATTAAATATAACAACATAGGTAGGCTGAAAAAGGAAAGGATGGAAAAAGCTACATCATACAAACATCAAACAGAGGAAAGTAGGAATGGCTGTGTCAATTGACTTCAGAGCAAAGAAAATTACCAGAGAGAGAGAGAGATTGTACAATGAAATAATTAATCCACTAAGAAAATTTCACAACCCTAAATGCATCAAACAGCAGAGCTGTCAAATATGTCCAGAAATAATTGATAGAACTTAAAGGAAATATCTGCAAACCTGCAATTATAGTTGGAGATTTCAACATCTTCTATTGACAATTTATAGAACATATAAACAGAAAATCAAGAGGGATATAGAAGAACCAAATAACAAAATTAACCCACAGTATGTAATTGACACTGGTAGGATATTCCATTCAACAAAGCTGAATATACATTCTTTTCAAATGTCCACTGGACTTTTAGCAAATAGATCATAACCTGGCCTTAAAACAAATCTCAGCAAATTAAAAAAAAATTAAAAATATAGACTATGTTCAGTGACTACATAGAAGCCAGATGAAATCCATTATAGAAAATAACAGAAAAATCTCCAAACAATTGGAAACCAAACAGTACATTTCTAAATAATCACGGGCCAAAAAGGAAATCTCAAGGTAAATTTTAAAGTTAAATTAAATGGATTTAAAATAAAAATATAATAGCTAAAATTTTGTGTAGCAAACTCAACAGCAGAGAAAAGAAAACAAACCAATTTTAAAAAATCAAAAAAAATCAGTTTAAAAACTGGCCAAGGGCGTGGATGGCCATTTCTCAAAGATGATATACAAATAGCCAACAACCATATGAAAAGGTGCTTAGTGTCACTAATCATTGTGCTCAGTCATAAAGTTGTGTCCAATTCTTTGTTATAGCCTGTGAGGCTCCTCTGTCCATGGCATTTCCTAGGCAAGAATACTGTAGTGGGTTGCCATTTCCTTCTCCAGGAGATCTTCCCAACCTAGGGATCAAACCTATGTCTGCAGCTTGGGCAGGCAGATTCTTTACTACTGTACTACCTAGAAAGCTTCACATTAAAACACAATAAGATATTGCTGCATACCCATTAAGATGGCTATTATCAAACAAATAGAAAATAATTCCTGGCAAGGTTGTAAAGAAACTGGAATGCCTGTACCTTGCTGGTGGGAATGTAAATGGTGCAGCTGCTGTGGAAAGTGGTATGGTTGTTCCTTAAGAAATTGAACATAGATTTACCATACAATCCAGCAATTCTACTTTTGGGTATATACCCAAAATAAGTAAAAGTATGAACTCCAAGTAATGGGACCAGATGCGATGATCTTAGTTTTTGAAAGTTGAGTTTTAAGTCAGCTTTTTCACTCTTCTCTTTCACCTTCATCAAGAGGCTCTTTAGTTCCTCTTTGCTTTCTACCATTAGTAGTATCATGTAGTATCATCTGCATATCTGAGGTTATTGATATTTCTCACCACAATTTTGACTCCAGCTTGAGCTTCATCCAGCCCGGCATTTCACATGATGTACTCTGCATATAAGTTAAATAAGCAGGGGGACAATGCTAATGACAGAAAGGGAAGAATAACTAATGAGCTTCTTGATGAAGGTGAAAGAGTAGAGTGAAAAAGCTGGCTTAAAACTTGACATTCAAAAAGTGAAGATCATGGCATCCAGTCCCATCACTTCATGGTAAATAGATGGGGAGAAAATGGAAACAGGGACCAACTTTATTTTCTTGGGCTCCAAAATCACTGCAGACAGTGACTGTAGCCATGAAATTAAAAGACTCTTGCTCCTTGGAAGAAAAGCTATGACAAACCCATGTAGCGCATTAAAAAACCAGAGACGTCACTTTGCCAACAAATGTCTATGTAGACAAAGCTATGGTTTTCCCAGTAGTCATCTATAGTTGTGAGAATTGGACCATAAAGAAGGCTGAGCACTGAAGAATTGATGGTTTCGAACTGTGGTGCTGGAGAAGACTCTTGAGAGTCCCTTGAACAGCAAGGACATCATCAAATCAGTCAATAATCCTAAAGGAAATCAGTCCTGAATGTTCATTGGAAGGACTGGTGCTGAAGCTAAAGCTCCAATACATTGGCCACCTGATGCTAAAAGTCTTCTGATTGGAAAAGACTGATGCTGGCAAAAATTGAGGCTAGGAGGAGAAAGGGATGACAGAGGATGAGATGGTTGGATGGTATCACTGATTCAATGAACATGAGTTTGAGCAAATTCCGGGAGGTTATGATGGACAAAGAAGCCTGGCGTGCTGCAGTCCTTGCAAAGAGTCATACACAACTGAGCAAATTAACAATAATGGACTCCAAAAGATATTTGTATACTATGCTCATACCTGCATTATTTACAATAGCCAAAATATGGGAGCAATTCATGTGTTCATCTCCAGATGAATGGATTAGTAAATTGTGGTATATAGATACAATTGAATATTTTTCAGCTTTAAAAGAGAAGAACATTTTGCACTTGCTACAACATGGATGAACCTTGAAGACATTATGCTAAGTGAAATAAGCCAGTCAGAAAAGGACAAATATTGTACAATTCTACTTATATGAAGTGTTCTGAATAGTCAAATACATGGAGACAGAAGGTAGAATGGAGATTTTCAGGGACTGCGGGGAATGAGCAATTGAGAGTTATTTTTGGGGTACAGAGTTTCAGTTTGGGAAAAAGAAAAAGTTCTAGAGGTAGATAGTGGTGGTGGTTGCAGAACAATGCAAATAATGCCATGGAATTTTAGTCCTAGAAATGGTTAAAATGCTAAATTTTATGAAACGTATACTTTATCACAACTACAAAAACGTGGGACATAGCTAAAGTAGTGATGAGAGGAAAATTTATAGCACAAATTGCACACATTAGAAAAGTGGAAATGTCTCAGATCATTAATGTGAGATTCCACCTCAATAATATAGAAAAAGGAGAGCAAAATAATCCCAGAGCAAGCAGAACGGGACAAGTAATAAAGATAAAAGCAGGAATCAATGAAATTGAAGAAGAAGAAAATGAGATATTTAACAAAGCAAAGAGCTGGTTCTTTGAAGAGTTTAATATTATTGACAGTTAAGACTGACAAAGGAAAAAAAAAGACTCAAATCACCAATATGAAGAATGAAACATACTATATCACTACCAACTTGCCCAAATATATATCAAGTACTCTATTTGAGACATCTTAAATTTGACACATATCTTGAAACTCCCAAGTTATAGAGTAGGCACTGGGATGTAGGTGTCTTGGTGTACAGGAACTCTCATTGAAACCTGCCTTGCTGCTGCTGCTGCTAAGTTGCTTCAGTCATGTCCAACTCTGTGCGACCCCAGAGACGGCACCCACCAGGCTCCCTTGTCCCTGGGATTCTCCAGGCAAGAACACTGGAGTGGGTTGCCATTTCCTTCTCCAATGCACGAAAGTGAAAAATGAAAGTGAAGTCATTCAGTCATGTCCGACCCTCAGCGACCCCATGGACTGCAGCCTTCCAGGCTCTGCCGTCCATGGGATTTTCCAGGCAAGTGTACTGGACTGGGGTGCCATTGCCTTCTCCAGAAACCTGCCTTAGAGGGTCAAAAAAGGGTTTTGGAAATTTACTATGTGACAATGCATCTTTTATCTGAGAACAGACACACCTGATTAAACTATTATGTGGAATACATTGCACATCCAGGTTTAGTGTATTTCATCCCATGAACGTAATTTAAGTTATAACAAGAAATACAATGAGAGCATATCAGTTTCCTTATATATTTTGTGTTATGTCATGAACATTGTTGCATGATTGCCACTTTATAATAGCTCTGTTAGAGAATCAGCCACCTCTACATCCCAAGTGATGTCATTGTTGTCATTGGATATAAATGAAGGAAGGTCACCCATAGAAGAAAGGACTTATAAGGTTGTGTCTATTAGCTTAATTGCTAGTGAACTTCATTTATCCACCTCCTTGCAAGATATCTAGGGGCTGGGTGATTGATCAGGTAACATGTTCTCCAGCGCTGCTCAAACTTTTGAAACCTGAAGCAGAAAATCTTCATCATTGAAATTCAGAGAAATTAGAGTGGGTCATACCTGGTTGCTACATACTGTCTAGTGGAAAATGGATATTTTGTTGAAAAATCTCTCAAGCTGATATCTGTCTCTAAGTTCTGAACATTTCACTCCCTGATTGGAGTGAACCTACTATATAATTATAGACCCAGGAGGGAGAAAGTTTCTACTAATTTTTGGCCACAATTTCCACTAAAACAACAAGGAGACACCATCATGTATGTTATTTATATTTTTATTTATTTTATTTTATTTTACCTTACTTTACAATACTGTATTGGTTTTGCCATACATCAACATGAATCTTCCATGGGTGTACACGTGTTCCCAATCCTGAACTCCCCTCCCACGTCCCTCCCCGTACCATCTCTCTGGGTCATCCCAGTGCACCAGCCCCAAGCATCCTGTATCCTGCATCGAACCTAGACTGGCGATTCATTTCNGACAGAGGATGAGATGGCTGGATGGCATCACTGACTCAATGGGTGTGAGTCTGAGTGAACTCCGGGAGTTGGTGATGGACAGGGAGGCCTGGCGTGCTGCGATTCATGGGGTCAGAAAGAGTTGGACATGACTGAGCAACTGAACTGAACTGATGTGATATATTCTGTAGGTGGATGTGATGTGTGTCTTTTTTCAGATTGCTATAACAAAGTGGTGGTGGTAGTGATTTAGTTGCTAAGTCACGCCCAACTCTTACTTCAAAATGGAGCTGGAACGCCGTCCATTCAAAAAGGGGGCAGTCAGTCTGCTCTCTGGTGGGGGCTGAAGCTTGCTCATCTTAGCCCTGAGCACCTAACAGCTCCCGGAGGAGCTCACCTCAGCAGTGGCAGAGTAGGCCGAGGGGCCAGGGGGTGGTGACTCTTGTTTGTAAAATCTCCTGAATTGGCTGACTCCCATTTACATGCTGTTTCTGGCAACAGAGATCAATCTGGGTCACCTCTCTGCCACTGAGTAAGTATGCTGAAAATTATTACTGATCTCTGACTTCCAGGGTCCAGACCTGTGAGAAATAAATTTCTGTTTATAAGCCTATGGAACTTTGTTATAGGGCTTCCCTGGTGCCTCAGCCACTAAAAATATTGCCTGCCATGCAGGAGACCTGGGTTCAATCCCTGGGTTGGGAAGATCCCCTGGAGAAGGAAATAGCAACCCACTCCAGTATTCTGGTCTGGGAAATCCTATGGATAGAGGAACCCAGTGGGCTTTAGTCCATAGGATTGTAAGAGAAGAAAGTTCTACAAGCAAATCAAACTCTGATTCAATGCTTCTACTACAAAGCAGGTACTTTTTTTTTTTAACTAACCAGTTATCTTAAACCTTACATTCATTCAACAAACATCCCTTAATGCCTACTATATTGAAGGAGGAAACCGAACAGGCTCCGTCTTGAAAGCAGGACTCCATCTTGGGCTGGACTGTGGACTTTGAGCTATATGCCCAAAAACATCTATGGAAAAATCATACCAACTGGAAAACCAGACCCTAGGTATAAGGGCTCATACCTAGACTCTCTGTTGCCTAAAAGAATACCCTAATTATCTGTATAACCAAATAGCATCATAAATTCTATTATGCTTATTGGGGTATGACCACAGGCCTACTGATAATCGTCCACTGTTAATTAACTACCTGGGCTTAAGGCATATGAATCACGGGTTAACTTTGACTGTATCTTTCTTTTCCTTTGTTCAGACTAGTTTCAGGGAACTGGGGAGGTGGGTTTGGGCCAAACGTACACTTAGAGTATATAAGGTTTTCACAAAAACTGGTCGGGGTCCTTGGCCAAGGACACTCTGCCTTGGGCCCGCCGGTGTGATAAACTGCACTCCACTATCTGCATTGTCCTTCTGAGTGAGTTTGTTTCCGGGAACGCATGGCTACAACAACATGATATGGAATGTTCAGGCACTGGAAATTATGTGAACAAGCTGGCCTTTCATTCAAGGAGTTTAGCAACCAGTGGAAGAAAGGCTATGTCAACAGTAGCAAGTGCTATAGTCGAGGTAAGCAAAGGGGGAGCACATGGAAGGCAGTTCCGACGGAACTGGGGGTAAGGAGGGGTCGGGGACTTTTCCCCAGAGAGCTGTCGGAGGAGAATATGTCTAGGTAACACACGATCTGAGGGAACCGAGGGCACTTTTAGGATGAGTGGAATACAAATCTCTGGGAACACAGGAGTGACAAAACAGACTGCAGGGCGAGGGGAGCACAGTCTTCCCAAGGCGTGGGAGGAGTGTATTCTACATTTAGATGACAGTCCAGGGCCACTGGAAGTTTTCAAGCATGATTTGATGTTCATTCCAGAAAGATCATTCTGGCTACTACTTGGATAAAGAATTGGAGAGGAGTGAGGCTGGGGTTACACCATGACTAGTTAGAAAAACCACCAGAATCGTCCATGGAAGCAACGGCAGTGGCTTAAGTGTACGTAAACAACTTGGAAGCACTTAAAAGTCCCATAGACGCATCCCATTTTTCTCATAAACGCAGCTGCAAGTTGCTGAAATGAAAACTGACTTTTGTTGCCATGTCTGGAGTGAGACAGAGGGCGGGGCTGCAGCCTGCTGCGCATGCTGTCTTGCACACTGGGCCCCACTGCTGCTGAGAATGCCTCCCTAGGATGCCTCTTAAACACACAGCTTTAGTCCAGTGCATCACTGTGGCCCATATCAACCTCTTCATGGGAACTGGGCAATATCTAACAGGGAATACCACTCCTTGGGTGTCCTGGAATGTAACAAGGATTGGCAACTCAAACACAGTTGATGACAGTCAAGTTCAGCCAGTAGAACTCGCATTTCAGCATTGAGAAAGTTGCTAGCCAGGCTGACCTTGCAGAGTGGAGAGAGAAGGAGATATGATAACAAAAATCAAAATCCACAATGGAATCCAGCCTATCAGAATGATTGCATTAAACAAGAGGCGAGGAAAAGTCTGATTTAAAAAAAAAAAAAAAAGGTATTTGACTTTCTGAATTTATTTGAGAAAATTCCCTAGATGACAGTGTCTTAAGTTTTGCCAGGATGTTTCTGCAAAATTCACTTCCTCAGAGAGACTTGCTTGTATTCAGAAGTATAACTTAAGAGTCCATCCTGATATTGTAAGCAAAGTCACAGATTCCATCTTCAAGGTCATGTTGCTTGTATAGCAAAGACCACCAATGTTACACCATCAAAGTCAAATTTGAGGATCCACCCAAGGACAAGCTTCTTATTGACTGAAGAGGAATAGAGTCTGCCTAGCTGATACCATGCTAATTTCATCCCTCAGGGGTGAAGGGAGAAAAGAATCATAACAAGAGCAGAATTATGGGTTTTATACTGCAAATGCCATGGAGCCCCAAATGCCAGCCAGGTCCACAGCTTCCTGAGGAAGGATCAGCCCACACCACCATTGCCTACACAGGCAAGCTGTGCTTTGTATCATGGGATCCCTGACATCCTAATCTAACGGAATGAGTAAAAGGCAGCTACTGGCTGGCCTCCAACCATTCAGTCTTCCATCAGGAGACACAAAGGAAGTAATTCAGAGGGTAGAGTGGCCCTAGAGCCAAAAGAAATACAAAACGGAGGCAGGAAACAGAAGCCGTGAGGCAGCAGAAGCCCTGAGAGAAGACAAGTGAGCATCTTAGGAAACTCACAGATCAAGGACAGATATCATTTAGCTTGTAGTAGTAGAACTGTTCTCATTCTGAAGATGTAGTTAAAATTCTTTGAATCCATTATTGGAAAAAAAAATATATTGCTCTGTAGAATACACTATTTAGGACAACTTTAGCTATTGTAACACATAAAATCCCAAGTAAATACATCCCATTGACTTAATAAAATTTCATTGACTTAAAAAAAAGTACAGAGGAAAGCAGAAGTGAGGAAGAGGAATGGTGGACTACGAGGTGTCCATTTGGACAGAGTCAGGCTGTGTCTCTGGAACAGAAACCACCAGGAAGCCTGTGTCCTGGGCTCTCCCATGCTTTCCCCTTTCTTTGTTAATCCTCCTGACAAACATCCACCTCCGGAGGTAAATTGAGTGTGTCCCTAACGTGTAACCTGAGCAAGCTTAATTTAACATACAATGTCTAGTGCAGCTTTCATGTTATTAATAGTTCCCTTTAACCACTGCACTTAAAATAGAAAAACCCAGACTAGTTAGCATGACCTACAAGGCCCTCCACAATCTGGGCTGGTGCCCACCCCTCCCACCTCAACTCATGCTTGTCACCCCAACATCCCAGCCTGTTCACTATTTAAGTAGTCACCCACCTACTTCATTCACCTTTACACGCCCAGTACCCAGAACAGTATCTCGAGGTAGAAACACATGAATTAGGTCTTCGAAAAGCTTATTTTCTTTACAGCTTCTGTCTTCTAACGAAAGTATCTCCCAACCTATATGGATTTCATTTATGGGACAAGAGAACTACTCTCAAAATTAATTTTTCTGAGAGCCCTTGTTATTGAACCGAAATAATATCCCATGGAATTGTACCCTGTTAGATGAGCCTGCCAGGGATGTGGGTGGCTCAGGCTTCTGTATTAACTAAACCTGGAGGAAACATAGACGAGAGAGGCTCAGCCTTCCCCATAGCAAGCAGCTCCTTCACTGGAGAAAGGGTTGTATGTGTTTAATTCCTTAGTCATGCCAGATTCTTTGCAACCCTATGGACTGTAACCTACCAGGCTCCTGTGTCTATGGGATTTTCTAGGAAAGAATACTGGAGTGGATTGCCATTCCCTTCTCCAGGGGATCTTCCCCACCTGGGGATCGAACCCACGTCTCCTGCATCTCCTGCATTGCAGGCAGATTCTTTATCTGTTGGGAGAAAGGGTTACTTTGGTAAATAAGACCCCTGTCCCTGTTCCACAGCTCTCTCAGTTTGTATATTCAAAAATGCATAAGAAAACCCCAGGAAGCTGGATATTTCCCCACCTTCAAAATTACTCTGCTCTTTGATTCACATACCATAGCCCTGACATTATTTCTGTGACCTTTAAAACAGCAGATGTTATCAGCACTGACGGCAGCTTATTTAACATGGGAGGCTTCAGCACCTCAGACTCCCTCGTGTTTCCTCCAGTGTCTACGTCCTGGTTACCATCTCTGGGTGGTTAGTTTCCAACTCCTTTCTTTCTCAAGGAAACAATGAGGAGTAAACATGAGAGCATTTACACTCAAATCCCCACACAGGCAGTAATTGCTTCTTTGCCTTCATAGCTCCTGAACACCAAGGTAAAAGGGGCCACAATGTTCTCAGAATTGGTGTTTAGTGCTTGAGCCATGCCAGCTGAGCACAGAACCCTGGTCAAGTTTCCACACATATGGTCAGCTACCACCCTCTGTGACTGCGACTTGCTACCTGCAGACTCCTTGCCCCACTTCAGGGGTACAGAAGAAAAATGTCTGCCATTGAGCCTGGGACTCTGTATTTTATCAAGCTCCCCAGGCGACGCATGCACAGGAAACTCTGAGAATCATAGTAAGGAAGCATCCCTTGCTGATCCACAAATTGCTACGGGGAGAGTTATCGTTAAAATGAAAGACAGGATTTAAAGGCCCTTAGAAGAGAAAAGGGGCTTCCCTGGGGGCTCAGATGGTAAAGAATCTGTCTGCAATGCAGGAGACTCAATTCTATCCCTGGGTCAGGAAGATCCCCTGGAGTAGGAAATGACAACCCACTCCAGTATTCTTGCCCAGAGAACTCCATGGACAGAGGAGCCTGGCAGGCAACGATCCACGAATTGCAAAAAATTGAACACGACTGAGGGACTAAGACACACAGAGAAGAGAAAAAGTAAGCGAGATTGAGGAGAGAAGACCGAAAGGCAAAGAGAGAAAGGAACTGGAAGGAAGCAGGGAAAGAGTGGTAGCAATGAACAGAGAATCAAATCTTATGCTTTAGGGGTACTAATCCTAGCAGTTCTGTAAGGCTCCCACCTCTCCTCTATTCTTTCTGGCAGAGTCTGCAGGGTAATTTAAGGAGAACTGCTGGTGGTGGCATCTAGATATTTACTCCTCAACTGTTCTAGCTAGGGTCTGCCCAGAGCTGACATTCTTGGACAATCTCTGCTGGGGTTAAAACCCCAAGTTCAAAACTTCTAGGGCTGCTAGAGACAGTGTTCATTGCTGGGTCATGTCCAACTCTTTGTGACCCCATGGACTATAGCCCGCCAGTCTCCTCTCTCCATGGAATTCTCCATGCAAGAATACTGGAGTGGGTAGCCACTCCCTTCTCCACGGGCTCTTCCCAACCCAGGGGTCTAACCCAGGCACCCTTCATTGCAGGCGTATTCTTTACTGTCTGAGCCACCGGGGAAGTCTGGGACTGCTAAGTCAGGACCTGATCGATCCAGCGGTTGACTGAACCATCTATCTACCCCTAAACCAGCACAAGAACGCAGCAGACAATGAATGATAGCACATCCAATTCAGAATCACCACTGTACTTGCCATATAAATATAATTTCCTGTCTCCTTTCTTCCTCCCTCCCCCAACCCAGTTGCACCCTGGGCATAAGCACTTCCTCTCTCCTCATATATTTCTATTTGCACACACGGCACTGGGTGACAGCCTATTGATAGTTTCATATCACAGACTCACAGACCTAGGAAATACTATAGCTGGCAGCAGGCAACCACTGAATGCCCGTCATTACTTGACTCTCATCAGCACTCACCTGAGTGGTCTTTGTTGATCCTGCTTTGCATTTGCTTTTGGCCAAGCAGCCCCAAACCAGGCCTTTTACTTAGAATTCTCGCTTATTGCTTTTTGAGAACAAATCTGCTGCTCTTTCTTTCTGCTAAACCCTGCTTGAGGAGGCATTGAGATCTCCTCAGAGGCAGGAGGGAACTAGAGCCACTGATTTAATAAAAGCAACTGAGAATCACCACTGGGTCCAAATTCCATTTAACTGTGGGCATTTACATCTGATTTGTGAAGATCTAGAATAACATGGACTTACGTGGTTTGATCACTCCCTTCTAAATGATGTCAGAAAAAAAAACGTGCTGTTTGAGTGAATTGTAAGTCTCAATAACACTCAGCAGCACACGGGGCTATTAATAAAGGTTAGCTCACAAATGCTGCTGCCACTGGCCACAATTTCTAAGTGATTCTCTTGCGAAAGAGAGCAGAGGTATTTTTACCTTTTTGTTGTGGTTTGCTTGTTTGCTTTGTTTTCTTGATCCATACAAAAAAAAAATTCAGTAATTATGAACAATCAAGAACAAAATGGAAATTCAGGGTTATCACACCACAAAACTACATCTGGATTTTGAATCACTTCTAACATGTCCTGTTTTATAAACCTGCCATAAGTACACAGATATAACACTTATTTATAAATGATGCCATAATCTNAAAAAAAATTCAGTAATTATGAACAATCAAGAACAAAATGGAAATTCAGGGTTATCACACCACAAAACTACATCTGGATTTTGAATCACTTCTAACATGTCCTGTTTTATAAACCTGCCATAAGTACACAGATATAACACTTATTTATAAATGATGCCATGGTCTCAAAATGTTTGTCAAGCATTCAGACACATTGTTTTCAGTTAGTTTACTTAAAAATATGCAACTTCATCCCAACACTTAATCAGGTAACAAAGGCTAGAGGTGGGACAGAAACATCCAGAAAATTCTTTCGCCCAAGGACAACCACAAACGCGGGTACATGGTTGATTAACATCTGGATCAACTTAAGGGTGTTTGCAAACCAGCAGGAAATAAACTTCGGGAGAACACCACAGACTTGAGGATGGTTGCTTTAGTATTTAATAATAAATGATTTCCAGTTGATAGAAAAATATTGAAATGTGACTTATATATATGAGGCTGATTCAAATTTGATAAGCATGTCCCCAAAGGAAATTACTGGGTTTATTAAAATCCTCAGAAGGTTGAATTGAATTAAAATAGTCTTATCCTATAATCCTTGCTGAAGGTGGAGTGACTGCCCTCCAGTCTACACGGTTGGTGATCATAGAAGGGCAAAAGAGCAAATTGTTGCGTATGCCACTTGCAATTTTGCCTCCATGTGCTCTGCTTTTAGTGGTGTCAGTCCACACCATCCAGGCGATCATAGAAGAAGGTCAATAATAAAGAGCAGGGCTGTTCTTAGTCTGAAGTTAGAAATGGCTACGAACTGCCAAGATACCCTGTGCAAGCCATCGTCAACAAAGTACATGTCACTGCCTTGCTGGTAAAATATGATGTGTTGATGACTGTTATATTACATCTAAAATCACATTTACGGGTAACAGAAAAGTTGAGTTAAGAGTTTTGCCTTACGTCTCCTGGTACACTGATACAGTGTTGTGTGATATTACCAATTTTCGCTTCAGACATGTTCACACACAACAGTGAAGACTTCACAAGAATCTGCACATTTGATCCACGGTGAAATCATGCCATTTTCATAGCAAATCAACTTTTCCTTGGCAGCAAAATGATAGGCACTTTTTCACCTAGAGAAATGCCCTTCTTTTCAAGCGATCTGGAAAAAAACAAAACTAGTTCTCTGTCTCTGGGGATTGTAATCCAGTTTTTATAAGAAGAGGCCCAACAGGTAAGAATCCTACTGGCCCACTTTGTGACCGGAAGCAGGTTCCTTAACCCTTCTCATTCAACAAAAGGAAAAGCGAAACAGGGGCACACGCAATCTTTCACATGTGTCACAAAGGTGTCCCAGAATGCCTCCACATCTCAAACCGCACAACACACAGAGAAGAGGTCTGCAAAAGGGCAAATTGTTGTGTATGCAACTTGACATTTTGCCTCAATATGCTCTGCTCTTAGTAGTGTGAGAGGCAGCAGGAATGTATTCATGCGACCTGACTGATTTGTAGACTGGGAGTAAATGCTAGGCCTTTTGCAGCGATTACCAAGAGCGCCCCTCGGTAGAAATGATCTGCTGCCTTCCTGCACCACATTACAGTGGTGGACTGAGGATTGAGCCCAGAGGAGCCACTCTGCACAGTTCCAGCCAGGCTGCGATTTATACTCAGATGGAGATGCCAAAGACTTTCAGAGGAAGAAAGAAGAGCATTTCTCTGGAAAATTTTTTACCAGAACTAGAAACCAAACTCTGGTGTGTCACTGATATTTTTCTTAAAAATAATTCTTTCTTCATAGCAGAAAGAAATTAAAAGGTAAGTTATCTTCCTGTAGTATTGTTTACATATGATTGCTAAGGATCTCCCTTGACCCCTTAAGAAAAATCCTCACGTGATTTTTTTCCTTCAAGTGGTGCCTATATCCTTTCCCTACGTTTCGGTATTCAGGACACAGTCACGGCTTTTGGTTACTGAGCTTACGTCAGAAATGATCCCGCTTCACTCTGTGAACAACATCTAGCTGTGCTCATGAGGAGTCCTATTACCACAGGCCAAACCGAGGGGAAGTAGGAAGAGGAAAAAGCAATTCATGTGAGGTTTGGTGGCTGCCAGCCATTCCATTCTCATTTAGCAAATGTAGGATTTCAGCATGCAACCTTGAAAAATAAAGTGGCTGAGCGAGAAAAATGTCAGTTTGACTCAAATTTAGCATTAGGTAGTCAAAGAGTCTTTGTTACTATCAAATTACAGATATATATATATAATTTATATATGTAATATAAAATTATTTTTATATATAGTACATATACTACTTGACCCTACTAAATATAACTATATATATAAATATAACTATATATACACACACTACAATTATCAGTCTATTTTATTATCAAATTATATATAAGAATAAAAAAATATTTTGTTGTTGTTTAGTCAGTATATCATGTCTGATTCTTTGTGACCCCATTGACTGTATTCCGTCAGGTTCCTCTGTCCATGGGATTTCTCAGGGAGGAATATTAGAATGGGTGGCCATTTCCTTCTCCAGGGACTCTTCCAGACCCAGGAATCGAACCCAGGTTTCCTGCACTGAGAGGCAGTTCCTCTATCCCTGAGCCACCAGGAAAGCCCATGTAAAATGAATAATATAAAATTATTTATATATATATATAGTACATATACTACTCTTGATCCTACTAAATTTAAATACATATGTAAATATATATACACACACTACAATTGTTAGTCCATTTTAGTATCAAATTATATATAAGAATAAAAAAGTATATATATAATAGGATATGCTATTTGATCCCACAGAACTATTTTTCAGTAATAACAAATATTTTCCTTTTTCTTTTCCTGGGAGAAAATACACCTAAGATAGTTCACTGTCATTGCTTTGTCAAGTTTTGTTGTCTTTCTAAGAACAGATTTGAGGCATCAAATGGCACTGGGTAAAATGGAGCGGGTATAATGTTTAGAGGAGATGGTATAAAATTAAGAACGATGACTAATCATCATATCACATCCTAGCAAACACACATAAGTAGGTCCACACACCTATCCCAGTGAAACACAGCACACACTAGGATGGCTCCGCGAGGAACTCGGTGCGTGAAGGTACCAGGGCGTGCAGCTTTGTGGACGGCGACAGCACGATGTCTGTGGCTTGAGGGCCCTGCTGCCTGCAGATTCGGGCATAATTTGCTCTGATCTCCACCAGTTGCTTTAATTCTGTTAAAAAAATTATTTTGAGAGACAAGTCAATGTATTTATAGCAAATAATTAAAGTTGAGGATGATGAAAAACTCGAAGATCCTTCAGAAACCCTCGACTCCCACGCCAGACTCTCTCATTACACACTTGACTTGCTTATCACATCAGATATGTGTTAACATTCTTTGGATTTCTACAGAATGGCAGTTGCTAGAGAGGGCTTCCTTCCAAGCTTTTTATAAAGCCTGAATTGGAAGCTAACCTAGAAGTGGTCTAAAAATTGAACCCACTGAAAAGATGGTAAACACAGCACTGAGAACCGTGTTCAGAGTTGAAGACAAATGGCATAAAGCACTCTTTTAATTTTGTTAGGGGTTTGTGTGAAAGACACCATTCTAACAGTGTCTGATTTGTTTTGCCAAAACAAATCCATTTTTCAAAGACCAAATGTGGTTCTTTGGTGACTTTCACATGCTGAATGTTTTTACATTATAGCACATAAAATAAGTTCTTACTAGGCGTTTAGTTTTGAAAGTCCCAAGCTGCCTTATTTTCTATTACATACTTAAGTCAGTAGGTCACAGAAAAATTATGAACAGCGTGATTCATTAAATGTCCCTTCACAGGAGTAGATATATACATGTATATATACGCTAGTAGCATTTCTCTCTCTTTTTAAAAGCATTCTGAGTGTTTAGATTTCTCCCAAATGATTATTTCTCATTTAAGTGTTTCAGGAAAAACAATAAGTGGCAGTTCATATAATAAAATAACTTTCTAATAGCAACTAAGTTAGACTCTCTGCTATCAGTTAGATTTTCTAGAACATATATCACCCACTGAAAAGATCTTAGACAGCTAGGGGAAACTACTAACACTTTCACCATTAAAGGAATATGAGGACCCATTTTAAGAGGAGAAGAAACAGCTTTTTCACATCATAGTAATCAATGTGGTTAAAGAATTGAAGACACAAAAATGAATGTCTATATAGCCTTGTCAAAGGTCTACAGAGCTAACAAGGAAGAAAATGGTAGGAAGAGTAATGTTTGCATTTTCAGTTTGCTCTTTTCTTTTTGCAGTTTTTATGCGTAACAAGCTTGCTTCTGGGAAGGCAGCCTACATTTCTGTCTGTGTTTTGGATACCTCTCTGGCTAGNGTCTATATAGCCTTGTCAAAGGTCTACAGAGCTAACAAGGAAGAAAATGGTAGGAAGAGTAATGTTTGCATTTTCAGTTTGCTCTTTTCTTTTTGCAGTTTTTATGCGTAACAAGCTTGCTTCTGGGAAGGCAGCCTACATTTCTGTCTGTGTTTTGGATACCTCTCTGGCTAGGTTGGAGAAGGCAATGGCAACCCACTCCAGTACTCTTGCCTGGCAAATCCCATGGACGGAGGAGCCTGGTGGGCTGCAGTCCATGGCGTCACTAGGAGTTGGACACGACTGAGGGACTTCACTTTCACTTTTCACTTTCCTGCATTGGAGAAGGAAATGGCAACCCACTCCAGTGTTCTTGCCTGGAGAATCCCAGGGACGGGGGAGTCTGGTAGGCTGCTGTCTCTGGGGTCGCACGAGTCAGACACGACTGAAGCGATTTAGCAGCAGCTGGATAGGTTGCCTGTTATTTACCTGAAAGGCCCAGTGAATACAGTGGGGCCAGGAGGGTGAGGTCCAGGCAACAGAAGGTCATCCCAAGAGTACGAAAGATTAAGCATAAATAACAAAAGGACTAGGAAGGTACCTTCTACCACACCACTTGCTATTTAATTACTTCAAGTGTGTTCATATACTTAACTAGATCCAAAACTCTTTCAGGGAAGGAAACCTGGCTTACACTTCTTTTATTAGCTATGGAATACAGAAAGCTGTCAATTAGTACTTCCTGTTAAGAACAACATCACTGGTTCATTCTAATTCTTCTAAATAATTACATAGTGAGGGTCACCAAGAACTGGGGTGAGGTGTAATGGTAAATGATGGGGACAAATACAAAGAATATAAAGATTAATGCCCTTCTTTGATGTAGGATGGTGCTGGGTGAATCTGTGTGTTATCCTCAGAATAGTGTTAGGCATCACAATAAATCCTTGTCTTCCTGCATTTTAGTTTTCATTCCCATATTTTTGCCCTTTCTAGGCTAAGTGTAAAGATAGGATTGCAACTGTTTTAAATTTTTTTGGTTTATATATCTTTTATACGACATAGGTCCGTCTAGTCAAGCCTATGTTTTTTCATGTATGGATGTGAGAGTTGGACTGTGAAGAAAGCTGAGCACTGAAGAATTGATGCTTTTGAACTGTGGTGTTGGAGAAGACTCTTGCAAGTCCCTTGGACTGCAAGGAGATCCAACCAGTCCATCCTAAAGGAGATCAGTCCTGGGTGTTCATTGGAAGGACTGATGCTAAAGCTGAAACTCCAATACTTTGGCAATCTCATGTGAAGAGTTGACTCATTGGAAAAGACCCTGATGCTGGGAGGGGTTGGGGCAGGAGGAGAAGACGACAGAGGATGAGATGGCTGGATGGCATCACTGACTCGATGGGCGTGAGTCTGGGTGAACTCTGGGAGTTGGTGATGGACAGGGAGGCCTGGCGTGCTGTGATTCATGGGGTCTCAGAGTCAGACACGACTGATCAACTGAACTGAACTGAACTGAATAATAATTTTATGGTGGCTTTTAAAAGAGATGACCTAACATTAGTTATTTTTAAAATCCCAGGTAATTCATTTCTAATTCTTTTCCCCACATCAGGTGGCATGTAAGATCCGGGACCAAGGATTGAACCTGTGCCCCCTGCAGGGGAAGCACAGAGTCTTAACCACTGGACTGCTATGATGTCCCCTGAATCTTCTGATTTCTTTTAAAATGTTATCAGTGTTTTTCAGGATATCCTGAAAATTCTGTCTTTGTTAATGTAGACCTACCCCAGAAAGGGGTTTTAAATTCCTCAGGATAAGTAGGATGAAAGACAAGAATTGGTTTAATACCCAATGTTATGTTCTCTTCCATTTCTAACATTTATCAAAAAAATTATTGAAAGACAGACAAGATAATAAACAAGTATATATTTATTTATTAGTAAACAAAATAAATCTGTAAAGTGTATATTTGTTTTTTAAAGAAACATTAAGTTTTAAATAACTTGCAAAGTAGGAAATCAAGGATGCCTCANCTTCTGGGAAGGCAGCCTACATTTCTGTCTGTGTTTTGGATACCTCTCTGGCTAGGTTGGAGAAGGCAATGGCAACCCACTCCAGTACTCTTGCCTGGCAAATCCCATGGACGGAGGAGCCTGGTGGGCTGCAGTCCATGGCGTCACTAGGAGTTGGACACGACTGAGGGACTTCACTTTCACTTTTCACTTTCCTGCATTGGAGAAGGAAATGGCAACCCACTCCAGTGTTCTTGCCTGGAGAATCCCAGGGACGGGGGAGTCTGGTAGGCTGCTGTCTCTGGGGTCGCACGAGTCAGACACGACTGAAGCGATTTAGCAGCAGCTGGATAGGTTGCCTGTTATTTACCTGAAAGGCCCAGTGAATACAGTGGGGCCAGGAGGGTGAGGTCCAGGCAACAGAAGGTCATCCCAAGAGTACGAAAGATTAAGCATAAATAACAAAAGGACTAGGAAGGTACCTTCTACCACACCACTTGCTATTTAATTACTTCAAGTGTGTTCATATACTTAACTAGATCCAAAACTCTTTCAGGGAAGGAAACCTGGCTTACACTTCTTTTATTAGCTATGGAATACAGAAAGCTGTCAATTAGTACTTCCTGTTAAGAACAACATCACTGGTTCATTCTAATTCTTCTAAATAATTACATAGTGAGGGTCACCAAGAACTGGGGTGAGGTGTAATGGTAAATGATGGGGACAAATACAAAGAATATAAAGATTAATGCCCTTCTTTGATGTAGGATGGTGCTGGGTGAATCTGTGTGTTATCCTCAGAATAGTGTTAGGCATCACAATAAATCCTTGTCTTCCTGCATTTTAGTTTTCATTCCCATATTTTTGCCCTTTCTAGGCTAAGTGTAAAGATAGGATTGCAACTGTTTTAAATTTTTTTGGTTTATATATCTTTTATACGACATAGGTCCGTCTAGTCAAGCCTATGTTTTTTCATGTATGGATGTGAGAGTTGGACTGTGAAGAAAGCTGAGCACTGAAGAATTGATGCTTTTGAACTGTGGTGTTGGAGAAGACTCTTGCAAGTCCCTTGGACTGCAAGGAGATCCAACCAGTCCATCCTAAAGGAGATCAGTCCTGGGTGTTCATTGGAAGGACTGATGCTAAAGCTGAAACTCCAATACTTTGGCAATCTCATGTGAAGAGTTGACTCATTGGAAAAGACCCTGATGCTGGGAGGGGTTGGGGCAGGAGGAGAAGACGACAGAGGATGAGATGGCTGGATGGCATCACTGACTCGATGGGCGTGAGTCTGGGTGAACTCTGGGAGTTGGTGATGGACAGGGAGGCCTGGCGTGCTGTGATTCATGGGGTCTCAGAGTCAGACACGACTGATCAACTGAACTGAACTGAACTGAATAATAATTTTATGGTGGCTTTTAAAAGAGATGACCTAACATTAGTTATTTTTAAAATCCCAGGTAATTCATTTCTAATTCTTTTCCCCACATCAGGTGGCATGTAAGATCCGGGACCAAGGATTGAACCTGTGCCCCCTGCAGGGGAAGCACAGAGTCTTAACCACTGGACTGCTATGATGTCCCCTGAATCTTCTGATTTCTTTTAAAATGTTATCAGTGTTTTTCAGGATATCCTGAAAATTCTGTCTTTGTTAATGTAGACCTACCCCAGAAAGGGGTTTTAAATTCCTCAGGATAAGTAGGATGAAAGACAAGAATTGGTTTAATACCCAATGTTATGTTCTCTTCCATTTCTAACATTTATCAAAAAAATTATTGAAAGACAGACAAGATAATAAACAAGTATATATTTATTTATTAGTAAACAAAATAAATCTGTAAAGTGTATATTTGTTTTTTAAAGAAACATTAAGTTTTAAATAACTTGCAAAGTAGGAAATCAAGGATGCCTCATTTTCCTGGGGTGCATGCTAAAAAATGAATACCTTCAAAGGAGGCCTTTTAGAATTTCTACAACTAAAGCCCCTTGGGTAAAACTCAAGACTAACAGAACTTTCGTTGAATGCTTTAGATCAAACGGTGGTAACAGTGAGCTTCCAGCAAATAAATACATGGAATTTAACTTTGGTAATATGGCATACAAAAGTGTGGAGTAGGACAGTCATTAAAAATCATCATGATGGGATATAAAATTCAGTTTTTTAAAAAAAAAGCTCTTTGAAGAAACAAGTGAATGCTTTAACTCTTCAAAAACATGATGGAAAAGAAATCACCACTCATACCTTGCTGAGTTCTAAAACTACGCCCTGCAGACACACAGATGACCATGTCTCGCTCTATGTCATCCCACGAGTGAATTGGCTCTCCGTCGGGGGTGTACAGTGCTCTGGCCGGGTGGGCCAGCTTGAGACGAGAGGAGCAGTCATTCAGGAGCTGAAACACAAAGAGACACATGCTGGGAGGGTGTGCGATGTCACAACATGTTTAAGTATTAAAGAATCAACTCCTTGAAGAGAACTATTATCATGATATAACTATTCATTTTATTTATAATTGTTAGAAAGAGGTATTCTGTGTAACAAAGGGAACTCTTCTCAATACTCTGTAATGGGAAAATAATCTGAAAAAAAGAAAGGGTGGAAATATGTATATGTCCTGATTCACTTTTCTGTATACCTGAAGCTAACACCACATTGTAAATCAGCTATACTCTGATAAAAATTTAAAAAGAAAAGAAAGAGGTATAGAAGGAGATGAGAAGGGTTTACAAATGTTCCCTAATGCAGTTAGACAGTGAGGAACTTCAGTGCTTGCTAGTGATTTGTCCTTCTTGTTCTCTTCAGTTCAGTTCAGTTGCTCAGTCATGTCTAACTCTTTGCAACCCCATGAACCACAGCACGCCAGGCCTCCCTGTCCATCATCAACTCCTGGAGTTTACTCAAACTCATGTCCATTGAGACGGTGATGCCATCCAACCATCTCACCCTCTGTCATCCCCTTCTCCTCCCACCTTCAATCTTTCCCAGCATCAGGGTCTTTTCAAATGAGTCAGTTCTTTGCATCAGGTGACCAAAGTATTGGAGTTTCAGCTTCAACATCAGTCCTTTCAATGAACACTCAGGACTGATCTCTTTTAGGATGGGCTGGTTGGATCTCTTTGCAGTCCAAGGTCTGCAAAAGTCTTCTCCAACACCACAGTTCAAAAGCATCAATTCTTCAGCACTCAGCTCTCTTTATAGTCCAACTGTCACATCCATACATGACCACTGGAAAAACCATAGCCTTGACTAGATGGATCTTTGTTGACAAAGTAATAACTCTGCTTTTTAATGTCCGGTCTAGGTTGGCCATAACTCTCCTTCCAAGGAGTAAGCACCTTTTAATTTCATGGCTGCAGTCACCATCTCCAGTGATTTTGGAGCCCCCAAAATAAAATCTGCCACTGTTTCCACTGTTTTCCCATCTCTTTGCCATGAAGTGATGGGACTGGATGCCATGATCTTAGATTTCTGAATGTTGAGCTTTAAGCCAACTTTTTCACTCTCCTCTTTTACTTTCAGCAAGAGGCTCTTTAGTTCTTAACTTTCTGCCCTAAGGGTGGTGTCATCTGCATATCTAAAATTACTGATATTTCTCCCAGCAATCTTGATTCCAGCTTTTGTTTCATCCAGCCCAGCGTTTCTCATGATCTATTCTGCATATAAGTTAAATTGTCCTCTATTTTTCCATATAGAAGAGACTACTTGCTGTTTAAGAAACGGCTCAGTGTGAAAGATCTTGGCCTGAAGAATCTAGATTTGTGAGAATAGCTCAATTTTTTTTTTTCCCCCAATAAGCAATGTGCTAGAAGGACAAAAGCACTGACCTGGCTCTGGCCTCTGTCTGACCTCAAACAAGTCAGGCAATGTGCCTACGAAAGAGTCTCTTCAACTATAAAATCAAATTTTGGTCTAATATGTCTTGGATTCTATGATTCTATTATCATCAAAGGTTTTTTTTTTTTAATTGGTAAATTAAAAAGCTATCTGTGAGAGCCTAATTCAGTTTCTTTCAATTTTCCCTGAAACAGTAAGAACACACATGCCCAGATGCAAAGTGTCAACAGTTTTAAAAAAGATCACTCAACCTGTTGCCAGACCCTGAAGGGTGGTTCCACTAGTGTGCATAAGACTTTAAGACAGAATATATAAGCAAGCAGGAGGAAAGTAAGACATTTCCACACACCTGCCTGTATGACTTTTCCCTATCATCCAGGCCAGACAGCAGCTCTACCAAAACGAAAGGGCCAGGTTCACACGAGCCCCAGTCACCTAATACTTCTTTTTATACATCAGATTAGAGGCCACAGCTCATAGCAATTGAGTTGTAGAACTGGGCAACTTACGGCACCTTGCGTCTTGAAAATGGCTCAGAAATATGAAGGAAGACAAGAGAGTGATGAGATAATGCAATTCAGAGACTGAGTTTTTCACCCAGTATTTTGAGCAAGGGATGGATGCAACTGAATTGAGCAGTAACAGAAATTACCCCAGAATACATTCCCGTTGTAGAGGGGGTAGTCAGACAGGAGCAGGGGGAGGAAAGACTTAAATGCAATCCTATACCCCTTGCTGAATAATAGCCAGTCAGCAGCAATTTGATTCTGATTCAGGATATACAGGAGGATTCTACAGCTCCCAAGTCAAAATTTAGGGGAACAAGAGAGAACTAATGTCTCCTGTCAATAGAGTGCTCCTTATACAAGGAGATATAAATAGAAAAATGAACCTCAGCAATAAGAGGACTGTGAAAATATTCTACAACATCAACAGTATCTGTACACCAGGTGAAGAGGTTCTTTAAGATTTAGAGCACAAATCCATTTTAAAGTATCTGTAGTGTGTTCCCCCCAATTTTAATAAAATATGACTTCCACGGGGACACACACACAGAAGTGCGATGACAACAGCTTAAAGGAAAGGAGCACAGCTGAGATCTAGGCAGAGATAATGATGGTGATGATGGTGATCATCATCGTAATAGCAGTTTAAATCTACTGGCACATTCTATGGGCTAGAAACTTATTTAAAAGTTTCTACGGATAATATAATTTTGTTTTGTGGGCCTGATTACTATCCTCTTTTTCTTGGTGAGAAAAATGGAGAGCAGAGAGGCTAAATATCATAACCAAGGTCACACAGCTGGTAAGAGAAGAAACAGAGTTTTAAATTGATATGAATAGAGAGCTAAACGAGAGGCAACGAAACGAAAGATTCAGTAGTAGAATTAAACTCTGTCTTACAAACAGAAAAACAGCAGACTGAATATTATAGAAAACCAAATTGTATGAGAGAGGACTAAGTTGAGAAAATCTCCTAGGATATAGAGAAAGAATAAGACAAAATTTATAAGAGAAACGGTAAACATTTGTCACATCAGGACATCAGATATATATAATATAGGTATTAGTGGAGAAGAATTCAGAATATATAAACTTAAGGAATTATATATATATATATAAAAACAGACGAAAATCCTCTTTTTTCAAACATCTCTTCACATCAAATAGGTTAACCCAAGAGACGGCAAAGTTAATGAAAAAATGACTAACATTTAACTTTAACTGGGTTAAAAGTATGAATTTCAGACAAGGGGGAAAATGCAGTTATGTTTAGACCTGTTTTCTGCAACACTGACTATTAAAGAAAATGAGCCTTTTAGGGGAAAAGGTTTCAGTGTAAGAATTCAGTTTCCAGCTAAATTAATACTTTGGTTATAGGAAACAAAAGATATTCTTATATGTAGAAAAATTCAGAAAACATATCGCTCAGATACATTTCAGATTATTAAAAAAATGAATGAAATTCCTTCACCATGGAAAAGTCATAGTATAAAGTGACTAATATTAAGCAGAAAGATCACTAGAACATGATACAACTGTTATAAAAAATAGTTTGAAAATAAATCAATTTAAAATTTTAAAATAAGTTTTTATGGGGAAAGTAAAAATGTAAAACATCACTAAAAAGGGACATGGGAAAGGAAAAAACAAATAAACAGAAATTCCAACTTTCTAGCTATTTATGGAGGGGGAAAGATCCTGTTTCTTCTTTTTTCCATTGTTAAGAATATTTAAGACCTTCTAGAACTAACACCCAAAAAAGATGTCCTTTTCATTACAGGGAACTGGAATGCAAAAGTAGGAAGTCAAGAGATTCATGGAGTAACAGGCAAATTTGGCCTTGGAGTACAAACCGAAGCAGTTGAAAGGCTAACAGAATTTTGCCAAGAGAATGCACTGGTCATAACAAACACCCTCGTCCAACAACACAAGAGACGACTCTACACATGGACATCACCAGATGGTCAATACCAAAATTGACTGTTTATATTCTTTGCAGCCAAAGATGGAGAAGCTCTAGACAGTCAGCAAAAAGACCGGGAGCTGATTGTGGCTCAGATCATGAACTCCTTGTTGCCAAAATCAGACTCAAATTGAAGAAAGTAGGGAAAACCACCAGACAAGGGATTTAGGTCATTCAGGTATGACCTAAATCAAATCACTTGTGATTATACAGTGGAAGTGACAAATAGATTCAAGGGATTTGATCTGATAGAGTGCCTGAAGAACTATGGACAGAGGTTCATGACATTGTACAAGAGGCAGTGTTCAAGACCATCCCCAAGAAAAAGAAATAAAAAAGCAAAATGGCTGTCTGAGAAGGCCTTACAAATAGCTGAGAAAAGAAGAGAAGCTAAAGGCAAAGGAGAAAGGGAAAGATACACCCATTTGAATGCAGAGTTCCAAAGAATAGCAAGGAGAGATAAGAAAGCCTTCCTCAGTGATCAATGCAAAGAAATAGAGGAAAACAATAGAATGGGAAAGACTAGAGATCTCTTTAAGAATATTAGAGATATCAAGGGACATTTCATGCAAAGATGGGCACAATTAAGGACAGAAATGGTTTGGACCTAACAGAAACACAAGATATTAAGAAGAGGTGGCAAGAATACACACAGAAGAACTATACAAAAAAGATCTTCAAGACCCAGATAATCACGAAGGTGTGATCATTCACCTTGAGCCAGACATCTTGGAATGTGAAGTCAAGTGGGCCTTAGGTAGCATCACTATGAACAAAGCAAGTGGAGGNGAAGAACTGTACAAAAAAGATCTTCATGACCCAGATAATCATGATGGTGTGATCACTCACACTCACCTAGAGCCAGAATCCTGGAATGTGAAGTTAAGTGGGCCTTAGGAAGCATCACTACGAACAAAGCAAGTGGAGGTGATGGAATTCCAGTTGAGCTATTTCAAATACTAAAAGATGATGCTGTGCAAGTGCTGCAGTCAATATGTCAGTAAATTTGGAAAACTCAGCAGTGGCCACAGGACTGGAAAAGGTCAGTTTTCATTCCAATCCCAAAGAAAGGCAATGTCAAAGAATGCTCTAATTACTGCACAATTGCACTCATCTCACACGTTAGCAAAGAAATGCTCAAAATTCTCCAAGTCAGGCTTCAGCAGTACATGAACCATGAACTTCCAGATGTTCAAGCTGGATTTAGAAAAGGCAGAGGAACCAGAGATCAAATTGACAACATCCAGTGGATCATTGAAAAAGCAGGAGAGTTCCAGAAAAACATCTACTTCTGTTTTATTGACTATGCCAAAACCTTTGACTGCGTGGATCACAACACACTGTGGAAAATTCTACAAGAGATGGGGATACCAGACCACCTGACCTACCTCCTGAGAAATCTGTATGCAAGTCAAGTAACATCAGTTAGAACTGGACATGGAACAACAGACTGGTTCCAAATAGAAAAAGGAGTACATCAAGGCTGTATATTGTCACCCTGCTTATTTAACTTATATGCAGAGTACATCATGAGAAATGCTGGACTGGAAGANTCCAGGAGTTGGTGATGGACAGGGAAGCCTGGCGTACTACAGTCCATGGGGTCGCAAAGAGTCGGACATGTCTGAACGACTGAACTGAACTGAAGGATATTTATTTTTATTACTATATTTGTTGTTGTTCAGTCATTCAGTCATATCCAATTCTTTGCAACTACTTGGACTGAAGCTTACCATGCTTCCTTGTCCTTCATTATCTCCCAGAGTCTGTTCAAACTGATGTCCACTGAGTCAATGATGCTATCCAACCACCTCATCCTCTGTCACCTGTTCCTCCTCCTGCCCTCAGTCTTTCCCTGTATCAGGAACTCTCAATAGTCTTCACCAGCACCAGAGTTCTAAAGCAGTAATTCTTCAGACTCAGCCTCCTTTATGGCCCAACTCTCACGTCCATACACGACTACTGGAAAACCATAGCTTTGACTCTATGGACCTTCATCAGCAAATGGATGTCTCTGCTTTTTAAATACACTGTCAAGGTTTGTCATAGCTTTTCTTCCAAGGAGCAAGCAACTTTTAATTAATCAATACAATAAAACAAAATCAAAATAAAAGCAATAGTTCTTCTGAAAGATTAGGTAAAATCATCACCATATGAACTTAATATGATATTGTTCTTAGAAAATTTATGTAAATGGATAAGAAATTAACAAAAAGAATGCTTAATAAAGTTGTCAAGCACAAAATAAATTATAAAGCATTGTTTTTTGTTGCTGTTCACCAAAAATATGTATTTAAGAAATACAGTTCATTCCAACATCAAAGCTACTCAGAGTGACAATTAATTTAAAATATTAGGCCCTTATAAAAACTTTAAATTTTTATTGAAGGACAAAAATATTTATATATATATATATATATATATAAAACAATGTCACACAATTCAATCTGGCTGTGAAGATTGAATATTCTAAAAGGTGTCGATTCTTGTGAAAGTAATTAATCACCTAACACAGCTATAGTCAAAACTTTTGCAGGATGATTTTAGGGTGCTGAAGTGCAATTACAAAATTCAAGTATAAAAATCAACAGGGCTTCCCTGGTGGCTCAGTGGTAAAGAATCTGCCTGCCAATGCAGGAGAAATGGATTTCAGTCCCTACTCCGGGAAGCTTTCTCATTATATGGAGCAACTAAACCCGTGTATTCAGCTTGTGCTCTAGAGCCCAGGAAACTGTAAGGATGGAGCCCACAGGCTGGAACTACTGAGGCCCACATGCACCAGAGCCCTTGCTCTGCAACAAAAGCCACCTCAATGAGAAGGCCAGGCACCTTAACTAGAGAGCAGCCCCTACTTGCCACAACTAGAGACAAGCCTGGGCAGCAATAGCCAANAGCTTGTGCTCTAGAGCCCAGGAAACTGTAAGGATGGAGCCCACAGGCTGGAACTACTGAGGCCCACATGCACCAGAGCCCTTGCTCTGCAACAAAAGCCACCTCAATGAGAAGGCCAGGCACCTTAACTAGAGAGCAGCCCCTACTTGCCACAACTAGAGACAAGCCTGGGCAGCAATAGCCAAAGACTCAGAACAGCCAAAACAAATGAATAAATAAAGGAAATTTTTAAAAATCTCAGTAGACAAGGATAACTAAGTAGAAACTGAAAAGCACAATAGGAAACTCCTATCAAATTTTAAAATATATTAAAGCTACAATAATTCTAAAAGTATCAGCTTAAAAGAAGACACTAATAATAATTCAGTATATATAACCATAAACTTTGTATTCCAACTCAGTGGGAAGAACAAAAATGATTATTCGATAAGTAGGGCTGAGATAGTAATTTTAAGCCCAAAATAAAGTAGAGAAAATAGCTTCATTCAAATTTTACACCAGAAAAAAGTTTTACACAGTTTAAAAAGTAAGAGGGAAACAGACAATTATAAAAATCTTAAGAAAAATCAGATGAATCTCTTTTTTTGGTCTGTTTGTTGTTTTTATTTTTTATTATTATTTTTAATATAAATTTATTTATTTTAATTGGACGCTAATTACTTTACAATATTGTAGTGGTTTTGCCATACATTGACATGAATCTGCCATGGGTGTACATGTGTCCCCATCCTGAACCCCCTTCCCACCTCCCTCCTCATCTCCTCCCTCTGGGTCATCCCAGTGCACCAGCCCCAAGCACCCTGTCTCATGCATCGAACCTGGACTAGTGATTCATTTCACATATAATAATATACATGTTTCAATGCCATTCTCCCAAGCCATCCCACCCTCGCCCTCTCCCACAGGGTCCAAAAGACTGTTTTATACATCTGGGTCTCTTATGACATGAAACAGTGAAAGTCGCTCAGTTGTGTCTGACTCTTTGCAACACCATGAACTATAATCTACCAGGCTCCTCTATCCATAGAATTCTCCAGGCAAGATACTAGAATGGGTAGCCATTCCCTTCTACAGGGAATTTTCCTGACCTAGGGATCAAACACAGGTCTCCTACATTGCAGGAGATTCTTTACCATCTAGCCACCAGGGAAGTCTGATATGATATAAGGATAGTAAAATACTATTGGAACTTGAAAAATTAAGAACAAACTTTAAAAACACATTAATTTCTGCACATTAAAAAAATCTCTCAGACACCATGGCAAATTGGAAATTTGTCATAATAAATCTGACAAAGTTATGCATAGCTTATTGCCATAGAAAAAGAAAATTTATATTAGTGTGAAAAATATTCACAGACTACTAATAAATGGTAAAAACAAAGCAAAACAAATAAAAATCACTGTTACAAGTAATTGAAGACATATAAATTGAAACACAGATATAACATTCTCTCCTGTCAACTTGCAAATACATATTTCTAAGTGACTGCAATTAGCATTGTTGATTACTCATGTGAACAGCATGTTAGTAGGAACTCTTATTCAAACTTGTGGGAGCATCAGGTGCTGAAATATTCCTAGAAAACAATCTGATGATAGCTGTCAAAATTCTCCAACACATCTACATAATTTGACCTAGAAATTCCTCTAAGAATTTATTTGGCAGAGATAATCAGAAATTTTAAAAGGATTTATGTGTAGATAATGTTATTTGGGTTATGTTTTATGATAGCAAAATTAGAAACAATCTAAATGGCCAACAATAGAAAACTGGATGAGGAAGTAATAATCCAACCATTTGATAGAACATGATGATGCCATTGAAAATAATGTTTTGTTAAAGAATATTAAATTATGCAGGCAAAATGTTACAAGAGCTTGTTTGATGAATAATTACACATATTAATGTAATCTAACATGATGACAATGGCAAACAAACATGTAAATATATAGAAACCATGTGAATAGATCTACTAAAATTATAATAATTGTGGTTATTTGTGGGAGTCAGAATTTTCATTTCCTTTTTGGTGCTTTTTCTGTTTCCAATTTTTAATGCAAAAATGACTGTATGCTGTTCTACAATTAGAAAATAGAACAATAATCTATTATTCAAATAATCCACAATTTCATATTAATTACAACAGATTCATATGGTTTCACACAGTTTTGCAGTTTTCCTAAATTTTCCATAGTAATAGTCGCTACCTTCTGCATAGGCTGCCAAAACAAATACCACCAGTTCTGGAGGCTGCTAAGTCAAGACCAAGCTGTGGTTTAATATAATTTCTGATGAGAGCTCTTCCTGGCTTATAGACAGCTGCCTTCTTGTAGTGTTCTCATATGATGGGAGAAAAGAGAGAAGTCTCTCTTTCTCTTCTTATAAACCCATACATTATTTCAGGTTAGGGCTCCACCCTTAAGGTCACATAACATTAATTACCTCTTCAAAGCCCTGTCTCCAAATTCAATCACATTGGAGGTTAGGATTTTAGCGTAAGAATTGGAAGTGGGGGAAAGGGAGACCACAATTCAGTCCTAGCAGCTATTATTCCCCGCCCCCCCAAGGCAACCAAAGAGTACAATAACTGAGTTTCTACCTTGACTGGGAGAAGTGGGGAGCTGTCTTAGAAATATGTAGATAGGTCTCTGGAAGAAATTCCTGCAACTTGAAAAAACCCTGATGTTGCTGCTAAGTCACTTCACTTTTGTCCAACTCTTTGCAACAGATTGTAGCCCATGAGGCTCCTCTGCCAATGGAATTGTCCAGGCAAGAATACTGGAGTGGGCTGCCATTTCCTTTTCCAAGGGATTTTCCTAACCCAAGGATCAAACCTGGGTCTCCTGTATAGCAGGCAGATTTTTTACTGCCTGTGCCACTCCGGAAGGCCCTGAAAAAAATCCTACCTAAGGATAATTCTTCTATTTTCCCCTACTTTACCACTCAAATGTCACTAGTCTATAGAAATTGTGTTTCCTGTTTATAATTAGGTGGGTGCCTCCATGCTAAATTGCTAAATTCATGCTAAATTGCCTGTCATGTCCTACTGGTTGCGACCCTATGGACTGTAGCCTATCAGGCTCCTCTGTTCATGGGATTCTCCAGGCAAGAATACTGGAGTGGGTTGCCACACGTTGCTACAGAGGATCTTCCTGACCCAGGGATGGAACCTTCATCTCATGTCTCCTGAACTGGCAGGCAGGTTCTTTACCACTAGCGCCACTTAGGAAGGCCATTATAATCAAGTGAATGAATGTTATTTAATAGAAACATATACTAAATACAAATAGGAGTTAAATCTATAGCTGTTTCACTTGGTTTCCATGAAGATCTATTTTACACCAGACTCAGTCAATGAGTTTACAAAAATCTTTTAAAAAAATAAATTTGGGAGGAAAAAAAGACATTTCAGTACAATTAGGTTCTAAAATGTCCAGTTAACTTTTGACCTTTAATGATGTTCTTAATTCTCAGCTTTTCAAATATATGTAAATTTACTCAAGTTCCTCATTTAAAGTGGGTAATATAAATTACATGTTTAAATTCTGCAATAACAAAAGCTCATAATAAATGAACAATGCTCTTTACATAATTCTTCACCTATTTTGTGAGTTTTCATAGACCCAGTACTTTCAGGGTAGTGCACATGGGCACCACAGAACTATTTCATACTCCCTGAGGACATGAGGTACTGCCCTTTACAAATTAAAAAAAGATCTGTTTCTCATTCATTCAGCTTCCACTCATGCATTCGGAACTATGCTTGTCTGTGAGAGAGCACACTGGTTTTGAAACTCTGTGGAATCGGAAAGATATTGCAGGGACGGGAGAAGACAGATGCTGCAGGACCATAGAAGGAAGGGCTTGGACAGCCATAAATCAGAGAAATATGATGGCCCTGAAGAAAGAACCACTAACCCTGTGGGGGCAGGGGACGCACCGATGACAGATGACCCTACAGCGGTTGGAGATGAGAGATGCTCCAGCCACGTTCAAAGACTGGGCAGGAAGGATGTGGTTAAATCATCCAGAATAGCCACAGCAGTGAAAGAAGTTGAGGGGGAAGCCTGCATTAATGGGATTCAAACACCATCTGGGGGTTTCGTTGTAGAAAGTAGAGGGAAGCACTCTGAAAAGCATTCTGTTCCTCATTCTTCAGGTAAAAGTACCAGCCACTGAAACTCGGAGCGTCTCTGGAACTGGTATTGTTAGCCAGATTCACCCAGTAAAATCTGAACCCTACTCTTCCTGTAGTTTCACACCCACAGTCCATTTTCCTGGAGTATTCTTTACAGGCTGATAGCCTGAAAAGACACTTTTCTAATTGATCACGAAGAATCTCAAACAGATCCCTAAAAGCAAAAACAGAATGGAAAAGGAAAGGAAAGAGATTAGAAAGAACATTTTTTAACAAAACAAAAGAAAAAATAATATGCAGAAAGCTTTCTAGACATTGCCTAAATATCCTTCTATACACCAAGGTCACATTAATCTCCTCCAAACATTGGCTTTACTATGCCATTGCCTTATTCAGAGACAACTAGTGGCGCACGTGCTTTAGTCTGGGATAGTGTAATGGACTGAACTGTGTCCCCCCCAAAACTCATAGGTTAAGAGACATTAGAGCGCGCGCTCTCTCTCCACATAAGCACAGAGGAGAGGTTGTGTGGAGCACACAGTGGTGAGAAGTCAGCCATCTGCCACCCAGAAAGAGAGTCCCTATCAGAAACCAACCCTGATGGCACCTTGATCTTGGAATTTCCAGCTTCCAGAAGTGTGAGAAATATATTTCTGCTGTCTAGGCCACCCAGTCTGTGGTTTTTTGTTATGGCAGCCCATGTAGACTATACAGAGAGTATATGGTGTCCACCATACATGCTTTTAAACAGTTTCTCCAGTTGTCTGTATCTCTCCCTATTTCTGAGTTCAAGTACCATCTGTTAATAGTTACTTGGCTTATGAATCTAACACCCATACGTCTGTGTGGGCTGCTCCTCATCCCTACTCCGCCTAAATGTTGACTCTTCCCCATTGATCAAATTCCATCAGAGGTCCTGATCGAGTCCACTGTGGAGCTTTCTCCTTCACCCCAGGTGGGCACGATATTCCCTCCTCTGAGCTAGTACTGAACTTCCTGCGTGGGCTACTGATCTGACCTTCATCACATGCTGTTAGTACTTCTCTAAAAGGAGTGGCAGCTCCCTTAGCAAATGCATTCTTCTTACAGTCTGGGTTCAGCATAACAAAATATGGAACACATAGAAAGACACATAATAAAGAAAGACCGGCTCTATTAGATCCCCAGTAATAAGACCATCCGATAAACACTTCCAAAAATAAAATCCATCCAGTCTTTTTCTTTAATGTGTGTGCATACGTGTTTATAGAATTCAACTCTAGATGCTTTATATTTTGCTTCTTTCGTTTAGTATATCTTGAACATCTTTATTGTCATTATTCTTGCTAAAGTTGATTTTATTTATAATATCCCATTCTACATACTGTAATTCATTTAACCAACTCCCTATTTGTGAGATTATTTCTAAACTTTCTAGGCTATAAATAACCTATGATAAATACTATTATCAAATAACCTTTGCATAAATTCATGAAAATATCCTTGGGATAGGATTCTATAATAGAAGTGTATTTTCATATGATTTGTATAGCCACATGGTCCTGCAAAAAGTTACACTCCTATTAACATGAGAGTGCCCATTTCTTTATAAGCCTAAGTAAAGCTTGATGTATTTTCAAATGTTTTGCCAATTGTAAATTTGAATGCAATGAGAACAAAGGTCATGTGCTATTTTATGTCTCCTATTACTACCACTACTATTGAGGTTAACCTGTCAATTATACTACACTATAAACTTTTCACACTCTTTTCACACACATAAATTAGAGTAATACTTTATAGCTTCTAGCACAGTGCCCTTTATGTACAAAGCTCATAAAAAAATTGTATGATAATGGAATAATATGTATGGAGTGCCTTTTACATGCTACATGTTCAGTTCAGTTCAGTTGCTCAGTCGTGTCCGACTCTTTGCAACCCCATGAATCACAGCACGCCAGGCCTCCCTGTCCATCACCAGCTCCCAGAGTTCACTCAGACTCACGTCCATCGAGTCAGTGATGCCATCCAGCCATCTCATCCTCTGTTGTCCCCTTCTCCTCCTGCCCCCAATCCCTCCCAGCATCAGAGTCTTTTCCAATGAGTCAACTCTTCGAACGAGGTGGCCAAAGTACTGGAGCTTCAGCTTTAGCATCATTCCTTCCAAAGAAATCCCAGGGCTGATCTCCTTCAGAATGGATTGAGAGTCACATAAATCCAAAAGTTATTCCCTCACTAAGTATATGCAATTTTTTAAAAGTTACTGTAAGTTTTTGCTCTCCTGAGTTTTAAAGTCCATCGTTAATCCTATTGTCTCTGCTCTACTCTTTTTATTAATCATTTCATAATCCCTCACTAACATATGAGTTCTTGTTGCAATGGTTAGGTACAATCTAATAAACTGTGATTTTCTGAGAAATGTTTCAGCTTTTTTACAGAAATTGTTCTAGGATATTCTCTCCTGAAAAAGCTCTCATTCATTAAAAAAAAATCACTTTATTTTTCTTCATGTGTATAAAGTCCCTTTGCTTATATTCTTAGTTTTGAATGTATTGTCTGCATTTTTCTCTTTCTCAAGCACAGCAAATCTGTTGTCAACTTCTGAGATGTAATTGCTTTCACAGTCATTATTCAAAGTCCTTGTCAAAGAAAGGTGGTCTCCATCACACTTTGAAATCACCAACTGTGAGGGGCACAGCCCTTCTGCAGCGCCCCTGATACTCTAGGTGCCCCCAGCAGCCTCCATGAACTCCTCCAGGCTCATCTGTTGCACTGTCTTGCCTTTTCCTCCACCCTCCACCAAGATCTCATCCTTATGTGACTTCCTCTTATCCCAGAAAAAGTTATAAAAACATTTCACAAAATAATAATAAGAACATTTTTACAATGTAAGATATCACTACAACAAATAAGAATTTTTGAAATTCTACCAAAATCATTTCCTTGATACTTAAAGTTCTTATTTAAAGATGAAGACAAATATCAAATTTCAGAATTGTATCCTGATATCGCAAACAATAAATGAACTGTTACTCATCTTTTCCTGAGTCAGTCTTTTAATTTTGGAAAGTGGAAAGTCTGCCATAATTCTCAGACTCTGGGCGTCAAGAATATGACAGGTTTCCTCTAGTGAATACTGTGGTTTTCCCCACAGAGAACATATCTAGAGGATAATCACGCTTTTGTGGACTAGTTTTAAAATGGAAGAGGAAAACTATTTTAAATTATTTTCAAGTTTAGATTTTACCCTTTGACTGCTGTGGGTTTAACTGTTATTGTTCTTTGCCAGCCAAGAATCATATTCAGGTGCACATATGTCACGCAGAGTTGTACTCCAGATTTTCACACACATAAATTCATTCCGTCATCATCTCAACCCTGTGAGGAAAGTATTACTCTCCCATTTTACAGAGGAGAAAATGAGGTTTAGAGAGGTAAAATAATTTGCCTGATCTAACAATCTAGAAATGTCACAGTTGGCATTTGAACCTAGCCTTATGAAACATTCTCCTTTCACACTAAATTTACCTCTGAAATAGTTTTGCCCCAGGCATAAGCGCCATCTTCAAGTCTGCCTCCGTTGAGGTAAACCCATACTCGTTTTGCATTGGGCTGTTTATACAGGTTGCTCTGCTTGAATGCTGTACATTTAGGTGCAATGAGAGAATTTCTCTTGGATTGCAGTTCTTGGACTTCAGAAAGGTGTGCCTGTTAAGAAAAGTAGAGTGCCACGGTTAGAGAACTGTCTGGTGTGTGTGTGTGTGTGTGTGTGTGTGTGAAGGGTATGATGAAAGACAGGAATATCTTATCATTGTACATTATGTTGAAAAAAATTTAGGAAATACACTACCATCTCCTATCACTGACTCTTCTGTAATTCCTCTTGCTTCAGTGAATCACTATAGGCAATAATAGCCATTAGAGTAGTACAATAAGGCACTTATTTTGGCAAAGTACTTAACTTTCATTTATAATTTGGAGAAATGAATAGAGATGTGTTTTTGGATTTGTGCATGGTGTTTCTCCTACTGAGTGATTTCTCTGCATCTAACAAATGAGTTTTTTATTAGAATCACAACATCATTTCCTTTAACCAAGAAACGCTTAAGGGAATGTACATGACTGTTGTTCAAATCTTTACTCTCTTTTTTAAAATACAGCAGCCACCCTTATACTCTGCCAGATCCCTGCCAGGCAGCTTTTCATCCTACTTCAAGCATGTCCTAGTTCAATGCTTTGCATTCATTCCCTGGTCAGTGATTTATCCTTCTTAGCTTGGCAAGAAGTCATATTTCTAGCAATGTCAATTTCTTTTTTTTTCTAGTAACCTTGACTTGGGCACACGCCTAAGATTTAGATTGAACACATTTCACGATTTGAGAAACCCTATTAAATAAGAACACATCATTTTGATGAAAAACTTCACAAAGCAAAAAGTTTTCCCCAGTCTCTATCCTCAACCCTCTCTCAACAGCTGACCTTTCTTGTCTTGACTTTTTTATTTCTGGCAATCCTGACTGATTAATCAATTGGACTCAAACTGCTTTTTTAAATTCCTCACTTCTGAATGTCTCCATTGCAATTAGTATTTTGCTCCTTCCTCTTTTTACAGACTGAGACATACCCTTAGGAGTGATGAGCAATGAAGCCATAAGGCTCAACTTGACTACACTTATTATAATTACCTTTGTACATATCCACTGGGCCTTTTTCTCTTCTTTGCTAAGGTCATAATTTCTGGTCTCCATTCCAACAAAACAGACTTTCCTAGGAGCTGGCTGTCTCTTAGATAGCTACTCTCCAAATGCCAACTCAATGCTTGGCATATGCTTATGTGGTCATAACTGACCAGATGCTAAGAATAAATTAATAGCATAATGTAAAAAAATTTAATGCTGCAGTTTTAAAAGCTTATAAAAGAGGCTGCCTTTAATGTCTGGAGTCCTAAAGAGCATACCTCTGTACGTCTTATGAGGGCCATGAGTTTAATTTCCTCTTGAGTCGGCTCAGTCCAGCCTCCTTCCACTACCACCAGCTGCACAGGGCTTTTGTTGGGAACCATGGTGGCTGGCTGACATGCTGCTACCCGCCGCCCTGGGGAGAGAAGTCACTAGAAATGTTGTTTCTGATGATAGGCGTTCAGATTTCAAATAAATTGGTTTGGCTTTCTATGCATAAATCATTCCACTTGGGAGCAGAGGCTAAAATACTAAATATATCATAAAAGCGAAGATGCCTAAGGTAATAAGATCTAACAATGGCTCTTCATATGGGAGCTGGAGGCTTTAAATAGCCAGGATATGCATACTCACTGTACAGATAGAAAAGAAAGATAACGTGCTGACTTCCACACTGGCCCCAGCCTCTCATCCACGATACGGTTCAGTGGTAATTTAGTCAAATAGAATCCATGACCTATATAGCCCATCATCTCTTCCAGTCATGGAACATATGTTTTGTTCTCTTCACTAATAATAAGCCTTTCCCCCACAATTAGCTTAGCAGCCTGGGGATTAAGTATTTCTAAAATAATATTAACCCAAGAGACAGGAGGCCTTTTTTTTTCCTATCTAATAATACCCTGCGAGCACGATTAGTTTCTGACACCTCTGCTGTGTCCTTTAGAAGCTGTAATAAGAGAAAATATTTATTAGAACACTGTATTCTAAAGAATCACAGGCATAAGTTAATAAGTGTAGTGATTTGTATTTATGTATTCTTTCTGCTAGATGACTTTAAATCATTATAAAAGAGGTTTAAAGGTCACACTTATTAAACTGTTTCCTTTTTCTGGGTTGAAGATATATACTCAGATATATATATATATATATATACATACACATACTCAGAAGATATATACTCTGATTCTCACACTCAGAGAAGTTGATCTCCCAACTTCTTAAGGTACAAATAATGTTTTCTCTGGTATATCCCTTCTAGAAATTGATGTTGAACACCAGCTATGAGTCAGGCATTGTGCTAGACGGTGCCAATCCAAACATGTAGGAGACCAAGCCCTTGCCTCAAAGGCTTACACTTTGGAAAGGAAGCCAAATGTCAAGGAAATGATGACACCAATAATTGATTGTAAGTGTATTGCACCCCTGAAGTACAGGGTGTGTAAAAAATCATGTAACAGGCCTTTCTGACCTAGTCTGCTGTGTCAGAGAAGGCTTCTTTGAGAAAGTAACACGTAGATGGATAAAATAATAGAAATATTGAAATGAAGTCGAGTCCTAATTTTGTTGCCAGGGGACTCTTAACGTGCAGGTTTTCATACCCTGACTATGAACACAGCCCTCTGGAAATAACTCAGTATTTGTAGAGGATAAAGCGGTGGTGCTTTTATAGCTCAAATTTGTGAAAATAGATCCAGCAATAAAAATAGGTGGCAGCAATGACTTTTCAGGGAAATCAGAACCCTATGTACCTTATTATCATTCATATGCAATTTATGGATGTGAAGAAAACATAATTGAATCAACAGCCAATGAATTACAGTGACAATGCCATTAGCCAGCACGCTTTGGAGAAGAACATAGTGGCACCAGAAAAATGCATAACACAGATTTATGTTAAATATAGTTTTTAGCTGATTCTATTCATAATGTGCTGGTAGCATTAATTTAGGACACATAAATTCTTATGGATAACATCTCAATAAATATTTTATTTGTAATGCATTTTGAACACTAAAATTTTGCTTAACGAAAGGCAGTTCTCTGATAGCTTACCATTTACACTGTTGAGAGCCAGGATTTGAACATAAGAAACAGCAAAATACATTATGCATTATTTGGTATTTGTCAACTTGTTTCTAATGATCTTAAGAAAATGAAAGAACTGGCCAGTACTTTTAGCCAGCATGTTTTGGAGATGTATAATGTTTTAAAAGGACATAATGTCATCACAAAAGATGTGGGTTTGGGGAAAGGTTTTCATAGCAAACTATTATTTATGTAAGTAAGAATAATAAATAGAAACCCAAAAAATGCACTGAACAAAATTTTTTTTTGTTATATTTTCTGTTTTATTTACATGAGATTGGTGGGGGGGGGATCATGTGTGTGTGCTGTGTGCTAAGTCACTTCAGTCATGTCTGACTCTTTGTGACCCATGGACCATAGTCCACCAGACTCCTTTGTCCATGGGATTCTCCAGGCAAGAATGCTGGAGTGGGGGAAATAAAATCTAACTATTAGAGCACATGAGTACTCTGCTGTTCTTTCTGACTATAAATCTTACCTGAACAGCTCTCCTCAGGCCTCTTCTTTATTGGGAGGGCCCATTCTGGTTCAGCACCATACATGCCTAAAAGGATCAGTCCACCTCACTTGGGATTTCAGTTAGCAGTTCCACTTAGCTCTCACACTAAATAAAATGTTCCAGCATTGCCTTTATATGTAACAAAGGTGATACTTTGGCCTGATCTGCCATCCCTCAGTTTTGTTTATCAGTTTCTAAGACCCTAAGTGGGAAAATGGACAGCCTTCTCAATATTTATTGAATATTTATTCTGTGCTAAGCATGTATAAATATTTGACATCTATAACTTAATCATAAAAGTTGTACAAAGTTATTACTAGTATTTGGTTAATATTAGCAAAGATAATGCTTACAAATGAAATGTAAAATCCGTTTAGTACAGTATATGCTCAGTGAACATTTGCTGCATTTCCCAATGGCTACAATAGTAAGATATAATCAATTTCATCACTATTCATATCTTCCAAACCTCCTCTTTCATCCAATACTCAAGAAGCTCACAATCCAACAGGGACTGCAGTTAACTGAATTTAAACTTGTTCTTATTTATTTTCCTAATTCCAACAATTATTAATAGAAAAGACCATCCTCTGAATAGGTATTTTAATAAGACCTATTCTGAATTTACATTTAATAGCAGAAAATGTAACAGACAAGATTTATCCAAGAGAAACTACATTAATGGATTCCCCTATAATGGACACCATCTGACCAAATAGACTGTTTTCAACAGTGATATTGTAGATGATGCCAACTGAATTTTAAAATATCTTTTTAATGCTGAATTATAATAAAAGTTAAAGACATAATATAAAATCAGAATTCAATAAAAGCAGCTCTGCCAGGTACTATTTTTAATGTTACTTTCTATTGATTTAATTGGATAAAAATTTAAATAGAGCTTAGAAAACTCATTGGGGTAAGTGGTTGAAATTCCGGTTATTCTTTAATTAAATAATTTCACAACTACTCAGAGGACAAATAAGAAGGGTATAGAAAAATTTATAACGTAACATAGGAGAAACAGTCATATGATCCAGTATATAATAAAATGATATGGGCTATCAGATGGGACGTTCAAGATATGATAAACCATACTATTCCTGACCTAGAATGTTAGGAAAGTAAGCTGAAAAGTAAATAATGAGAAGCAATCCAAAAGAGCAGGAGAGAGAACTAAATAGTGTCAAAAGGAAACTAAACTGTATCAAAAGTTCAGAGTTAAGAAAGCATATGAGTCTGTAGCTGCTGCTAAGTCGCTTCAGTCGTGTCTGACTCTGTGCGACCCCATAGACAGCAGCCCATCAGACTCCCCTGTCCCTGGGATTCTCCAGGCAAGAACACTGGAGTGGGTTGCCATTTCCTTCTCCGATGCTTGAAAGTGAAAAGTGAAAGTGAAGTCACTCAGTCGTGTCCGACTCTTTGCGACCCCATGGACTGCAGCCCACCAGGTTCCTCCGTCCATGGGATTTTCCAGGCAAGAGTACTGGAGTGGGGTGCCATTGCCTTCTCCACTATAATCTGGGGGACTGAAAAAAAAAACCAAAACACTCCACATGGCTGGAGTGGAATGAATAACGGGACGAAGAAGTTCCCAGAGAACCAGATCGTGAAGGACAATATTAAGGACTTTCACTTTTGCCATAAAGATAATGAGGAACTTTGAAGGGTTTTATGCCTGGAGTCATGTAACTCCTTTGCCTTTTTGCATTATCACTCCAGGTCCAGAATATCACCTTTATGCATAGGATGGCTACTACTATCAAGATGGGAGGCAGGGAGACCAGTTAGAAAGCTGGTCCAGTAACCCAAGCAATAGGCAACAATAGCTTGAACTTGGATAATGATAGTAGTAATTAAGGCCAGTAGAACTAATTTGAAAACAACATATTCAAAACAATAAGACTTAAGGATATTTGCTTAAAGATAGTAAGAGAAGGAAATGCCCAGGATGACTCCCAGGTCCTTGGGCTGGAATACCTCAGTGGATCGTGGCAATGTATACAGAAGAAATAAAGGAGGCATTGGTGTGATATATAATATGATATGAAATAAAATAGCAATATGATAACTTCCCAGGTGGCTCAGTGGTAAAAATCCACCTGCCAATGCAGAAGATGCAGGTTCAATCCCTGGGTCAGGAAGAATCATGGGAGAAGGAAATGGCAAGACACTCAAGTATTCTTGCCTGGAAAATCCCATGGACAGAGGAGGCTGGCAGGCTACAGTCATAGGGTCACAAAAGAGTTGGACACAAGTTAGTGACTAAACAACAACAACAACACGGTCATCACATGGGGATATGACAACTTTAGTTATCGTAGACATGTCCATGGTGCCTTCAAATGAAGACATCTATAAGTTAGAGTGGTAGAGGTTAGCAACAGAAATAGATGCTTCTCAATTAGATGCAATAATTCTTTTGGTAAAAACTGAAAAACAGCCATTTCAACCCAGAATGCATTTCAACCCAAGTGCACTTAAATAATGCACTTGTCTTATTTATTGAAGTGAGGTTCCTATGTTTCTGACACCAGACAGTACAAATATTCAGGAGCTGAAATCCTGCTGTGGCAATTACAGAGCCTGAAAGGGATTCCTTCTCAGACTAAGTCCATAAAGCACTTTCATCCTCAAAGAATCATTTAGTGTCTCAAGTACTGGGAACAATATAAGATCAGAAACTTAAGAAGAAGACTAATAGTGTCAATTTATCACTTTGTCTCTGAATAACATACCTTACGCTGCATAAGAGGGAGCCCTTCTGAGATACAGATACTAATCTTTGAAGAACTTAGATTCAGTCCTTATTCAGATTAATTTAACAAAACTTCTTCCCAAGAAATACTTAAGAAATGACAGAAAGCTTTGTTAATGACTAATTCCAAAGTCCACAAAATGTCAGTTCAGGAATTGTTTCAAAATCAATAAGCTGGTTAGAGGATCCACACATCTTCCAAATTTTAAAAATGCATCTATATAAATCATGTGATATTCATATTAATATAAAATTTACAAGTATAAAAGTCAGTACTGAAAAGATATATTATTAAGTTTTAGACTCGCTCAAGAGATTTTTGGAATATAAAATATTCAGTTAAACATCTGGTATCTAATGGTGGAAAAAAAAATACCAGAAAACTGAGACTACACTTAAACATGGTAATACTTGATTTAGTTCTTACTGACCTTTTAACTGTCTCATTTTGTGTTTCATGACATCTAGATCAGCCAAAATTTTGTCCTTTTTAAGCCAGTTCTGTTTTTCTATTTTTTCTGCTTTCTTCAAAGCTAGAATAATAAAAATACATGATGTTTTATTTTGCATTCTTTTTATCAACAATAATTTATCATGCAAGCCAATAATTGATAAAAAGAAGTTTCTGCTTCAAGAAATAGATTCAATTAGAAATAAGTAATTAAAAGGTAAGGGTCATTAAAAGAAACCTCATTTGAAAGATGACAGGGCTTAAGGCATTTTTTTTATGGAATGCAGGGGGAAAAGAAGAACAGTGCTGTTTTATTATATAGATTTACCATATGCAATAGCCATATTTCATTTTCTACTTCCACAAACTATTTGGAGGTGATGAAAGCCTGGCTTGGAACCATTCATTTTTTAAACATCCACCTACTGCCTAAAGGGTGCAATTCTTAAAAATGAAAATGTGCAGACAGGTCGTCTTCAGTGTGAATTAAACTCATTTGTTATTTTCTAACGTATACCATTATTCTCAGTCTTATAGATCAAGAATCTCTTTATCAACTAAATTAGACATTTTCTACGCAGAATACTCCATTCCAGTAAGAAAAAAATAGGCAACTGTGCAAATATAAGAGTACAGCTAGCCTTGTGCCCATGTTAACTGATGAACCACCTGTTCTTCACATAGATGTGATGTCATTAGGTTGACATCGTACACATTTAATTCATTTTCTTATGGTGACAAAAAATTTCTCTCTCTCTTCATGCACTTGCTTGAAAGAAAGCAAAAACAAAACACTGACCATTTGGAGATAGAAATGGTTCACCACAAGATACCCAGATGGCAATAGGATTTCTGAGGATGAGGGTGAGCAAAGACGTATCTATATCATCCAAACTATCAGATGTCACAGACTTTGGAGGTGATTTGGTTTTCACTTTCATTCTTGAGTTTCCTGGGAACAAATGACACATTTACCACTGTTCAATGAATAATGAATAAATTTGCTTGCTGAATCATTTGTTTATTTTCAAAATATTCACTCTTTATTAATGACTTGATTTAAGCAGGTTTACACCAAAACCAGACACAAATATACAAATTTTGATCAGAAACTTCAATGTCAGTAAATAATTTAAACTGATTTTATTGCAAATACATATTTTAATTCCTTTCTTACACTATCTAGTTATGAAAAAAATAAGAGATAGCTTACCCAAATATCTACTCTGAAGTAGGGTAAAGAGATAAAAAAGCAAGGAAAGGGAGAAAGGAGTATAGGAACTGACCGAAGCCAAAGATAAGGGGCTTCAGAGAATTCATCAATTAAATGATTAATAGTACCTATCTCATTCTGCCGTTGGGAAGATTTAAAAAAGGGAAGTGCTTAGAAAATATTAGTCTATTTAATTGTGCAAGCATCCAAAATTTCTAGATAATATTTTTATTATCACCATGATACTAGACACGAATACCACATTGTTTTTCTTTGCTTGAGATAAAGCACTATTTGGGCTCTGAGCATCCTTGTGGCTAAAGGAAAGAGGAGAACACCATTTCAAGATATGAATGGCTGACAGAGAGAGATGAATTCCTCAAGATACACTTTTCCAGGTCCTGAGATCTGAGAGAAACACTTCAAGATCTTCATAAAGGGGTTATTTGTCATTCAGCTAATAGTAGCCTACTATACAAATTAACACAAGCTGAGAATTTACTATGTACTGGACATTTCATTAAGACCTCTACCTACATTATCTCATACAATTCTCAAAATGATACTCTGAGGTAGGTTCATTTCTCTTCTGCACAATAACTGAGACTTCATCACATAGCCAGGTGGGGGCAGAATCAGAATTAGAATCCAGGCCATCTACCTCCACAGCCGGTGTCCTTAACCATCACCTTTATATTAATAGTAAGCCTGACACTGAGTTTTTGATTGATGTCTGTTTCTTTTAACTTCCTCAATGCAAACTGATGGCATAACTCCAAGTCATGATTCAGTAAAGGGGACGGCCAGCTAATCTAACGCACCTGGATGATTCAAGGATAACCTTTAGAATATGAGGGGAAGGGATGGTCATACCCTTTCGGTAGACCTGCTCGAAATCACATTACTTCCAACCAGGTTTTAAATAAGAATTTGAAAGAAGAATGCTTGAAATTGTAAATCTTCCAGAACCTGGAGATCAGATGTTCCATGTGCCAAATAAAGGCAGAACTATATGCTTTAGTGATCAGCTAGGCATTAAACGTTCACATAGTTATTTCTTTAAAACGCATTAGAAAACAAAACAAATAACATCATTATAAAATCATTAGAAAAAAATATTGGTCTCTGCCTCCAGTTCCTGGCACTGAACTCCCCAAATTCTTGCATTTTCCTAAGTGGTAGAGAGCACTAGTGTCAGCTTTTGTTCTAATTACTGACACAGAGTTCCAAACTTCTTTGGAATTTCCTGGATGCTAGCAGTTTCTTTGGTTCTAATGAGATCAGTCCTGGTGGACTCTGGATGGGGGCTGGTCACCAGAAAGTCCAAGCCATGCTTAGAAACTTGGAATTGTCAACCCTATTCCCTGTTATTCAGAGAGGGACAGGAAATGGAGTTAATGGTGAATCATGCCTATATGACTCATCATTAGTTCCACTTCTAGTTCCTCTCTGAAGTCTCCATGAAAAACCCCAAAATACAGGGTGCAGAGAGCTTCTGGTTTGATGAGCTCATGAAGGTGCGTGGTGAGTGGAATGTCAGAGAGAACACGGAGTCTTCCTTACCCTATGCTTCTCTTTCATCTGGATGTTTTCTCTGTACCCTTTATCATATCCTTTTAGAATAAATGTGCAAACAGTAAGTAAACGGTTTTCTTGAATTCTGTGAGCTGCTCTAGCAAATTAAGTGAAACCGAGGAGGGTGTCATGGGAACTTCCAATTTATTGTCAATCAGTCAGAAGCACAGGTCTGGACATCTGAAATGAGTGAGCAGGGAGCTGTGTTGTGAGACTGCACCCTTAACTTGTGAGATCTGACCTTATCTCCAGGTAGGTAGTGTCAGAATCGAGTTAAATCGTAGGACATGCTGCCAGTGTTTCACAGTTGGTTGGTGTGGGGAAAAAATTCCACATGTCTGATGTCAGAAGCACTATGAATGTGATAGTAGTATGAGAATAAAAAGAGATACATAGGCGGGAGAGCGGGTTTTCCTTACTTAATCCCACACACAATAATGATAAGTAACATTAAATTGGTAGAGCATCAACCAAGCATTGATCTAAATGAAGTAGCCACACGTGGCTATTAGTGTTCTCATTTTACAAATGAGAGGACTGAGGGACAGAGAGTACCCGTGATCATTCAGCTAGCAAGTGACAGGTAGGAGCTGAACCTTGACAGTCTTAGGTCCAAAACCCACATTCTTAACCTTGAAGCCATGCCTCTCAATACTACAATGGATGATAACTGCTGAATCACTGCTAGCAAGACTCTTTTTCATGTAGCAATTATTGTTGGGGATACAGGCTCACCTTCAAGTTGTACACAGTCTAACAAGACGCACAAAGACGTAAACAGATAAGTATAACACAATGGTCTAGGAGCTGCACTACGGGTACATTTGCTGGTGCTTCTGGGAGTTTCTAGGAGCAGTGGAGATGGGCAGAGGCAGGCTAGAGGAGTCAGAGAACAGCAGGTATAGAGAGGATACTTTCTCTTCTAATTGTGGGAAGAGATTTGCTCTGATCTAATCCAACTTTCTTAAGTGGTATTCAGCTGGTTTTGACTCTGAATTTAAGAACCGAACCACTTATGGCAGATTCACGTTGTTGTATGGTGGAACCAATATGACACTGTAAAGCAATTATCCTCCAAAATAAATTTTTTAAAAAATTATAAAATTAAAAAAAGAAAAACAGAACCTGCTCATGTTGCACAAAGTAGCCAAACTGTCAAACATATTTTACAAACACCAGGAAATTTGTTTATTGTCTTGATTCTGAAACCAAATTTGCATTAAAAATTTTTTTCTTAGTATTCTGCAAGGTAAAAATGATATGAGAATTTCATAAAAGAGTAGCTTCTGGTGACTTTTTTAATTCTCAAAGGAGTGACTGAATGAAAGAAGTACATATAACTTTCATATGACCAACATAAGTAGAATCAGCTAAATCCTGTAGCATGTAACCAACCTTTCATACTTTTAACAGGTGTCTCTTTGGTTCCAACAGGGTCTGCCTCTTCCTTTGGTTCCTCAGAATCTCTCTGAATAAAAGATTCATCCAGAGCCCATAAAACAAGATTGCGCAAGGAACTTATGGTGGTTCCATCTTTGGTATATATTTTGGAGGCTGCTCTGGCCAGACCAAGTTGTTCTGTACATTCTGTAAGCAGCTAAAAACACAGACTATAAGGAACTGAGAGGAAACAGTGGTAGAACTGGGGATAATCAGGCAGAGTGTGTTATTTTTAGAATTCTGAGAAAATTCTTTAATTTGAGAAAATAGAAAGCAATAACTACCAACTTGATCTTTGATTAGAGATGATTTTTGATATTAGATTGTCCTATATAATCTCACAAATTAGTCCAGTCCAGCTGTGAAAATTCTTAGCTCCAAAAATTGAACGCAGCAGCTGATGTGTGTTAATACATTTTATCATCAGAAGTATTTATTTCCTAAGAAATGTTAACCTAGAAATTGACTTTCAACCAGGTTGCTTTATAGTGAATAAAATTATTCCAACACTTCAGATGAGCTGCTTTAAGATAGATGAGTCCTTGACTTTCAAACCAAGAAATGACATATTATTACTTCCATTTGGCAGATGGGAAATTGGGCTGAAAGGTTAACATTTTTGCCCAAGTCCACAAAAGCTAGGGTCCCAGGGTGGATTTTGGAGCTGGTGACTTTTGTCCTTTGCCTAGACCATTGAGCTACGATATTTTCATTTTAAAAATCTCACTCAGTCAAAGGGGTGAGTGAATAACTGTGTGTGTGTGTGTGTGTGTGTGTGTGTGTGTGTGTGAATACTTGCAAAGAAGTCTCCAGGGTAACTCCTCATCATATTTAACATTGCATGTAAAATACACTGATAAAGGTATTGGCCAGAACCTACAGACATAAGACCATTACCAGGCAACTGAAGGACAAAGCTGGGTTTGGACCCCAGGAATGCCCCTTCCGCCCCAGGACAGAGGGGAACAGCCTCTAAGACAGAAGCCACATATTCCCTCTGGCACAGCTCCTGCCTCTCCTATCTGAGAATGACCCTGTCACCAAGCAAGTGCTCAGCTTCTCCAGATGGTAAATGAGGTGGGATCTCAGAATATTCAGATGACGTACAACTTGAAGTGGGAAAGGGAAGGAAGGAAGAAAAGGCTTTCTGTCTGTCACAAGAGTGAAGAAATTCTGGTAGCTTTGCCTTCCGCTTGCCTTTTCTTCTTTTTTTTTTACCCTTCTTTGCTCTGGAGCCAATCTGAAAACTGTATTCTGTTTTCTCATTTTTCTAAGTCTATAGCCAAAGAAATACAATCAAAAAGAACATCTTTAAGAAAACAGAGATCTTGATCTCATCCGCTTAAATGGGTAAAACTGGTCTGGGATATTTGTCACTCAACCCCGCTGCTTTTTTTTCCTTGCCAGAAGAATCACCATTATCATTGCCTCTAAGGATGTGAGAAACATTTAAGAGATAGCCACTTACCATGGGGAATGTTCCAGCCACAATTAACTTTCCATTTCGATATCCATCTCCATTTTTGTATGCAATTATTTTCACTGCCTTCTGGTTCGTAACTGCCATGCCACAATGAGATACAACTTGCGTGCAGGTCTTCGTCCGTAAAGATAATAGATGCTCTTCATAATAACTCAAAGTGTTCTCAGCCTCACGAGAAGATAAATCAGTCTGATTTTTTTTTTTTAAAGAAAAACAACATAGATTGACTCAAACTTTTTTCCTTTCTAGTGTTATTTGGTTATACTTCAGCCATCTAATTTGTGTTTGTTACATGTACGTGGCATCTAAATTTTGAAATGCTCACTTCATATGATCATATATCATATAGGTATTTGAATCTGTAGTCAGAAGGACATTAGGTCCAAACTCCTTGGTTCTCCTCCCAGCCCTGTCACTGAGTCTCTAGGTGACTTTGGGACTCTGGCTTGTGTTTCTGACCTTCTCCTGTTTTCTACTTTGCCTTGCCCTGGACATGAGGTAGAGAAGAAGGATTCCAGGGCCAGAGAAAGCCTGGGGATGAAGCAACGGACAGTAGGACTAAAGGTATTCTCGGAATCTTTAACTTTAGATGATGTCATCCTAGGGTGGCAGATATTGATGTATGGGGAGGGGAATGAGCGTAGCCTTAACCACATGGCAATCAGGGTGGTGAACACCACACTTCACCTTCCCTATTCATCCTTAGTCAAGAAGCTGGCCTGAGAGAAAAGCCGTGTCTGAGATGGTGTAACACTGGGGATTCTTTTCAATCAGCTCACCCACCCCCCACCTCCTTTACATCACCCCATTATCATCTCAGCAAAGCCAAATGCCTGCAGGCTTTCCCGGAGGACTGACTCCCCTTCTCCTTCAGAGTTACTGAGGTTTCAGTTGGTGTCTATTATAACTGTGTCAGGTTTAGGGCAGAGAGGACAGCAATCTGGGAACAAGTTGCGCCAGCCTGAAGAGCAGACCAGGTGGAAGGTTCCTACCCATAAAGAACTGCTCCTTTTTATATAGGTGTGTAAGTTTCTCTTCAGTTCTACTTGCTCCTAAACTTGAAAGGAAGGATTTTTTTTTTTAAATGTGTCATTTAAAAAATTTTTTTGAGATATCATTTTATTTTAATTAGCTAAAAAGAAGAAGGGAAAAAAAAACAAGATTGATGGCATTGAAAGAGAAGAAAGCATACATGGAAAAGTGATATGGAGATCAGAATGAAACACACATAAAAAAGCTACTACAGGAATCATTTTTATTAAGGACTGTATAATGTTGTTGTAAACTAGTGAGGTTTTGAAAATACTGTGAAAATACAGATTTTAAACAAGGTTCCAGAACGAAGAAGAAAGAAAAGAACTGGAGATGAACTCACATTCATGAATACTTCAGAGGGACAGGTCTTGACAAGGGAAGCATGTTTGTTTAACTCTTTAAAAAAAAATGTTTATTAATGCCAAATTGTCGCTGTTAGTATCATGTTCTAAGACTTTGCCCTTGAGTTTTTTGTAAAAAATTTTACTTGTTAGTTTACAGTGTGGTGTTACTTTCTGCTGTACAACAAAGTGAATCAGCCATGTATACATATATTCCCTCTGTTTTGTAAATCCTTCCTATTTTGGTCACCGTAGAGCACGGAGTAAAGTTCCCTGTGCTATACAGGAGGTTTCACTATTTCTCTGTTGAATACATAGTAGTGCATATAGATCAATCCCAATCTCCCAATTGAATGGTGCCACTTTAAGAAAACAGGAAAGCGGTAGATACTTTTTTTCTCCATGATGCGATTAGTATCAGACACGAATGCATGAATTCAGGCATCCAACCTGAAGAGCCATTAACAGCAGCACATCAAATGAGCCCTGAAAGTTCTATAATAGCACGAAAGGAGTTTACCCCATGGATGGAGGCAAAAAGCTGCTCCACTAAGTAAAGATTTGCAGTTACTTTCTCATCTAAAAGCAACACGGAGAGTGGGGCAAGGCGTCAGTAGATGATTAAAGCCTCAGAAGTGCCCGATTAACTTCAGAGTGTGTATCGAACTATTAACAGACAATGTATTTTAAGTTACGATGGGGAAAAGGAAATCAATGCAGGTGGAATGGTAAAGGTGCATCAGTAAAAGATGAATTAGATGAGTGGAGATGAACTTGAGTGCAAGGCAAATAATGAATGCATCAAAGTTTCCAGACTCATGCCACACGTGTATTAGCAGAGCTCAGATCAGTACACACCTTGGCCACATCAATGACCTGGAAAGGGCCACGTGAGAAGGGCTTCTGGGTCTTGGAGGCCGATGCACACAGGAATGCGAGCCCTGGAAGCAACTGTTTCAGTCCCTTCTCTGCTCTCACGGATTGTCCACATGCCAAACAGAGCATTGTTTTCTTCTTTCCACTGGGTGAGAGGTAACAATATCCCTGGAAAAGGATAAAAATGTTTTGATTTGGATGCATCTAAATTATGATAGCATTTTGTAGAATATTTTGCCATACAAATAAAGCACTGTTATAATCCCCAAATGCTAAATTTGAAATCACAACACGAGCACATTATTTGACTTGCTAATTATTATATTTTTTAAAACCACATTATTTCCAAACACTGTTGATTGAAAAAGCCTGGAGGCGATGACAGTTCAACACGGATGAGTATAACTTGTATTCAGAATCAGAGTTTCTTGCAGGAATGGCCCATTCTACATTTGAGACAGGATATACAGCAAGTCCTCTACATATGAACCTTCAAGTTGCGAACATTCAAAGGTAGGAACGTGTCCCTGTATGCCAGCTGTTGTACCACACTACTGTACTTTTCAAAGTACTGAACTATAAGATTAAAAACGTTTCCTTTATTTTTTGTATTTGTTTTCCTTGTGTTATTTGTGTAAAAAGTATTACAAATCTGCTACAGTATAATAATATATAGCTGATTGTGTAGGCTAACTTTGTTGGACTTAGGAACAAATTGGGCTTATGAATGCACTCTTGAAACAGAACTCACTTGTATGTAGGGGATTTACTGTATACTAGACTAGCAAGGTCTCTTGTAGTACCCAGAAAATAGAAGCCATCTCAAAGTAAATGTATTATGTCAAAAAAGACACAGGAGCCACCATGATAGACATTCCACTGGCTCAAAGTGGGGCAATTTGGAGGCAAAATAAAATGATAATTGAAAAACTTCAAATATATTTGAATATGTAAAATCCCATGAGTTCATAATGATGTTAAAAATATAAGTAAAAAAAAAAAAAAGGCAACAAACAAATGAAAACAAAACCACTACTTATTGGAGTCCATTGGAAGAAAATGCACCAATTTACAACTCTGAAATCGGCCTTTAGAAAGTGCAGAAGATTATTTGCAAAGATGGCCATAATATAACCATCCTATTCTTGTTTGTATGTCCTTTCACAATGTCATTTTGCTGCTCCTCCAATAAAGAAATAGTTTCTTTCTCCTTTCCTCTTTTCTTTGAATCTGGGCAAGGTCACATGACTTGCTTTGGGTAATGTAGCATTAGCAAATGTGATGCAGGCAGAAAAATAAGAAGTGCTTGCACACTGGAGCTTGTTTTCTTTTGGCTGCATTTGGAAGCCTGAGCCCATAATGTGAGCTCACTTGAGCTAGCCTACTTAAGAAGTCATGAGGAGGGAATTCCCTGGCAGTCCAGTGGTTAGGACACTGCACCCTCACTGTCGAGGGCCCAGGTTTAATTCCTGAATGGGGATGAAAAGAAGCATTGAGGAGAACCAAGGCCCCCTAGCTGACAGCCTGTCAAACACCAGTCATGTAATTTGACCATTCAGACACCCTAGAACCGCCAAACTACTGGTATACGACCAAGTAACTACAGTCAAATTAGTGACAGTGCAGAAAGACCAGCAGACCTGCCCAGTTAAACCCAGCCCAAATTGTTGACTCAGGGTATAAAATAGTTAAGCCACTAACATTTTAGGTGATTTGCTATACTATTCTAATAGGTAAGTTATATAGAACAAATATTTATCCTACTATCCTTTACAAACCATAATTCTGGGCAGTCAAATACCTAGCTGAAGAGGTAAAGTTCTTCCTTACATGAAAAATTCAGCTAATATTGGGAAAAGTAATCAAATTAAACAAAATTGACCCTTTTGAAACTTCTAATGAAACTATTGATTTAGGCAATGATCACAGAAAGGCAACACTAAATGAAACGTCATTGGGAATTGTTCTTTGATGTGAGATTATGTTGTAATCACCTGAACCCATGGATAACCATTACCATTAAAAATAGAAAATCCACACCATTGTGCCTGCATAAGTGATAAATATGAAACACACAGTAAAACCTTTGAAGATTCATGGCCAAAAAAAGAGCTGAATATAAATATAATTAAACTGCAGTGTTAAATCTCTTTTATAGGAGTTGTGGGAGCCAGAGAAACAGGTTAAAGAATGCCACAGGAAGTGAATAGACAAATCCAAACAAGAGGAGGTCTTCCATAGGATGGACTCTGCAACCAGTAGCACATAGGGATTTTGTTTGAATCCTGAATCCAACTAACCATGTGAAGAATATTTAGGAGAAACTGGGAAATTTCATTATTAATGGCATTAGGAGGTCAAAAAACTTTTAAAAGGTGAAAGTGAAAGTCACTCAGTCATGTCCAACTCCATGTGCAACCCCATGGAACGTAACCTGCCAGGCTCCTCTGTCCATGGAATTCTCCAGGCCAGAATACTGGAATGAGTAGCCTTTCCCTTCTCCAGGGAATCTTCCCAGCCCAGGAATCTAACCCAAGTCTCCCACATTGAAGGTGGATTCTTTACCATCTGAGCCCAGAGAAGCCTTGGAGGCCAAAAAAGTTATCATTAATTTTGTTAGATGTGACAATGGCATAATGATTATAATCGTAAGAAAATGTTCAAATTTTTATAGGTGCAAGATCAAGTATTAGGAGAAATGATATCATGTCTAGGATTTGTAAACATTGCAAAACATTGATAATAGTTGAATATGGATGATAGGTACATGAGAAGTCATTGAATTAGTCTCTCTACTTTGAAACATGTGTGAATATTTTAAAGTGCACTCTCTAATTTGCTTTGTTCCTCACAAGGCTAGGACTTCCCTGGTGGCTCAAATTGTAAAGAATCTGCCTGCAGTGCGGGAGACCTGTGTTCAATCCCTGGTTTGGGAAGATCCCCTGGAGGAGGGCATGGCAACCCACTCCAGTGTCCTTGCCTGGAGAATCCCCATGGACAAAGGAACTGGGCTACAATCCAAGGGGTTGCAAAGAGCTGGACATGACTAAGCGACTAAGCATGTCACAAGGCTAAAAGTTAAGTACAGCCAGAGTTAATAGCATCATTCTCAATTTACAGATGAGAAAACAAAAGCTCGGGGAGGGAAGTTTTTAATTCAAGGATACCCAAGTAGTATGTGGCAGAGCTGAAACATAAAACTGTGACTTCTGATTCCAAGCTTTTGGCTTTTTTGCCTTTTGTCATATTTGTCTACTCTATTTAAATACTGAACATTACCTTAATTAAAAGCCAACATTTAGGTGATACTTTTGAAGATAGAGTTCTTAAGTTCCACTATGAATTTCTCTATATGCACATCTGATATCCATTTTACTACAAATTACTTGGGGGCAGAAAATTAACATATTTCCTCTCAGATGGAATTCAGTGAATACTCATATAGAATAATTTGTACAGAAAAACATGAACTTCATAAGTTGTGTGCCAATGATATTCCTTATTACACTAAAGAAGCCCATTGAAAGCATCCGGAAACTGTATTTTCAATCATTAAGACATCAATTCCCATGAATGTGGGGCTGCTGACTATTTTTATGTTCCCCAAATTATTTTACCTTGGCCATAGTGCATATACACAATGTAAACTGAATTTTTGGTTAATTCATTCAAGCTTAATATAGCCTTTAAACTGTTCTTGGAAAGGAAAAATGAAATATGTAGGGGTAGCTCCCAAGGTTGTGTCTACAGGATGCAAACAGAATACCAAGCAACTGGTTTGCCTAATAGTTTTCCTCTATAAAATCTCCATGATTTATTGAAATGACTAATTTGACCTGTTCATTCAACCTTATACAAACATGGTCTACAACATGGGGCTTGTTTGGTCAATAATGACCCTGACTATATATATAATAGCTACTGTGAATAAATGATTCGGTTTCTTTATCAATCTTAATTTAAATAATTTATTGATATTATTGCCAACATCTGCTGGATCATCAAAAAAGCAAGAGAGTTCNTCTACATGTTGGCTTCTCAGCCGTCTCTAAAACAAGGCCACATGTGTTCGCTGCTGGCGGCTCTGAATCTCAGACCAGGGAGCAGGGGAAGGCTAGTTCCCTTCCTGCCCATGCTGGCCCCTCTGCTGCCACCTGCTGAAGCCTATATAGTCTCTCTAGAAGCAGCGGTTCCCTAAGCCTTCTGCATCAGACACCCTTCAGAATCCAACAAAAATCACAGCTGTTTCCCAGGAAAAAGAAAAAGTATTGTACAGACATACAAACACATTTTCTGTATGTAGTATTTCAAGAGACTGAAGAGGGCCTTGGAGCCCCCACGATATAACACGAATGATAGACTTGGAAGCAAATCATCTAAAAACCAAGGAGTTGATCTCTCTCTTGCTGAAGAAATGTTCAAGTATGCACAAAACCAGAGAGAAATGCATAAGAAACCACCACAGACTCAACAGTTATCAACATTCTGCTATTCCTGTTTCATCCGCTGCCCCCTCCCCACTTTAAAAATTTTTGCTTTGCTAGAATATTCTACAGAGAAGGCAATGGCACCCCACTCCAGTGCTCTTCCTGGAAAATTCCAGGGATGGGGGAGCCTGGTGGGCTGCCGTCTATGGGGTCGCACAGAGTCGGACACGACTGAAGTGACTTAGCAGCAGAATATTCTAAAACAAATCTGAGCTTTCAGTTTTATCTGTAAATAATACAATGTACATCCAAGTGATCAGGACTTTTTAAAAAAAACATAACCACTAAACTATTACGACACCCTACAAAATTAAACCCTTCTTTAATATCACGTGCTACCCAGACTGCTTTAAATTTCTTCTGATTGTCTAGGAAATAATCTTTCCGACAGTGGTAAGCTTCAAGCTAGATCCATACGAGGGCCAGTCATGGCACTCGGTTGATATATTTGATTAGGGCAAGAATTCAATTCGATTTCACTGTGTGAGTAGAAGCCACATCAGTCAGTTATCTGATGGAAGTGGTGGAAAAGAGTGAGGGCATGCATGCGAGGAGGTACAGGAGACTCTGTTCATGAAAAGTACCTCACAATTTTTTAAAATAGGACTTTTTAGAATTCTTACCTGATTTTATGATGTTTTCAAATCATAAAATCAATTAGACGAGCACCTAGTTTTCTCTTGGCTCATTAAAACTCTGAACCCAATAGGTCAGGCTTCACGTTCCTTCTCTGAATCCAGAGTGGATGGGTTGCGTGTAGACTACTGAGCATTTACCTTTGATTTCACTTTTTTTTCCTTGAGTAGGTTAAGAAAAAAATCATTGGCTACATTAAAAAGAAAATCCAAAGTCCTCAAATATACCCCTGCCTGCTCTGTGGGGACCATGCTGGATCTCTTTGGCTCCCATTCACCTCTTGATATATTAACGCCCAAATATGATGGGTTTACCTGCTGTCTTCCTTGTGCACCCAGCGTTGATGACTATCATCTGCTTTTTTCTCCACCAAAACCACCTCCACGCCTGAGCGCAGGTTGGGGCCTCGCACCCCCAAGACTAGATGAGGAGCAGCATAGCTTATAATTTGCCCATCTCTGTATTCAAACTGCTGGTGGCAAAGTTTCTGCAATTTACTCTGTTTTGGAGAATGGCTGAGATAAAGAAAATCCCATTAGTGGCAGAAAAATGTCCTGTGTTCTGATGTGCTGCAGACTGCAAGTTCTGTTGGTGAGAGACCTGCCGTGAACCAAATTCACTTGTAATGGGAAAGCATTATCATCAGGAGAGCAGCGAAGCCATTTGCTTTGCATTGTCAAGCTGATGTAAAAAGTAGAATTCTGAGTTTATTTTGTAATAGGAATATATGTTTATTCAAGAGAATACGAGAAATTCATCAGCAAAGAAAAAAAATCATTTTAGATCATTTAAAGAGAAAAAGAAGTAGGAAGCAAAACTGGGCAAATAGAAATCAAAACAGAGAGAAACAGAGGAGTTCTGTACAAATGATGATCATTTCTATCCTCTGTCTACAGAATCCCTGGCAAATAGAATCCCATTCTCCAAGCTTTTTTCATCTTCCCTAACAGCTCATAGAATATTATAAACTAAAATGATGATATGCTAACAAGTTAAAAGAATGTCTTACTTAAATATCTCTTAAGGCATTAGACAGACTTAATAAATCTATCAGACATAACAATGCATTAGCAATTAATTTATAAGTGTCACTAAGTCCCTACTTTGTGCATGGACCCATGCTAAGCACTGAAGTACTGAA